>JAIXND010000674.1:39865208-40086485 GCA_023646645.1 Varanus salvator macromaculatus | reverse complement strand
GAAGAGAAGAGAAGAGAAGAGAAGAGAAGAGAAGAGAAGAGAAGAGATTTGGAAAAGGTGTTTTTCTGTTTTCTGGGCTTTCAGAAAAGAAACAGCTCAGCTTTCCTCAGAAAAAAACATAATATGAAAAGCACTGGCTCAACTCTAATTGTCATTGGTCAGAGTTTAGCCCTTCCCCAGGAACTCTCAAACCTTACATTCCTGAAGGGTAACCCTGGGTACATCTTGTGTCTTACGCAGAGGGCAACATTGCCAATTCTTCCCAGCCTGCCCTGAAGCAGGTGTGGGCTGCGGGAGCTTTCTGTGTGGCACTGCTGTGCTCCATTCCCTGAAAGTTTTCTTACCCTGTGAAAGAAGCTTCCACTTTTATCCCTCAGTCTCAGACTGCTTTAGAATTTCTTTTTAACTTCATTTGGAGGTGTTTTCGACCTTACCTGTGTATAGTGTTGTTGTTGTTTTCTTTCTGCCATGCACCTGTCCATCACTCTGCACCCTTCCTGGTCTGAAAAAGCTCCATGTGGGAAATACTCCATGGACTTTAACTGAAGTGCAGGAAACTGGGGATGCAGAGGGATGATTATGCAGTGAAAGTCAGGACACTTCTTGGCCAGCTCCAGTGTATAATTAATAGAAATCCAAATTTCACCCATGCAAATTTCACTATAGTGTATGAAGTGGCTTTCATGCAGAGGGTGATTTAGGGGGGCAATCCTATGACCGATTATACCGGGGGGGGGCATATAATTCCCAGCTGCAGAAAACTGGGAACCACACTGCTTTTTTCTGTCTAAACACACAAAGGATTGTATCCCTAGATTGTTCCACGTTGCAGCTGTTTCCAGCAATTTTCACCACCACAAATACCAGAAATAGTTTTTTAAAAGTGCTGGAGAAACTTGCCAGGTAGACAAGTTTGAAGACACTCTGAAGACTCTGCTATTCCGATTGGTTTATCTTTGCTTTCGATCCTATATACACTTACCTGAGAGCAAGTATCATTGAATTCAATGGGTCTTGCATATCTTAAACATAAATAATATGGTGCTGTTGATTCATGTTGCAACACCATTCACCCTTTCATGAGAGTAAACCCCTCTGAATTCAATGGGACGTAAGCAACATAGATGGGCACTGGAATGCACAGTTAATCAGCTCTCTCTGAGACATGCTAAGCTTTCTCAATGAGCTCTGCTTGACCTAACAGTTCGGCACTTGCAAAACATTGCTTTGCTTATCTTAATTGCCAATATCATGACTGGGTAAAGATGCATTGTGACAATAAGCACCTCACTTCAGCAGGAAACAGCCAAGGCAGAAACAGATACAGTAAGGTGGAGATAAGACAAAAGTAATATGAAAATAGATCACCTGTGATAGCAGCATTGGTGGCTTTGCCTCAGTCCATTTCTCCTCTAAAAGACATAGCCAGTTATGCATTAAAGAGTGAGTTGGTAAAACTGTACAAGGGACCTGTTAACAGATGCTCCAAGTGTTTAATGGCCGCTTGCTTGCTTGCTATTCCTTTTGAGGCGTTCTTAAAAGCATCACCTTGCATAATTATAGCATGCCGAGCTTGTGTAACGAATGGGCCTGATAAAGACGTATGTAAAGACAGAGGAGTAAAGCAAGGCTGGCCAAGAAGGAACAGGAACCAACTGGGCTTCACTTGCAGCTCTGCAGGCAGTGGTGGCCTTCAGTCCACTTGGAACAGAGCTGGGTGAGAGAGTGAATGCATAGCCTGGATCTGCGGCATGGCAAGCACACACGAAACAATGCAATGAGCTCGTCTCCAGCCACAGCAGTCCAGAACATGCCGAAGGAGCAGTGGGTCACGCTGGTAGAGGTGCTAGAGCTGGAGGAATGGCCTGAGTTCCTGGGGCAGAGCACGGTGGAGAGAGACAGCGCTGGATTCTGCATGGGAGGACTGGCCTTACCTGATATTACCAGAGTGAGCAGGCAACATTCCTCCCTGGACAGCCACTGCGAGTTCATGTCACCAATATCAAGCTAGGTAGACCAAGACCCTTATAATGCAACTTCCTATGTTCCTATGACTCAGAAATCAATCTGCACGGAGGGTTCCTTTGGACCATAGGAAGGATTTTCTTGTCATCCTTCTTGACCTTTCCAACTGGATCCTCTCCATTCCATTATGGCACAATTATCACTTGAATCAGGGAAGGAAGCTACCGGTTTCCACAAAAACCATAAAAGCAAACCAGGTAAGCTCTGAGTCTCTTAAGCAGAGCTGTTGTTTTGTTCTCACATCCTGAAAGACATGTGGTCTTCTGTACAAGAAGCATGTGTTCATCTTACACCTTTCTTTATGTAAAAAGGTACTTCTCGATTCACCCAGCATCCTATCACACAGTAGGATTGACAAGGAAAAAACCCCAGATTGACGAGAAAAAAACAGAGAGAGTCCGCTGGGGGTGTATGTCAAAAGAACATTTGCCGTTTATTCTGGCATATGGGAAATACATGCAGCATGTAGGTGGTCCCCTGGCCCTGCGATGGACTACCAAGATTGAGTCTGTAAGAGATGCTTTTATACACGCAGTTTGGAGGAGGGTGGGGGATCAGTTCACTAGAGGCACATGTGGGTAAGACAATAGTGTTGAATGGGTTAAGACAACAAAAACCAAAAACGTTTAGAATAGGCAAACATTAGCATATCTAAGGTGGGGAACAAGACTTGCAACATGGTTCAAGAACATGGAGCTCCCTCTTAACTTTACTTATTCTTATGCTGTCGGGCTTTTAGCAGCCTGACCATGGCTGAGCTTTGGCTCATTTTGTCCTGGCAGTACCAACATTTGATATGAATGAAAAAAAGCCAAAAGAGCACATGTACACAGACTGAGATCTGATTTCAGTGCAACATCTAGGTTTATTTACTAAATGTATATGTATATGAATCTGAAGAACTCATACTAACAAATGCACTTTTAACTTTTCCTGCAAAAGAAAAATGTACTTTTTAATATACCTGAATTTAGGAGCCTCTTTCTTAAATTCATCCTGTAGGACAATACCTGCGGAGAAGGGACCGTAGAAAGTGGGTCTGTGTAAATACCAAGGCCACCTTTCTGCTCCATTTGTCACCACAATGTGTGCCTTGCTTTTTTACTAATTGTTCCCCAGATAATTTTAGCAAAGTCAGCCAAGGAGCAGTAATGGATGTCCGGCACTTGCTCTCTGTGTTTTGCACACGACCCTCTTGTAGGTAAACAAGAGCTAACTTGGGGTCCCATTCGCCTAAAGTGCTGTAGTGTGTGTGCAAAAATTTTTAAGTATCCTCAAGAGTTGCAGAAAGCAAAACATGATCCTTTTATGCTTCCCAATGGCGGCGGGGGGGGTGGGGGGTTATTAAACATTACTACTTTATCAAGAAATATTTTTAAAGACAACATCTGAAAAGCTAACAAATATATGATATCCATCTATCTATCTATTTATTTAATTATTTAAAGCATTTTTATGCCGCCCCCTTTGCAACAAGCCTTGGGGCGGCTTACAGAGAAAATAAACAACTATTGAATAAAGTTGAAAAATCCAGATACATCTCGGCAGATGTATAATAAATAAATAAAAACAACAATTAACAGTTATAATATCGTTTAAATAAAAAGGTCTTGGCCTGGCATCAAAAAACAAATAACGACGGCGCCAGGCAGGCCTCTCTGGGGAGCGCATTCCATCGGTGGGGCACCACTGCAGAGAAGGCCCTCCTCCGGGTACTCACCCTCCTAATATCTTTCACAGAGGGCTCCAGGAGGAGGGCCTCTGCCGTCGATCTCGGGGCAGGAGGGCATATATGGATGCAAACACTCCTTTATACCACAAGGCTAGTTCTCACACCATCCTAAATCACCCAGAGAAAAAGCCACCTTGGGCTGGATATTTGCTCACGAACCCAGGAGATAAATAGGCCCCCTGGGGCTTCTTTCCCTCCTCCTCTGCAGGCCACCTCGTGCGTCCGCTCCGAGTCCCAGGCACCCTTGCATCAGAACCCACTTCCTCGGTCCCTGCCACAGCAACCTTTCTGCAGCTGATCCTCTGGGCTTGGCAGCTCCCAAAGGAATGTGGTGGTACTTCGGGGGGGGGGGGTTGGGGGAGGAGGTGCTCTGCCTTTTCTTCCACAGCTACTTCACATTGCGCCAAAATAAGACCACCTACCCCAAATCTCCTTCTCTCCTGCAGCTGCCAGTTGCTTCACCCGCAATGAAGTTGCCCTGCCGTGTTCAGATGTCAGAAAAGGCTACCACAGATATGAACAACCCTAAAACAAGCCATGGGTTCCCAGGGTGGTTTGTGAAAAATAAGCCACCTGCAGAAATCATGCTAGGCTTGTTATGCCCATGAACCAGGTCTAGAAGCCACTTCATCAGACACATGAACTCTGCTTCTCAGCTGAAAAGGCCACGCGCCCGCTGACAGACAGGGAACAAAACATATAAATAGTAGGACCGGGTGGCAATGGAACGCAAAAGTACAGTCTGTGGGCTCAGACATCTATTTTGTGACATTACAAGTCTCATTGGAAACAAAAGTTTTATGCAATTGAATTACTGCAGTGGCAGCTTGACTGCTCGATTAATAATATGAGAAACTCGAAGGTGGAACTAGCAGGAATTTCACTGGGATTTATAAATGGTTCATCTTGTATCATTAAATGTCACATTAGTAGGAAAAGTTATAATGAGTTTCCAAGAGTGTGAGTGGAAGTTACAGAACATTTGGACATGTTCTGAAGAAATGTCTTAAAATATTCTTCTCCTTTACCACCTATGCTTGCTAACCATGATGCCTATAGTAGTGGAAAGGTCTGTTTGCAGTGATGGAGAGACTGTGTCATCAATGCACGTTCATCACAACTGGTTAGAACTAGCTTTGGACGTGTTAAGGATAGACCCCTTAATCTGTGGGAGAAGTTAGTTGTGACACACTCACGTCTCTTGGATTTCAATGGGTCCACTCTAACCAAGATTAGTCTGGATCCAGTAACAGAAATGGTCCATGTTGCTGCATGTGAGATGACAGAATAAGCATCGCCTCTCCATCTTCTCACGTTACTTTCCACACAATCCACTTCAGCAGGTTAGACCAAACATCCAGCTTCTCAAAATCAGACCTGGAAAAATGGCTTTGTTTCTTTCTAGATTGCTCTTTGACAGTGGGCTGCACCTCAAATGCCTCATAATAAACATCAGCTTATTAAACTCCAGCAGCACCTCTGGGAGGGGAAAAAATTGCACCTTGTTAAAAAGCACAGTAAGTGCAAACAAGACCAAGTCAGCCATTCAAGCAACCAAGTCTAAATTCAGTTTTGCAGGGAAATGGCCTCAGCGATCCTAAGCAAAATCAGGGTAACAGGGCGAAAGGAGCAGAGCAGACCGAGCCCTCACCGCAGGTGCTGGTCTTGTTGTGCCCCAGTGAACAACAGGAGCTTGGCTTAAGTACAGCTTAGGAACCTGAGGGTGGGCGCTTTCGCTGCAGGCTGGAGGCTTCCCAGCTGGTTTCTGCATCTTTCCTCCAAAAGAGGCTGGCAGCAGCAGGAAGCCAGTGATTACAGGCATACTGATGAGTGAGGCTCCAGTCCTCACCTCACCTCACTCCAGGCCTGCAAATATGTCTTCCTTCTTGCATGACATCACTTTGAAAGAGTCAAGGAAGAACAAAGCTGTGTCCACTTCATCCAAGTTACGTCAAGCCTGATCATCTTCCAATACCGTCCCAGCATTTCTGAGATACAGTCGGTTTTACCCAATGGGTACATTCAGTTTGTGGAAAAGCTTTTGGTTGGGAGGAGCATGAAACAGCCATGTTAGGTCGAAGCAAAGGCCCTGTGTAGTCCCAGCTCCTGTTCCCATGGGATGCCCACAAGCAGGAAACAAATGCAATAGCACCTCCCAACTCAAGTTGCCCAGTAGCTCTGATATTGCAGCTGATGCATCACCATCGTGACTGGTAGACTCTGCGGGGCCAGCTCTACCTTTACACAATCGATCACCTCAGGTATCGCATGCAGGGTGATGCAGAGGGGTAGCAAAGGGGGAGATTTTTCTTTGCTGGAGGAGAAAGTTTTGCATGCTCCTGAAAGGGCGATCTGCACAACCCTTAGCCCTTTGTTGCTGGCCTATCACCCCTATTGAGGTAAGATTCGCCTGCCAATCATGCCAGCTTCCTTAGGGGGAGTGGCATGGGCCAGGTTCCATCTTGCCTGTCCCTCAGGCAGCAAAATTTGGGGGGTCATTGATCGCCTTATTCTTCATGAGATTCAAAGGGAGGCTCTCCCAGTGGAAGGGAAGGAGATGGTTTTGACCGATTATCAACCCTCCCTGTACCACCCACTGAGGCACCCTCCAGAATAGTAAGGGTCCAGGAAGCAACAGGAGTGGGGAGCTCTGCAAGTGGAAATACTTGTCCTAAAAGTAGAAGGGCAACTCTGGCTGAGATCCAATAACTCCCTTCTGCTAAATAGTGTAGAACAATCTCCAGGATCAGGGCAGTGTGACCTCATTGCGAAGTGTGTGACAATGAACTGCTTTTATGGACTGAAGAAAAGTGGTTGTATAATTTGAAAGCTTGATTTTAAGGGATATCAGTAGGGTAGGAGAAGAAATGATTCATTGGTGAACTGATATTAAGCATGACCTACGAGTGAACTTTGCAAACTCAAGGGTATTTTAACAAAGGAAAATAATGAGATGTCAAAAAATTAAATCAGGAAATGAATGATTCATTACTCTTAAGGAGCAACCCTAGCAGATGTGACATCAGTACTTACAAAATATAGCAAATTTCTCCAATCTGATGTTCTCCAGATGTTCTGGATTACAGCTTGCAGCAGACTTGTCACTATGGTCTGTGTTCAGGTATTATGACCCATGGTCAGGTATGTTGTAGAGTAAACATCTGGAGGGCACCAAGTTGGGAAAACCTGACATATAGAAATGGCTACTTTAGGTTGATAGGATTTGAGATACAACAGTACCAAATCCACTCGCTAATGTGAAGAATCACGACCTCCATTTATTAGATCAGAAAGAAAATGTCACTATAATTATACAGATAACCAGTCCTAAGTCTTGCCCAGTGCTAAAGAAAATGGAGTTCGATGCCCTACAATTGACCTAGATCAGTGGTGGCGAACCTATGGCACGCGTGGCTCAGCGGGCATGCAAAGCCCTCTCTGTCGACATGCGAGCCAAGTCGCCTCGGCATCACCCCAGCAGCCGAGCGTCGGATAACAGCAGACATAGGGGCTATGCGCATGCTTGGACAGGAGTAGTGGCTCCAGGTGATGACATCACGAGCTGCGACTCATTAGCCGCAACCTATCCGAGCTTTCGCATGGCCGGTCAGTGCGCTGCCAAGGAGATATATATATATATTTGCTTGGACTGGCTGTGTGTTGTTTTTCTAAACTAAAACCTCAGTATTCAGGTTTTATTGCAGTGTTGGCACTTTGCAATAAATAAGTGGGTTTTGCATTGCAGTTTGGGCAGTCGGTCTCTAAAAGGTTTGCCATCACTGACCTAGATCAAATCTCTTTACAAAATTTGTTGCATAGGCAATTTTATCTTGAATCCTTATGTCATCTTCCCAAAACTTAATATGCATTTTATGATTGCACAGGACTCTTGCATAGGATTTGTCCATTCACACATATGCTCCACCTGTCCTGTTACTCTGACTTTCTGTGAACTCTGCTACTCTAACTTTCAGTTTAGTATTGTTCCCTGCTGTTTTGTCCCTATTTTTTCCTTTGGGGCATGCGCTGCTAAACCACTGTTGTGTGTGACTTTACATGGTTCCGCTCCCTTGGAAGTCAAATATGTAGAAGTCACATCCTGAAGTGAAGGCTAGCTATTTTTTTATTATTTTTATTTATTAACATATTTGTATGCCGTCCCCTTGCAAGCAAACCTCGGGGCGGCTAACAACAAGGCAAAAACAATCTAAAAACAATACACGGTATTAAAACTGGCCCATCTCAAGGTCAAAATTTAAAAACATAAAAATTTAATAATAAATAACAAAATTAATAATTTAGCAATTAAAATATTTCTTAAATAAAAAGGTCTTCGCCTGGCGCTGAAAAGCAAATAATGACGGCGCCAGGCGAGCAGAGAAAGCCGCAGAGAAAGCTATGTCTTGTCTTTGGTGTGCATCCATAGAACATCAGTTTTGGAGGGCCCTTGGAGGCCTTGGAGGGCCCTGGAGGGCCCAGTGAGGCTCCCTTCCTCATTGAGTCTACCCTCTAACCATTTTGTCACCAGAAGCTCTTGCTCCTCATTCTCTTCGGTCCTCATTCTCTTCTCACACCTCCTTGCCTGGCAGGCAGGGAATCAAGGCATCCACTACACCGTCCTACTGTTGCGGTTGTCTGGGTCAATGTAAGTGGGCTGCCATATTGACGAGGAGGGGCAACTCCAGGCGACTATTATTAGGGAATCCTGCTGGGTTTTTTGGTAGGTGCTTATCCATACCTGCGCTCAATCAGGCCCCGATGAGTATAATGGCATTGTGAGGCGTTCCATCAACCTTTTCACATATGGCAGCGACTGTATTTTAAACTCTCGAGAACAGTTTGAGGCAGGGGTGCTTTCCCCATGCCTCCCTGCCTGATTTCATGGAACCCTCAGCTGGGGATGTGTGGGGAATCTGGTTTGGAGCTGTGAACCTGTTGGATTTCCTCAGTTCATCTCACCAGACTCCAGCCTGTTGGTTTGCCTAAGTCCACCTCCTCGTGAGCATTTGTCCGGGTGACTGGCAGGAAGCACGTTCAAGCCAAGTTCTGCTTCCACACTCATGACTATCTGGCTTTGTGCACTTTGCACATTTTGTGCAAAGGATTAGATAATTTGTATACTTTGCATGTAGAATCCACTGATGTTCCTCAGTTAAGATCCATAGACTTGATCTTAGCTCGGCTCATTTCCGGGCCAGGAAAGACAGTGGAGGAGAGCCAGCCGCTAGCCTGATCTTCACTTCCCTGTCTTTGCCCGAATTTTCATAGCCCTCTGTATGCCGTCCATTCAGACCTCTTGCAAAAGCAATCTGTTCATCCCCCAGCAACCCACTGTGTGGCAAAGAAGTGGGAGAGAGGAGAGAAGGAAGAATGGGGGAAGGGGTGGCGGAGAGAGAAAAGGGGATACCCAGCCTCTTGCCTCTGGCTCTTCCCAGTGCCGCTCTTCTGGCTGCTCCCACCACTGCCATGTGCCCCCCCCCATCATGGATTACCCATACGGCAATGCAGCCTCCACGGGAAAAGGACAGATATGTTTTAGGACATATACATTTTTCTAGTAGATCTTTAACACGATGAGCAAGCATCCTCTCCATTTGAAATTGGGGGAAAGCAGTCTATAGTTTGCAGAGTGAATGGGCATTGCACAAAGGAGATAGCGGGTGGCTTGGCAATGCAGCTGGCACAGGGGACAGTAGGAGGGGCTCCTTGGTATGAGAGTTACAAGTGTGTCCCCATTTCTACTTGTGAGGAGGAGGCACCAGCAAGCCAAGTTCACAACTTGAATGATAGCACCAGCATTAAAAGACAGCCTGAGCTGGGAGAGGGAAGGATGGCTGCTTTGGGGGCTCGTTCTCAACGACTGCTGGCTGGGATTCAGAATGTGAAGCAGAATGGGGTAGGGAGCCGGGGAATGTGGGCCATCCCAAGACACTGACATGAGAGAAGTGCAGGTACTTATCTCAAGGCCACACTCCCCAGGCAGGAAGGCAGGCAGGCAGTTCTTGGGAATAGCCAAGATGCACAGCTGGCAGGAGAGGACCCTGAGCAGGGGAGTTTCTCAGACACAGGCCAGGTGGCCCTGGCTCTGGACCCCATGACCTGGCATCAGCAGAGGAGGGTGGCCCAATTAGGGAATCGGCATGCAGAGAGGAGGCCTGCTCTCTTTCAGAAGGTCCCTCCTGAAGGGACAGGGTCCAGGCATGCTCATAAGGAGAGTTCCTGGAGGTGATTACTAGATTGGGTTCAGCAAACCACTGTGCAAGCTCAGAGATTCACTCTGGGCAATTTGGGCTTTTGGATCAAAAAAGAACACTTTGCAAGGCAAACAATCTGTGTCTTTTGAATGCTTAAAGGAGGAACATTGGCTTACAACAACCTGCCCGTGTGAATAAGTAACTGCAGATCAAATGCCAGGCAAAATGTTCATCTTACAGCATGGAATTGTGGAGTCAGAGGTGGCTTGCAGGCACTTCAGTCCAAGCCTTCGTTCAGTACAGGCAATCACAAGGCAGGCGATCCCCATCCAAAAGACCACCCAGCCTCTGCTTGCATGCTCAGGAAGCCGAATGTGCAAGGATTCATTTGAGGATCTTGCGATGTGGTTTTGCATGATGTTCATTTGTTGAAGGTTGCTCAGCCACAGACATACAGCCTGAAGCACGATGCTTTCCAGGGACTCCATGCTTTCCATGGATTATATGCATTGCGTCCAATGTGGCCAGTGCTGCTTTCACACACTTGAGCTCTCCAAACGTTGATGACTTCATGCTTATGGAATTCACTCCCCCATGAGGTGCTGATGGCCACCAGCTTAAAGGGGCATCAGGCCCATTGGCAGAGGGAAAGTTGATCACGTCCTGATGGCTGCATGCAGCAGAAGCCCTGTTTCTCCGGACAAGTTGCCAAGGAACACAAACCAGGGAGGACTATGGTCCTTACCGTTGGCTTGCAGGTCTCCCATTTGGTGGACTCTTCTGGGAAACAGAGTGCTGGAACAGATGGGCATTTGGCTCGATCCAGCAGGGCTTCTCTTCCATCCTTCTGTGCTCTTGAAGACTGCAAACTGAATGCATGAACACACTCCGAAATCGTCATGTCAGAAAGTAGAATTAAAGTCTGTCTGTGCTTTTATCAGTGTGGCTGGTCATTCAGACAAAGTGATGATGAACAAGCCTGGCTAGCCAAGCGACGACAGTCAAGTGGTGCACTTTCTTACACGACCCGTCCCAAGTGGTCATGACCTGGAGAACAAACCGTATTTCTTTGTGCTGATCATTTAGCCCAACAAAGAGAGGCATCATTTAGTCCCCAAGGATGACAAAAATAGAGGAAAAACAGGTTCTGAGATCCAAGGAGGTGACTTTAATGTTCAGCATCTTGAATCAACCCAGAGCATGTCAAATTATCAATGTAAAACATTTGATGACTCTTTTTAAGAGGCAGGGACATGGGCTGTCTAGACACGATCAAATATCAAAGTCGACGAGTTTTGCAATCTGATCATTTTGTTTTTCTTCCTATGAAAGTAAAGAGGCACCTGTCAGGAGTTGACAGGCTGCAGACGTGGTGATTATAACAACAATAAGAATAACTGCTTTAGGTGGTATTATCTTCCTCGGAATAACTTTGTCTTGAGAACTCTGTTGCTGTGCATTTGTGTTGCTTGGCTTTCTCCCTTTGGGTGGAATGACTGCTGGGTTGCGTGGCATCTGCTGGCAAGTCACAGTAGATGTGGGATTCGTTTGTTCTGCCTTTTGACTGGCCTGCTTTTGGTGTTGATAAGGTTGGAACTCAGAATACCTCAAGTACTACGTATACTTTCCTGCTAGAGATCCCCTACAAACATGCATGCAAGGAAACTCTCCCCACTGACAGCCAGACTAGATGTGACAAAACTAGCCATTGTGTGGATGGTTTGTTTTTAATTGGTCAATTAATTAATAATAGCACCCTGTGCCAAACTATGTCTCTGGTGAGGAGGTAGAACCCTTGACTCCCTTCTGTAATCCAGATCTGGGGCTGGCCCTGCTGTTTCCATGGAGAGAAAAGCTCTCATTGGTGCCAAAATGGCTGATCTAGATCAGTGGCACAGTAGGGCTGAAGGCCTGAGACTTTACTGTTTCCTTCATCTGTTTCCTTCATCTGTGCTCCATCTCCATTCCTGGATTAACTCCTCAGAGCTTCTGCTTATTTATTTGTTTGTTTATGTAGATATTTATTATATTCATATCCTATCTTCTTTTCTTTTTCCATTTCCAGGTAACTCAAGGCAAGTTGCAGCTGTTGCCTCCTCCTCTCCAATTTATCTGCACAACGACCCTGTGAGGTGGGTTCAGCTGGGAGACAGTGACTGGCCCAAAATCACTCGTGAACTTCATGGCTGAGTGGGGAATACATCCTTGGCCTCTAATCCCTTTTCTCTGACCACTACACAACAATGACTCTCAAAAAACTCCAGAAACAACCCACGAACCCATTGCTATTTGTTTACATGTTGTCAGTACGCAGAGTACACAGCCCAAAAGGGCAGACTGATCTGGTCAAACTCTGGATTCAATCATAGGAGGCCACAATTGTGTGTGTGTGTGTGTGTGTGTGCAGGGGACACATGCCTTGGATCATACCAGGGTTGCATTTTTAAATATTCTCCACATTAAAAAAGAAAAAAGAGCACTCTCTGCATGTCGTAAATTAGCACATGGAGAAGATTTGTCGCCATGAGGTGCTAGTTTTCTATGTGCAGGAAGATATTTGAAAATGCAGTCTCCCACCTGGAGTTTGAAACAGTATAGGCCAACAACTCTGCCAGATAACTCAGCCAAAACATAGAGGATGATTCTGGGCCCAGTGTGACACTAATGCAACACTGCAAACAGAAACCCAAAGATGAATTGACACACGCTAAACTGATTTTACATTGCAGTGTTGACAGCCAGGAGCAACATGCTCAGGAATGGTATCACCTAAGCTGCAGATCTAACTTCTTTTCCTGGTATATTATTTCAGACAAAGTCAGTTTAGCTGAGTGTAATCAGCCCTCTTCGCTTCCTAGGTTATCATCTGATCTATTTTGTCTCTGACATCTAATTTTCTAGGAGAGAAATCTGTATCAGGACTATGATAGTGGTATAGACTTTCAAACAGCTATTATCCCATATCTTGATAGTAGCCTTCAGATCAGAGGGCAGAATCCACTGGAAACTTTGCACTGACAGGCCGCACTGGAATGACTGCGACGGCTGTAAGAGGGCTGTGATGAGACCGGCGTTGATTAGGTTCCTGGTGCTTTGTGCCAACGGAGTCTCATGGCTTGGGAAATGGGCCAGCCCTGTGCAGGGTCAGCCTCTGGCCTTGACAAGCCGCAACATATCATTCGTCTCTTTTGCAAAGAAGAGAAAGCACCGCATCGCTTTTCTCATTTTCCGTTCAGAGTTCCTCGCCCTGTCTGCCTGACCATAGGGAACAGCTGTAAGCCCTGGAGTGCATGCTCAGCAGCAGAAAAGTTCCAGGTCCCATTCCCATCACCTCCACCCTGAACACCAGGGCAGCTGCGTCCAGCCAGCATAGACAGCTTTGACCAGCACTGAGACTGCACCCCCAGCACCGCCAGCACCGCCTAGTGCTCTCCTGATGCTTTGGTCTACAGTTCCCACGACTCGTGACCCTGGCCATGCTGGCTCAGGCTGATAGAAGATGGAATCCAAGACATCTGGAGGGCACCAAGCTGGGAGAGATGGCTTCAAACAGGAGCACAATTGCCCTTTTCTTCTAATCCCTTTTCTCTGAAAAAAGTAATGGTTTTTCTGTAGATTTATCTTGGGAAAGCACTATATCAAAACCTTATTTTTAAGCATCCACTTAGATTCAAACTATGCCTCATTTGGGCTGAATACCCATAAGCAAAATTGGATAATGCTGTTATGTGAAAGGAGGCGAAGTCATTTGATGTGGGATTTGCAGATCCTTTCTTTAAGAAGTGGGAGGAATACCTTCAGGGTTTCTGGGAAGCATGCGGGGAAGCTGGGCTGCGTTGCTCTCATCAGGCACAGGGGCCGGAGGACGCTCTTCCTATGCGATGCCATTGGCCTTCTGAGCACACAGTCATGAAGTCTTCCTGCAAGCAGCCACATCAGAGAAATAAGCCACGATGCTTCTGCCCGAGTGCGCACCCCCAGGTAGCCACATGGCCCCTTTCGGCACCCACTGCTATAATCCACGACCTAAAAACAGTTAGTCACAGCCTAAATCAGTGTCGACTAATCGTCATAACTAGAACTGAAAAATGGAAGCAGTATTTCCCCAGGTCAGGGAACCTCTATGGGCTGGAGATATCTTCTCTTTGTATGTGACCTAACTCTTTGTTTTAAATCAATTGGATTAACTTGCAGGCAGCATTTCGGCAGCAGATGCCCTGCCTCTGGTCTCAGTTATGAAGCTGGAGCTGCAGGATCCTACCTTTATGCAGGAGGCTAAACTATCTAGTTGCCTGGTGCCTTTTGCCTCTGTGGACTGATGACATATTCCTGGAAGCTGATCAGCACAGAAATCATGTTGAGACATTTTAAGGAGTCAAGAGTGTGACTATCCACTATTTTAGTTATAGTATCTGTATCTTTGTTTAATCCTAAAATATGGAAAGATAGATAGCTACAGGATGGTTAAACATCAGTATAAAACAAATTGTATGAAAGCACCATAAAACAGGATGACATGATTACAGCATGAGCAGTAATAAAACCAACTGAGTGGAACAAGGCAGAAAGAGTCTGTGGTTGTCTACTAACCTGATGCCTTCAAATAAGGGTCCTATCTTGTCTAATTGAACCCAGTTAGTTAAGAAACCAGGCAAACCTTTCTAAGGATGGAGTTCCATAATCAAGGTGCCACCACTGAGAAGGCCCTGCCTTGCATCATATTGCAAGGAGACACTGAACAGGATCTCTGTTCCTACTGTCAAGGTGAATGGGTGTGCATATGGGAGAAAGTGCACCTTAAAATAATTGGGATCTGGATGGGTTAGGGCTTGAGAACTCAAAGCCCACACTGTGTCTTGTGTCTGGAAACAAACTGGAAGGCTATGAAGATGGAGTCCAAGTGACTGACACCTTCTGGGCCATTTCAGATCTCCAAGCACTTTTCTAAGGCAGCCTTCCATAGAGCACATTAAAGTAATCCAAGCTAGATTTCTTCTTTTTTTAACCAAGGCATGAATGATGGGGGCGGGATTCCTTTTTGTTCCAGGTAGACACAAGTAGTGCCCTAGCATTAGGTGGTGATATGTTTCTCTTTTGGAGAAGAATTCTGTTACTCATGCTGGACATTTCCCAACCATTTTCATGCTTCTCTTTTTCAAACGAGTATTCATGATTAATTATTTCCCATTATTATTTCCAAATGGAGCCAACATAAGTGCCAAATAAAAGATGGGCAAGAAATCCCCCTTTCTCCCAGTCCACCCGCCCTTGTAAGCCTTCTTTGTTTACAGATGCC
Organism: Varanus salvator macromaculatus; assembly: GCA_023646645.1. Classification (NCBI taxonomy): domain Eukaryota; kingdom Metazoa; phylum Chordata; class Lepidosauria; order Squamata; family Varanidae; genus Varanus; species Varanus salvator. Next base: position 40,071,238 of record JAIXND010000674.1, on the reverse strand, counting down.
AGCAAGCAGCCTGGTATCAGCGCTCGCCTCCCCTATCTTAGCGTGCTGCTCCTGCAAAGATCCTTCAGTGCTGGACATGAGCAGGATTCTCCTGCATTATGAGTAATGGTGGCTAAGCAATCATGGGGAACATTACAAATACGCTCCTCTATCTGTCTTCAGAAATGAGCAAACTTTTTGTCAGTGGATATCATCATTTTGCCGATGCCTGTAGAACTGCTTAATGGACCAAGAAGCCTATTTATATATTTTATTTTATTTATTTTTCTGCACACATTTCCGTAACACATTTTCTAGCAGGGAAGCAACATGCTTTTCTTAACACCAAGGTTTTTCAGGGCAGAGATATTGTCGAACACGGGGGCGAGAGAGACCGTGCGACAGAAAGACTCTGTATGCACCTCTGTGTGTGTATGCACATGGTACATCATGCAAGAGAGAGAGAGAGAGAGCACAAAAGTGTGTGTGTTTGAGAGAGAGAGAGAGAGCGAGAGCGAGAGAGAGAGAGAGAGAGAGAGAGAGAGAGAGAGAGAGAGAGAAAGATCTGATTGGAGGCTTGAGACTGAGGTCCCTGCTGCTGTTTATTACGCTCTGCCCACTTGCTTGGGGCCTCTCACATCCGAGCCTCTTTGACATCCATTGCAATGTTCTAATTGAGTCGCCGGACATAGAGGAATTGCCCCGTGCTAAGAGAAAATGGCTGGAAGACTCACACACGCTGAAAAAATGGTGTTGCCATGGGGGCGGGGGGAGGAGTGTACTTTCCTGCTTTTGAAATGTCATACTTCTGGGCACCAATTTATCTGACTTACATTATATTGCTACAAATAGCCAGTGCGTGTAACCGGGTCATTTTTCACAATAAAGGTACTTTCAGAACTGCTATTTTAGTTCCGTAATGATTGTACAGATCTATTTATTATGCATTTATGTTTTCTCTCTAACTAATACCTTGCTTTTGGCGGTGCAGTGGAATATGTGTGTGATATTAATCAGGGTGGACTGCTTAGTTCACCAGGCGTGCAGATCTCGAGGCGGAGAGGAGAGGGGAAGTTAATGTACAGAAAAGAGCTCAGCAAAAGCAAAATCCATAAAGAAAATTAAGGAATCTTTGTTGTTCTTTTAATCTGATATCGTCTCAACTCTCCGCAGCAGCGTGGCAGCAGTGTGGATTCCCGTGATGAGCTCCACCATAGAATACAACACAAGACAAAGTGCTGTAAAATGAAATGGCATCCCCCCTCACCTGGTGGAACTGACGTTAGCGTTGGGTTGCTTTTTGCAACCCTTACTTCCCTTGTTGTAGGCAGTTCTGTCCCATTGTAGAGGAACAGAGACGACCAGCTTTACATCAGCCCTGGGACCAAATGGAAATTCCCTTCGTTCCCGTTTGTGGTACCAGAAGCATCAGCTGAACACATGGATTCTGCTGCAGAGTGAGCTGCCAAGTACTGAATCCACACGCCCCTTCCACACTTGGAAAATGCTTGAAATGAGATCCTGAAAATGACACCACTGCAAGCAGGTCAGATGAGGCATAGAGGGAGCACCCCAGCCTGCCAGCTGGGACCATTATCCACATCCGTTGCTGATGTAGCCAGAGCCTGTCCAACTCGTTTTTCTGCCTGGTGCAGAACAAGAGATACCTCCTCGTGGGTCATGCTTCCAGGCGTCCAAAGCTAGCCTGGTTATTTTGGCAGCTCAGGAAGGAAATCTCACAAGGGTTTCTTTCCTGGGACTAAAAATACAACAACAACAACAACATGTTCAGTCACTAGTCCTTTGCTAGCCTTCCATGAACCCGCTCCCCCGAAAAGAAAACCAGCTATTTTGGGCAGCGACGTTGGGCAATGCCTCACTCCTCAGGGCCAGCATTGGGTGAAGCAGAGTAACAAAAAAGGGAAAGACCTCTTTGCACTCAACCCAGATTGCAGGACAATGGACTTAAACTTAAGTACGCAAGGTGCTGGCTAGACACAAAAAAGAATCTCCTGACTATGAGAGCGGTATGACAGTGGAGCCAGCTGCCTAGAGAGGTCATGGGCTCTCCCACACTAGAGGCATTCAAGAAGAAACTGGACAGCCATCTGAGTGGGGTGGTGTGACTTGGCGTCCTGCACCAGCAGAGGGCTGGACCCAACGGCCTTCTTGGCCCCTTTCGACCCAGCTATGCACTGATTCGATGAAACTGAGCTGCAGATCAGGAGCTGCCTGCTTTGACTGTCATCTGCTACTCCAGCTCACTGGCTAAATCAGTCTCACAAAGGCTTAGGGGTTCCTTCCAGCACCTGTAATACACAGCAATTAATGCTGAACGGCAGTCTGGGATTGCTGCAAAACAGGGATGGGGAATTTCTGTCACACAAGGGCTGAATTCCAATCCAGGAAAGGTCTGGGAGGCGGCATGCCATGCCATGGGGCTGTGGCCAAAGGTAGAATGCGTGGGACACAATGTTTTTAATAATGATTTTAAGCCTATTCAGAAGTAAGCTGGACACGTTTTCCCAGAAGTGAGCAAGCAGGACTGAATCACTCAGCAGCATTTTCAGATGGGACCTTGAGTCCCAAGTGTGTTTAAAATCAAGCATGAGCAGCATGTCTACTCACAAGTAAGTAGCACAAGCCTTTGTGGGACAAGCCTGCTGCTCTAGTACTTGCCAGAACGGCACCAAGCCATTCCATACAACATGGCAACCTGACCACACACATACACCCAAGCAATGCCAATGCGAGAACATTTCCAGACTACAAACCTAGCCTTTCTGAGGGAATTCAGCAGAATATATGGAACAGACTGACTATCTTTCCTGAACTAGTTTCTCTACAAATCTGTGTGAATTAAGTCTCAATCTGTTAGCCTGCCTCCATCCATGATAATCCTCATTCAGCCGGAGTAATTTTATATATCCAGTGAATGTGAAGTCCATGTGTCTATATTAAGTGGGATGACTGGTTACTATAAAAAACCAGAAAAAACACTCCAGCAATTTATGTTCAAATATGTACCTGTGCACACATATTTAGAACAGGTTTTCAGCCAACTGATCTTGTTTAATGTTGGAAGTTTGTCATCCATTCCAAGAAGCAGCAGGTGAATCAAAAGGAAACAGAACAAAAAAAAAAAAAAAAATGTTTGTATTTCTATATGAGCGAGAAATAGGCAAACCGAATCTGGTATGTTTTGCCATCTGTTTCATGTAAATGTGTAAAAATATCTTCACAAGTGATATCATTTGTACAAGGAACGAATCGCATTTATAACACATTTTCCTGGCATTGGCTGCCTCTGCCATCGGGCAGGACGACAGCGGAGGCGCCATCCTCAGCTGAAGCGAATGAGCTTAACTGTGGTCCTGAACACCAGAGAGCTGCGCTAAGGCAGGTGGCCGGAGAGCCAATGAAGGTCTTAATTCACTTCTCTTTGAGAGATTACCTATCAGGCTGCTGCCATTGGCTGGACAAGCAGCCTTGCTGTGGGGACGTAGACTGGGACAAGTGGCAACAATCCACACATCACAGCCGATTCTGGCTGACAGAGCCCTGCCTCTCAAGTCAGCAGTTTCTGAATGGGGTCCTTCGGCATCAACCATTTGGATGTCTTTAATTTGCAAACTAATATTTCCTCACCTGCCAGGAAACTCTCCCATGTTTGCAGGTACCAGTACAATGACTGGATGCAGACCTAGGCTGGATAAACTGTGCTGACAGAAGTGGACTTCTCCACCTCTAGGGATGCTTGAGGAATCTCTTTCGGGAGTGGGAAGCCATTGTATTTTCTGGGCTCAGCTCCCCAGACTGTGGTCCCCTTTTTTCCACTGCCCCTTTGTCCCAGGGAACTGCATTCCACAGCTTCCCCTCCGCCTCTCCATCCCACTTCCTTTTCATTTTCCCACTAACTCCACCGCCCTCCCTTTAGATCAACTTCCTCCTGTTCTGAAAGGTAACAAAAGGCTGTTTCTTGTGATGTGAGCACAAGTCAGTCCCCAAGGAACTTGGCAGGTCGTCCTTTCACTCCCACTTCTGTTTCCCTCCACGTGGACTATGAATTATACTTTGGGCACAGATTGCAAACAACAGGATCCAGCCTCGCATGCATCCCCGATTCCACTCAGGCGGCCTTGCTTTTCTCTTCTGTCGCAACGGCAAGCCCACCTCCCGGGAATCCTTTCATTGCAAGGATGTCGTTCTCCAGCTCTGGTTACAGCTGCTTTGAGAACATCATTCCGCAGACAAGCCACATTGCATGCATAGACACAGAATGCGGACAGGCAGCAATCCCAGGCCCGCGCTGCAAGCATATGCCATGTACTCAGGGCTCTGCGTCTGTGCATGTGTTTGTATGTGTCTATATAAATTAGACGCGTTAAAACAAGCCCTGGGAAGGCGCCACCGATAAATTGGGCAGTAAACAAGTGGGAAGTAGCTCAGGTTGTGGTTTATGTGTATGAATAACATCCTCATTATGCTTTTATTCGCACTTGCTCCTAATGTATTCCCAGAGAGGCCCTGAGGGTCCAGCTGCGAGGCTCTTGTCCTGTGCAGGAGAAGGAATTGGGGACAGCAGCTCAGAGGAAGCCGTTGCCCTGGAGGGTCTCTCTTTGCAGGAGAAATGCACAAGGGTTGAGGGCCAGAGGAGACCTGCCTGCCATGATCCCCCTGGCTGGCCATTCAGCTCTTGCTCTGGCAGAGGGGAAAGCGCAGCCACCGAATCACTCGTCCCCCCATTGCCGTGGGAAGGGAGACGAGGGCTGGCTTGCTAAGCAGGAGCGGCGAGCAGGCCATCCGTCACTGCGCGAGTGTCGTCAGGCTGGTGTTACAGAAACCGCTCGAGCATTGCCAGAAAGGAGGAGAAAAGAAGGAAGCGCTTTGCATAGCATTAGCATGGGTTAATTTATGTGTCTAATGAATCTGCAGACATAATTACTTGGATGTAATAGGTGCACGGAATGTGTTGCTCTAATCAGGGTTCTTCTGTGCCTTCCCAGGGTGCTGTTTGTGGATAGCCAGTCCAGGGCCCTGCTCTCAGTCTGAACTGGGATGAGACAACCCTGCAGAGATGCCTTCAAACAACCTGAAGAGGGCAACCCTAAACCCAGAGTTGCCACCAAATATAGACTGGTGGCTAACATCCCACTCTGGGAAAGGTGCTTGAGCGAGTGGTGGCCAGGCAACGCCAAGCTCTCATGATCATCTCCAGAGCCAGTGTGGTGTAGTGGTTAAGAGCATGAGATTGGGACTCAGGCGATCTGGGTTCTAGTCCCCACTTGGCCATGGAGCCAGTCACAGACTCTCAGCCCAACCTACCTCACAGGGTTGTTGTTGTGGGGATAAGATGGAGGAGGAGAATGCTGTTAGCTGCCTTGAGCCCTTTGCAGGAAAAAGGCAGGGTATAAATCGAAAACTAACTAAATAAATAAATAATCTGGACATATTTCAGTCTGGATTCAGACCTGGATATGGGACTGAAACTGCCTTGGTCACCCTGTATGGTGACCTGTGCAGGGAGAGGGGTGGGGGAGTGGGCCCCTGCTGGTTCTCCTGGAGAGGCTTTTGACACCATCGACTGTGGTATCCTTCTGGATAGGCTGGCCAAGTTGGGGGTTGGAGACTCTGCTTTGCAGTGGCTCCACTCCTACTTGATGGGCCAATTCCAGAGGGTGGCGCTGGGAATTATGGCTCTGTGCCATGGCAGTTATGCCATGGAGATCCACAGGGCTCCATTGTATCCCCCATGCTGTTTAACATCTGCATGAAATCTCTGGGAGAGGTCATCCGGGGGTTTGGGCTGAGGAGACATCAATATGCTGATGACTCCCAGCTCCACCTCTCTTTTACATCTGATCCAAGTGGGCAACAACAAACTCATGCACAATTAACACACAACCACCAAGATCATTGACAGAGGTGTTGCGCACGTGGTATGCTGTGTCCTGTGATACACATGGTTTAGAAGTTAACTCAAGAAAACAAAGCTCAAGTATAAAGAACACACGGTTTTATTTTACCACAAACCTTTAGAGAAAATCGATTAACGTACCATCCTTAGCATGGGACTGGCAGAAGGTTAATAGCAGCAATTAAGAAGTGGGGAGCTACAGCTTGCCAAATAAGGCAAGATCCTTAGATGGAATCTTATCTTTGCATGTGCAAAAGTTACATGCCATCAAGTCCTCTCTGACTTACAGAGACGACATGAATGAGTGTCCTCCAAAATGCACCGTCCTTTACAACTCTGCTCAGCTGGTATAAACTCAAGCCTGTGGCTTTGCTTTATCTTACATTCGATCCATTTCATCTTCTGCTTCCAGCTTTCCCTAGCACGATTTACTTCTCCACTCAGTCTTGCCTGATAATGCCCAAAGTATGAATCAGTTTTGCCTTTCATTTTGGACTTTTCCTGCCTCCAGCCTTATCCTAAAAGGAAAAAAAAGTTTAAAAGATTGTACCTATCCAGCCCATCTTATTAAAATGCCACCTTAATAAAACACTGGTCTAAAGTTGTGTTTCAGTTTTCTTCCCCACCCCTGCTGCCCCACTGCCCGCCACACACATGTGGGTTAGTTGGAGATAAGTAAGTCATCCTGAGGACATGCTGCAAATGCGAACTCCTCTCCCATTGCAAATCTTTAAAGATGGCATGGGTGGTGGATTGGGGAGGTGGCCAGCTTGGTCTGCAAATTTTGGATGCCTTAAAGGGCCAGCAAGACTGCTCTTGTTTTAGTTAGGAACATACAAACAGAGCAAGTCAGAAGGGGCCTCCTGGGCCATCAAGTCTGATCCCCGGCTCCAGCCGGCTCTGCTCATGACATGCCCACCATCACTCTTGGCCACTCTTGTGTTTCTCTGCCATGGAAGGGAAGGGGACTTGTGGGGGGGGGGGGAGGGTTTCCTCTTGGGCCAAAATAACTTGCGTAGCTTTAGGTACTATACACCCTGATGTAGGTGGTTGTGCGAAGGCCATTTCCTGTTCTACCTCAGACAGAAAATGCCTGGGCCAGCTGAGGATCGATCCTGTGGAAAACTACAGCTTTGGTCCCTGGCCGGTGATGAAAGTATCACTGACAGGGAGTTCCTGTGAATAGAGAAATATCATGGGATGGAATCTAGAAAAATAGCAACAGCTCAGATTAGTTTAAAAGCCCTGCAACTCCTATGTATAAGTATCCCTTGCATGCCCATTGAAAACTTTTACTTTTTTATGAGTCTCACTTAATGCTGTAAAGTGAAGGAAGCATTTAAACACACACACTCGCACACATGAGCAAATCACAATAGGGAGAGTTCACAGTAACTAGCACTTGATGAGAATGACAGCTCTATTTGTGTTGTTAAACAGTACATAATTAAAAGTCAATACACCCGGATCATAATAAAATCTGTGTAACTAGACTACCTGTCCCTCTGAATTCCTGTGAGAGAAACTCATTTCAGTCCTGGCTGTGTCTAATTTGCAAACAAAACAAAAAAGAGACCCACCCTAGAATATAAAGTTTAACTCTTATATCAAAGCTGTAGACTGGCAAAGTTCAGTTTAAGGTTATCCACTGTGCTTGTTAAGCTGGGAAGCACAATACAGAGGAGATAAATGGCCACTGCACTGCACTGCACAGAAAAGCACGTAGCTCCTTTGAGGATTTTTGTCAAATCAAACAGAAAAGAATCCCTTATTAGGCTGGGCCCATTTCATCAGGAACAGAAGGAGGGGATCTCCGGAGGAAGGCTTTGCGCAGGCAAGTCCAGAGAAGACTTTCAAAGAAAGTGAAGGTGTGATCCTGTGGCCTTCTGACATTGTCTGTGGGGCCACAGGATGTTTCGGAGCCTCGGCTTAGAGGGATCCTGTGACCCCAGTGCTGGAGTGCCGAAGCTCATGTCCCGGCTGCTCTCCCTTTGCAACTGGGGCAGAAAGAGCCTTGTCAGCCACCTCACCAAGGGGGCAAGTGGGTCTCACAGAGGGTGTGCTCAGGGGAAGAGTCTGGGACTGAGGCCTCTACGTGGATTCCTATCAGCTCCCCAGTCTCCTTCCTCCCCTCCCTGGCACTTCATTTGGATGGCTGACAATCAGCGTCTTGTTACTTCTTTGGCATTGTGTTCCTTCCTGTTTTCCAGCTTAGCAAAGGAGGGGCAAAACCCCGCATAGGCAGAGATTCTCCCGCTCATACTGAGGCTTGACCTATGGCAACCATGCCGGAAGGGAGAGTCACTGCTGGTTGCAGGCACCGCTTCACTGCATCTGAAGTGTGAATTGCAAAGTGGCTCAGATTCTGCAAACTAGGAGATTACGGTGTCCTTTGGACCTTCTCTGTGTTCTCTGACCAATTCCTTTCGCGTTTCACACAGTTCTTGGGGCAGCATGGGACGGAGGACCGCAATCAAGACTGGCAGTTAGATAACCCAAGAACCATCGAAGCAGTGTTCCCGGCAGGAACACAGTAGCTGAAGAGTGTGCCTTCTCCCACAGAAGTTCATTCTGTCCCCCCTTGGGCTGCTTTTCAGTTGCTTTTCTTGAGCTGGTTTAGCTCATTATCTGACTTGTAAATTCCTGCTGAGAAACAAAGCAAAACATCCAAGGTAAAGTCTGGATATTTGTTAAAACAAAGATGGCCTGGAATAAAATTGGATGTAGTGAGATAATAAAATAAAAGATTATTTGCTTTGCTGCATCAGGTAAAGTAGGGGTGGGCAATCTTGGCCATTTTTACCCCTCAGAATCCCCTTCCCACCTTGCCCCATCTCCCCCCTTCATGATGCCGCCCCCCAAATTCTTTTAAAAACTTTTAAAATAAAAATGGGCATTTAGAGAAGCTACAGAATGTAAAGGGATTTTTAAAGGGTCAAAAGATCCACTCCAGGTGCACACTCTCTCTCTTGCTATTTAAGACATATATACATATATATAATTTTGGGAATCAGTGGGAGGCAGGAGGGACTGCAGGTTGTAAAGAGTAATTTATCTGTATTACTGTTCTCCCCATTTGATCAGGTGTTTTGGATCAATGTTATATATTATTGTTGTATTTTATTGCTTATACCTTACTTTGGGATTAACGTATAATGAAAAAACGGGCCATACGTTTCACAAATGAAGAAAAATAAACAGTTCTGGTGTGCTGAAAACTGACTTGCCAGTCATACCTTGAGCCCATCCTGTGCATCCAAGCCTCTTTACGACCCGTGCTGTGTATTTCCTGACATGAACAACTGCTTGTCAAACAAATCAGGATGCCGCCCCTTTGAAAGTCAAGGCGGAATTTTTTCCCTTTCGCTCAGACACTGCATCGTTTTACATCTGTTCTTCCATGTTGGTACTTTCAGCGCCATTCTGTTTGCATTGCCATAAAATTCCCATTGCTAAAGTTCGCTGCTTATTTAATCCTGTATATTTCTGTGACATAAGGTAGATTTTAAAACGCCAGGTAATTACAAGTGATACATTTTCAAGGACAGTCTTGTTATCTGTGAGTAGAAATAGCTTCTTAAAAGATATATTTTCCCAAATGCACCCAGCAATTAGGTGGCATCTTTATTGTAAAATGAACTAATTTTATGGAGCTACCTTTCTTTTCTGTTCAAGGCAATTTAACATTTGCAGTTATAATGGTATCACCAGAAGGAAAGCGTATTGGGTTTGGTGATGTCCAACAGCCTATTTAGGAGTTCTAAAGCAAAGTGCTGTACACAGATTTAAATTCAGGTGTGGTATAAGGTCAGACCTGAGTTGTATGGGTAATATGTTTGTCAGGCAACCCATGTGTACGACTGACAGCTCTTAGCTTACTTGCCACGGGCTGTTTCATACAGCTGGGAATAGTCTGTCTTTTGGACCTCGGTGATGTACACATGAAAAGAAAAAATCTCTGCATTGAGAAATCTCACAGAGTCAGATCAGACCCAAGAAAGTCTTACAACACAGCTGTGAAAACAATAAATCCCATCTTAGGGATCATCACAAATACAATGAAAATAAAACTGCCAATATCCCAGTGCTTCCATATAAATCCATGACCATGGTCGGCGTATGGCGTGCAGTTCCGGCCACTGCATCTAATGAAAGGGATGTTGTATAGCTGGGCAAGGAAAGGTAAAAGCGAGGAAGGGAGCAAGGAATGATAGAGGTACGTGATGTTATGTGTGGTTCGAAGAAAGTAGATAGAGATGAGACTAGAACCCAGGGTCATCTCATGCAGCTGCTGGAAGATGCAATACAAACAGAAGAAAGGTACTTCACACAGCACATCCCTAACCTACAGAATTGGTGGTGACAAATATGGTGGTGGCCATATTTGGATGACTTTGGGTGAATCCGGCAAATTCATGGAGGATAAGGCTGTCACTGGCAGCTGCTCATTATGGCTATGTGCTACATCTGGGTTGAGAGATGTTACACCTCTGAACACCAAGGTGAGGGAGACCTATTGCCCTTGTGACCTGCACAGAGGCATGTTGGGCACATCTGGATGGCGCTGGGCAACAGGGCGCTGGACTAGATGGGCCCTTGACTAGATAGAACAGAATCTTATTTAGTTTCCACAGAATCTTATTTTGCTATTGCATAAGTGAAGGCATTCGCCTTTAGCATTAATGTGGTCAAGGAAACATAGGGAATGCTAAAGGCAGGTATATTTTCTTCCGTGGGTGCCTTAGATAATATCAAGTGTAGTGCTGCATATCTAAGAACCAAGACCTAGTTTTTATCATGAGTTTAGTTGTATATTAGATTTGTATCTTGCTTTAAAAAAGCAAATGAATCACCAAAACAGTTCATAACATGATCGAACACAAACCTTTTGTGTCAAACAAGACAGAGAGACAGACACCAGGCCTAAGATTCTGTGCCCCACTTTAATCACTTAGTGCCGGGAGGCGAGCAGGAAACCTCAGGGACGACGGCTAACAGTGGGGTGTGCTGTGCCGTGTCTTCAGGAAACCAGTCACAAAGGTCAGGAAATGGGGCCGTCATTTTGAAAAGACGGTCACCTGGTAGGCTACATCCACCAAGTTAAATACAATTGTAGTAGTTTATTCCACCTCATTGGAAATATCAACCTTTGCATGGAGATATTTATCGCATGGGGTAGATTTGTTCTCTATATGGGAACCCCTTGACAAAAGTGGTGCATGAGAGGGGGAGTGTAATTTCTCCTCTTCTCAAACATCATGGTCCAAATCCCACTGGGTGGGGGGCCATGTGCGCTTACAAGAAGGCAGAGAAAGCTCACGTGCCTCGTTCTACTACGGCTGCTTCAGGCAATATTTAGCTTAGCCCTCCAAAGGGCTATTGGAGGGCTATACGCCCCATTGAGCTCAGTGGGACTGACTTCTAGCTGAGCCTAGCTGCTTACCTAGCAAGGGCTTCATGCCCCGACAGAAGCAAAGGGGACAGCTCACGCTCACGCCGGCGTACTCGCAAGTGGCAACTGGCCGTGCTGCCCGAGCAATGAGGGTGGGGCCCTCCGGGGCAGTGCTTGTGCTCAGGGCACAGAGCCAAGCTGGGCAGTTTCTTTTCAAGGCCTGGACTTCACCCTGCACGGCCAACCATTCAGCACTGCTTGACACAGGAGAGTCTGTTTGCTGGATTCTCTGCGCTCTGCATTTATTTAGGAAGCATCTCTAGCCTGTCTTTCCACTAAGGTAGTGCTCAAGGCAACTGAAGGATTTCTTTCAGAGTGCAAAAGTTTCAGCCATGAATTTTAAAGAGACCCTGCGGTCTCCAAGTGGCAAGGGGATAGAGCTCTCCCCACACGGCCTTTATGCTGCACCAGCAGATAATGTTGTACACCCATAGGGAGAGGCCTGCTCCATGCCTCATTACTTTTCGGCAGAGGCTCCGGGCTTTGTAGCCTGGCAGCAGTTTAACATCTGAGCTGTGCTTCCTGTCCCAGAGAAAAAAGAGTTTTGGTGAATCCCTGGCAGGCCATCCAGCAGGGCTGCTGTTGAGATGTGTCATTAAGTCAGCTCAAACTTATAGGGACACTATGAATGAAAGACCACCAAAATGTCCTGTCCGTGACAGCTCCATTCAGCCCTTCCAAATTCGAGGTTGTGGCTTCATTTATGGATCCAATCCGTCTCATATTTGGTCTTCCCTTTCATCTTCTACCTTCGACTTTACCTAGCATGATTGTCTTCTCTAGTGAGTCTTGCCTTCTCATGATGTATCTGAAATATGATGCTTCAGTTTTGTCATTCTTGCTTCCAGAGCAGGTTTATTTTATCTACCTGAGCCATCTGAGTGGGATGGTGCAAAATGGTGTCCTGCAAGAGCAGGGGGTTCGACCTGATGGCCTCCATGGCCCCTTCCAACTCTACTATTGTATGATTCTATAATTTGATGATTTATTGACTGCTTTTGTATATTGTTCACAGCTAACAACGGTCTCAGAATGCAAGCTCTGGCTTGATTTCATCCCGGACCCACTTCTTCGCCTTTCTGCCAGTCCAGGCTAGTCACAAGGCTCTTCTCTGGTACCGTGCTTTGAATGCATCAATTCTCTTCCCTTTAGTTTTCTTCACAGACCAGCTTCCACACCCACACACTGTGATCAGGATTGCAATCGTCTGGATGATCCTGGCCTTGGTCTCCAGTGAAACATCCTTACACTTCATGATATTTTCTAACTCCTTCGTGTGGGATCTACATCACTCATCATGTAGGCAAGAGGTAGGAGGCACAAGAGGCCATTCAGGAGCTCTTCTCTGCTGCACACCGGGCACCTCTCCCACTCTTCCTCACTATGTCATCCATCACCACACACCTTGGCCTTTCTGCATCCTGTTTCTTCCTCTCTTACATTTTAGCCCTCTTTTTCCAAGGTACACATTGTTGTTGTTAGTCGTGAAGTCATGTCCGACCCTTCACGACCCCATGGACAACATTCCTCCAGGCATTCCTATCCTCCACCATCCCCTGGAGTCCCCTTAAGCTCACACCAACCGCCTCAGTGACTCTATCCAGCCACCTCATCCTCTGCCGTCCCCTTCTTCTTTTGCCATCTATTGTTCCCAGCATTAGGCTCTTCTCCAGGGAGTCCTTCCTTCTCATTAGGTGGCCAAAGTATTTGAGTTTCATCTTCACTATCTGGCCTTCTAAAGAGCAGTCAGGGTTGATCTCCTCTAGGACTGACCGGTTTGATCGCCTTGCAGTCCAAGGGACTCACAGGAGTCTCCTCCAGCACCACAACTCAAAGGCCTCAATCCTTTTGCACTCGGCCTTCCTTATGGTCCAGCTTTCACAGCCATACATTGCAACTGGGAAAACCATAGCCTTGACTATACGCACTTTTGTTGGCAGGGTGATGTCTCTGCTTTTTAGTATGTTACCTAGATTTGCCATAGCTTTCCTCCCCAGGAGCAAGCGTCTTTTAATTTCTTGGCTGCAGTCCCCATTTGCGGTGATCTTGGAGCCCAGGAAAATAAAATCTGTCACTACCTCCATTTCTTCCCCATCTATTGGCCAGGAAGTGAGAGGACCAGATGCCATGATCTTAGTTTTCTTAATGTTGAGTTTCAAGCCAACTTTTGCACTCTCCCCCTTCACCCGCATCAAGAGGCTCTTTAGTTCCTCTTCACTTTCTGCCATGAGAGTGGTATCATCTGCATATCTGAGGTTGTTGATATTTCTCTCAGCAATCTTGATTCCAACTGGCGATTCATCTAGCCCTGTCTTTCTCATGAAAGGTACACATACATCCCCAAAAATATATATTGAAAAAAAAAATAGCAAAATGGATATTAAAATAGGACAACAGCTTCCCCACCCCACAAAAATGAATCAAATTAAATTAGGGCTGACTCCAGAGACTGTCACAGTTGCGTATGTTCCATAGCCCTAAGCCCTGCGGACCAGCTGTACAGCAGCCCTACCATCCTAACATCTTCTGAGCACTCAAGGAGATGAAATGCAGGGTAAGAAAATCCCAGGTGCTCCCACTGTCCATGCTGGGCTCAAGGGCCCTTAACACCCTTGAAGCGATCGAATGCAAGCTTAAACAGAGACGTTCCCCAGCCCTTGCCAAAGGTCAGGCAGAGATCAAATCTCCTGGGAGCTTTCCAGTATGAAAGGGGTGGGATCCACCCAATGGCATGCCAGTTTGCTGGTGAATCTGCAGCAGGCCTCCACTTCCATGTGCAGAGGGAACTCTTTATGCGATCAGTTCCAGATTGCACGGAAAAGTGTGCCTGCCAAAATTACCCCAAAGGCCCACATTAGGAGGGCCACTGAAGGTTCAGGCACATCTGGGTCATTTTCTGTGCCAAGGGTCTCGGCAGAACATGCCGGGATCTGGAAGTATTTGGGCCAGCCTGACACTCAGCCCGCTATGATGCAGGATTGATCCATGCACAGCTTGTCACCCTATCGCACCAATCCGGGAGACCAGCACAGTGGTGGAAGCCATGTGTTGCTTCTGCAAGGTCCGAGGTTCAGTCCTGGCATCTCCAGTTAAAAGACCCTTAGTCTAGAAGAGTTGGGCTCGTGACTGCCAGAGATCTTGGAACAATGCAGCTAGTGGAGCAGACTGTCCCAGGCTGGATGGACTCAACCTCGCGGAGCTCCATACACACCCATTGGTCTGTCACTGCCTGACAGCGGTGCTGTTTTCCAGACTCCTGCAGCCACACTCCAAACACTGTGCCTGGGTCAGCCATCCCTTGGCATTTCACCAGCAGAACAACATGCATCAACATCACACCTCTCCTTATACTCCTGGTTGTCCTTAAATATGCTTTCAATCTCTTCTAAGCACCTTTTAATTAAAACATGTAGAACACCTTATCATCCTGCTGTATTACTTTCTAGAAATGGACTAGGGAATACAATCTCTATGGATAGCAATCAGTTTCTACAGTAAACATTACTCAGTTGTACAGTACAGTATGGTCGCACTTTTATCTGGGCTGCATTTAATTAAACCTATGGTATGATTTGTCACTACAAGACATACATCTTCAAGTTAATTTTAGTACAGGCTTGAACAACTTTGCCTTTCAAGATGTCCCTCGCCAGCATTTCACAGCCACTGAGCTGCTGTGAAAAAGTGTTCCTTTGAAGTGTGTGCGGCACATAAAAGAGTGATAGAAGCCATGCTACATTCAACCGAACCATCATGGCCTACCAATTAAACACATAAAACTACCTCATCTGAATTAGGTCTACTGATCCACCAACACTTCTCAGTGTGGCATGTGGAACGCCTCTTTAAGGGCCCCGCCATGGAGCAATGTGGTTGCTTCTCTGATTCTTGCTTGGTGAGCTTTCCTCGCACTGGCTGTGGCTGTAGCCCATGTGTGCGCACGCATGGATGTGCACATGGGCAGTGCATGCACATGTTGAAGCAAGTGCATAGCCGTATGTGCTTCCTTGCTTGGCTGCTTTCATGTGTTGTTCTTGAGAAGAAAGAACCTGCATAATCTCACCTACCTACACCAAGTGTTGGCCTGTGAGCAGAACCCATTGGGCTGTGGAAGTCTCCAACCCTACAACCCACAGTCAAAGGAGAAATGTGCTATTTCCAGAGGTTCTTGCAGGAGCTTAGCTTCTGGACAGTGGACACGGGTCACCTATTTACCATCATCCTCACTATGTAATTTAGTGTACTTTATTGCAATTACTTCTATCATCTAGGGATGATATGTATGCATCCCTACATATCAGTTAACACACGCAATTCCAAATTGCATGCAATCTCTGCTGCCTTTTTTGATGGGAAATGTCATCTCCTTTGCTACTTTTTAGAGGTACCTTTGGTACAAACAGAAAAGGGAAAAACAGTCACAGCAAGTCATAACCATGAAATAGAGATAGCAGAAAGGGGAAACAAAGAACATGCTCTTGTTAAAAATAAGCCTGAATGTCTTCTTACTCAAGTGTTGTAGGCGAGCACCTCACCATTGAGAGAAGATCGGTCTTTATAGGCTCCTGACTTTCATTTCATGCTTGCTAACATAATATCGAGAATGGGTGACCCAGCAGGTCCGATGTTTCTGATGATTGATGTTGTTTTTAGTTTTCCTTTGTTTTAGGGTTATTTTGAATAAAACTTATTATAAAAAAGAGAATGGGCAAAAGCAAGCAGCTCATTGGTGCAGGCCGACCAAATGAATCCTGGCTTCCCAGCTTTATCTTTTCACTATATCTCTTTGTCTGTATAAAGTTAAAGATTGAAAACTTCAAATGATTCATTGGTTGGATTCATCAAATTAAAAACTCTGTGTTAAGGCAAACAAACTATGCTTCCCCATTAAGAGAAAATGCCATCTTTCTCTAAGTCCATTTTTTAACATGGATAATTATTTTTGGATGGCAAATCCTAGCAGCCCCCACCAGAACTGCCAAGTCAGGATTCCTGGGAATGGTGGTCCAAAATATCTGGAGGACAACAAGTTGGAGGAAGAAAGGAAACATGCATAATCTTCACACACACACACACACACACACACACACACACACACAGGCAGTCCCTGAGTTACGAATGTCCGAGTGACAAACAACCTGTACTTTCCCAGTGCTTCCACATGAACCTTCAGCCTGCCTGGAGTCCACCTGGAGTAGAGCCTCCAGAAAGGGAACTCAATTTCTGGGAACTTCATGCCACTGGAGGTCAGGCAGCATCCACATTGTGCTGTTTCTCCTTAAAATATTTTGATTCCAAGAAGCTTTCTTTATTGAATTTATAATCTGTGGTGTTTTATTCATTGTATCTTTTTTGTTTTTGTTTTGCCTTTTTATTGCTCACTACTCTAGATTCTGCAGCAGTGGGAAAATGTTGCAGATGTATTAGCAAATTGGACTAAGTCAAACAATTTATCTCCCTAGCCCACTCTTGCCTCCAAGTTGCAAGGACTCCCCGGGGACTCAGGTGGAGAAGGCTGTTCTCTATCACCCCCTCCCTAATCCTAACTCTTTTAATTGGACATGCTGGGCATGGCCTCTGAGGACCCCTGCATTCAAAGCATGTGCATCGCCATCAAGTAATGGTTATCAGTACAGAACACCTAGCAGGTATCAAGGAGTCACAGCAACATCAACTGATGGCTCCACCTTGAGCAGATGCTCTGGATTGCTCATTGATCCAAGAAGCTTTCCAGGGGTTACATCGCTTGGTCCTGCCTTAGCACCATTCTAGTTCATTCAGGGAAGTAGCCTGGTTACTTCCTGGTTAATTCAGGGAAGTCACTGGTGATATGACTTATACCATGGATCTTGTGGGCTTGGATTCAGCACCACGGAGAGTGCTGTTCTGCTCCTTGACCCTTGCTGGACAAGGAGAAAGAAGGTGAGGGCAGGGAGAAAGGCAAAAGGGGATGGGCCCTGCCCACTTGGGGTCTGGTCCTCTCCTGATGCATCACAGATCTCATCATCCCTGCTAGGAAATAGGCTAGGCAATAGGGCATGGTGCAAGCATGTCTTGCTTGGGCAGAGCAGGTTTAGAATCCCAGGTAGAATTCTACTCGTGCTACAGCTCTGAGCTGGTTGCTTGCAGGAGGCTTTTGAAATGAGGCTAAGGGATGCAAGAAATGAGACAAGGGGTTGCAAGTTGTCCACCCTTGTTTACTATTTTAGATCATAAACTCTTTGGATTTTGAATTGCGCCTGGAAACACACTGGCATCCTGTGCAGCTGTTCCAAAATGGACACATAATTCTCACAGAATGGGATTCTGCTGCATTCTGCACCAGATGGTGTTTCCAAAGACTCTTTGGAGAATCCCATATAGAGTGTGCTGCATTAATCCAGTTGAGGTTTATGTAACCAAGGCAGTCATCTTCCTCACCTCTAGGTCTGACTTCTCCAGAGACATCATAACAAAAGATGATCCACATCTAAACAGACCAAAGACATCTTGTCCTGTACTCCATTCATACACTGGCCAACCAGCTGCTTGGGAGCAGCCCATGGGCAGCACATGGAAACATCAGCATGTTCCTCATCTTAGCTCTTCCTCATCAACTGGTAGGGACGGGCATCCCAGAGGAGGCTGTAGACGTCTCACTATGGATAATCTTACAGTCTATGGTTTTGCCTAATTGCCTTTCTAAGCCATCCAAGCTGGTGGCCATCACTGCAATTTGTGATAGTGAATTCCACAGGTTAACTATGCACTGTGTGAAGAACTACTTCCTTTTATTGGTAGTGGGTCTCCCATCATTCAGCGTTGTGGATGAGCCTGGGTTCCAGTATTATAAAGGAGGAAGAAAACCTTTCTCCACCCTCTGCTTAATTTTGCACATTTCTCTCCCCATGTTTCACCATGTCTCTCTCTCATGCCTTTTTCCTCCTAAAGAGGCACAAGTATCTACCAGTATAAGTTGAACAAAAGCCATGCACACAGCCTAGGTATCAGGAAGTAAAGAGAGCTTCCACTGTTGGGCAACTTGGAAAATAAACAAACAAACCCAGGACTATTACCTGCAGCCGCTTTGGAGCCGGGGTTCTCTTGTCCTCAAACCTGGAAGCAAATCTAGAAAGCCCATTGACCGGTTCTGCCAGCTCTCCCCACCTATTTGGCTGGCATCTCTGAACTATCAGTATCTGTCCTTCTCTTGAACTTGGGGGCAGCCAGTGAATTTTTCTTTTAAATAAATATTCATTCAATACATAATTTATAAATGGCATTCACTGCCACAAAATAGGGTGATTGACATTAATTTAGATGAGAGTGTTTCATTTTTTAAAAATTAGACACATTTGGGGAAAATAGGTTAATTATGATAGCAGCTTTGATTCTCTGTATTGAGACAGCATATCTTCACATCACAGGTGCTGAGGGACAAGCATGTCGTCCTAGTCACAGTCCAGGGTCAGGAATCAGAAGTATGTATCAGGGGCAAGGCAGGGAGGCCGTCATGGATAAGCCAAGGGTCAAAAATGAAGACAAATAAATGTGCAGGTACCTTGAGGAAGGATAACCGGGGATGATACAGAGCAAGGAAAGGTATATATGGCAAGGGTCAGGGAAGATGCTAGCTAGCAGGAAAACCTGCACTGCTGAGGCAGCCTGGCCATGCAGGATACATGGCAAGGGTCCCAATGCAGGAAGGATCAAGCAAGGTACAGGAACTAAAGCAAAGCACAGGTAGCAGGAAGACCTGCATTGCTGAGATGAGACAGCAAGGCAGGGTCTAAGTAGGGTGAGATGCACACACACCAACAACCCGGGAAACCTCTATTATCGTAGCCAGTCCTGGAAGGAAGAGCTTGCTCATATATAGCTCTCCTGCAGGACTCCCAGCTGATGCTCATCAGTAGACTGAGAGCTCCAGTAGGGCCTGGAACCAATCCTGCAAACACAGCCCAGATCCTGACAATAACTATATATTCATTCCAGTATTAACCAGGAGGACGCTACTGTACTGATGCCCTGCTTCTGGGATTTTCCCAATGTGGCAACAGAAAGTTGCCTTTGGCCTGGCCCAGCATGGCTCTTCCTATGTTCTTATGACTAGGAATCCGCCATCCCAGTGGATTCTTCTTATATTCTTAGCTAGACTGGCACTTTCTGTAGCGCACTCCTAGGAGCCAGCGGCACTCAGGACTGCAAGTCCATAATAAGAAGAGTCCATATTGTGTGTCCATAACACACCCAATTGCAACCTCTAAACCCACCATGAGGCTCATTGGCCATGAGCAAAATGCAGTTTTTTACGGGTGTACGTTGTGACGCGGATCAGGTGCCCG
This sequence comes from Varanus salvator macromaculatus, assembly GCA_023646645.1. NCBI lineage: Eukaryota > Metazoa > Chordata > Lepidosauria > Squamata > Varanidae > Varanus > Varanus salvator. The sequence continues at coordinate 40,051,566 of JAIXND010000674.1, read as the reverse complement.
GCGGCTGTGTGAGTCATAACCAAGAATCATGTGTTGCCCTCAACTTATCTGGGTTACAATTATAATGAGGTCCACAACTGCACAGATGGTAAATCATTACTCATGAGAGAGCCTTTAACTGTGAGAAAACAACAACACAGAAATACACCCCAATTTGTTAGAATTAAAGGTTACCTTCTCCCCACACAAATACATTTCTAGTGATTTTATTAATTCCTCCCAAACAGCCCCTTTCCTAACATTCTTCCTCCAACACAGATCTGTTCTTTATGGTGCTTCTCTTTACCTCCCTCCTCTAGTATGTGAAAGATGTGGGTGGCAGATTCCATGTAAGGCCAATTCATTGCATATCTGGCCAATATTTCTACTGCTCTTCTTTTGCTTCCTAGCAAAAGGCTTTGCTTTCTGGAGCACTCTGTCCATGTCACTGGACAAGAAACACAGGAATGCTGCCAGTTTGTACAGAGCAAACCTGAGCTAAAGCACACTGCAATGGCCTCCAAAACCGAGTTCAAGTTTTTTCTGTGCAATCCAGTTGCTGCCTAAAGCTGTTTGACAGCCCTTCACTATGTTCTGAAGGAGGAGCTCTCTGATCTGCCCTTATTTCCTTACCATCCAGTTGTTTTCCCAGTGGTGCCCTGCTCACCAGGCTTATAAAAATAGCTGCTCTTGATTCGGTTTGTTTCTGCACCCTGCCTGTCCTCCATGAGCTCACACATGGAATGGGTCCCTGTATCCTCCCGACAACCCTGTGAGACAGGTTAGGCTGGGAGATTATGGCTGGCTCCCATTTTCAGTTCTCCTAGGACTGTAGAGCTGGATATGCTGGCTTCTGCCATCAGCCAGGGGACCCGGAGCCACTGGGAGTTTCTACCCACTGCTTCCCCAAGACAAGGGGGAATCAACCTGGTCCCTCCTTCAACCTGCAAAGCTACTCCGCCCACCCCCACCAGAAAGAACTTCAGCTGTCAGTTGCTCGGGCCCTGCAGAAGCGAAGAGATGGGAGGCCCTGGACCCATCTGTCCGCTGGAGGATCAAGAAGTTCCTTCAACTGAGAATACTAGTAAATTGTCGTGCCTGACGGCTCGAGAGAGACGTCGACTCGCGAGAAAGAGCCAAATGTTCACAATGAGAATCAGACATTAGAACAAGGGGACTTGCACTTGGGGGCTAGTAACCAAATGACCCCTCTGGGGCGACGACCTGCTCAGCAGTTTCAGAGACATGCATGAGGGGTCATTTGGTTACTAGCCCCCAAGTGCAAGTCCCCTTGTTCTAATGTCTGATTCTCATTGTGAACATTTGGCTCTTTCTCGCGAGTCGACGTCTCTCTCGAGCCGTCAGGCACAACATAAATGATGGTCAGACTGGCCCAATGTACCTTTAAATACCCACTTACAGCTCATCACCTTATCTTGGCTTTGGAAAACAGCTGCTCAAAGTTTGCAATCTATTCTGAACTGAATAACAAATACGTAAGACAACAATCCAAGATCACCACAGAGGTGCAAACTTTGAATGCTCACATTTTAACCAAGCCAATTGATTACAAAATGTAGTGCTGTCATCACTGCTAGCTAAAAGGCTTCATTTCCAAATCCAAAGGGGGGTTCATTGTTGACACTGAAGGGATGATCTGAAGCAGGGCTCTGCATACCCTCCATCCTTCTCAAGTTTTAGTCTGTTTATTTATTTATTAGAGTTATATTCTGCCTTTTTCTTTTCTAAGGAACTTAAAGTGGCTTACATCATTCTCCTCTTCTTGCTTTCAATCTTATTCCCTACAACACCAGCCCTGTGAGGTAGGTTGGGCTGAGAGTCAGTGATGGGCCTAAAGTCACCCAGGTGGCTCCATGGCCGAGTGGGGACTAGAACCCAGATGCCCTGAGTCCCAGCCCTATGCTTTTAACCACTACACCACACTGCACAGTCTTGTGTACATCCTTGCCACAATGCATTGATTGACATTGTCATAACTGCTAAGAGGGCAATCATTTGGGGGTATCCTGGAAACAAAATTGTGGAAGTCTGGCATTTTTTATCTACCTCGCAAAATTTGGAGGTTCTTGCATATATCAGGAAATACAAAATTGACTGATCCAATGACCAAAGAAAGAGGCATTTTCCTTGGTAACGTGGCCAGTAGGACAAAAGAAGGTTGATTAACTATAAGGGGCTTAGATATAGCAGAATATAATCTTAGTCTTGCTGATGTTCCTGTGCTGAGAAAAAAAAAAAGCGACAGAGAAAAACAAGATTACATGTTAAAAATTATCATCAACAGCTGTTTCGCTTCAGCTTCAAATAAAGATCCTGCAGAAGGTAATGCCACCTGTAAACATCTAATTGCAACCCCTCGCAATCTGTTCCACTACTGTAGTGCAATGGGGAAAATGATGGGTGACACTTTCTATCCAAAAGCTGCAAATAGGTTTACAAACAGGAATTCAGCAAGGCTCTCAGACTCCCCCATAAAGTTCTCAGGCCAGTGCGGTCCTTCTCCCAACATCAGGAGCAAATCCCACTAAGCAGGCATACAGCCTGTCACAGCACCTTCCAAAGCAAACTTCTTTGATCATCTCCAGCCAGCAAGATCACCTGCACTGGCTGTGGGTGATGGGAGTAGCAATACAAACCCTATTGAAAGAACACAGCTTAGACAATGCTTTGGTATATTGTTACTTGATACAAGAAATGGGGCTTTAAAATATACATAGTTCTCTTGCTCATGCATGTATGCTTGAATCTGCAATTTCTCTTAACAAACCAAAGGGTTGCACAACCCCATAAGGAAGTCAGGGGACAGCTTTTGGGAAGCACGCGACCTCTAACCAAAAACATTTTTTAATATGCTGATAGAGCCACATTCAGCATGGCTGGGTTTATCTGGATTATATTCTACAAGCATTATAAACCTTCTACACAAACATAAATGAGATTATATGTCTGCAATGTAGGGGGAATGTGGGCAAAAAGAAGAGCTACCTGTATCCCAAGCCATACTAAATCTTCATGATGTGCAACCGTGGGCAGGGTTGCTTGTTGCCATGGGTAACAAGCCACCAAAACATGTGAGCGGCACTTGAAATTAGCACCGCTTGGAGCACAATGTTAGACTCAGTTTCTCAGCCTGCAGATAGGGGAGAGAATTAGGGGTGACCATTTTCATTCAGCTCCATTGGAAAGCCACAGTTTTAGCACACAGAGTAAAATAATGCCATGATATCATTTCCATAATAAAAAATACCATCGAAAACTACATTAGGGATATAAAATTATACTGAAAAATCTGCTATCCAGCAAGTTAAACTGTTTCTCCAATTATGTTTAATAATATTGTGTCTTTTGGCTTAGACTTTATATTAAACCAATAAATTGGTGGAGAGAAAATAGTGTGTAATAAAAAAGGAAATGTGTGTTCTTCTTATAACTACCATGTTTTCTAATCATGCCAATGTGAATTCAATACGACCAATCTATTTGTGCTAGTCTGTCTTGGCTGAAATCAATTCTTCAAAGGAGAAAGTAATAAGAACATTCACAAATGCAAATGACTTCTTAAAATCAATACAATTATTCCATGGCCTATTTTTTTTAAGGTACAGTGAACCATGGCTGCTATTTCATTATTGTAATCATGACTTGCCTGCTGTTGCGCACATTTAGAAATCCTCTGTTTTCCACGCAGGACCTTCCTCCAGCTGAGCAGCTCACTGAAGGAAGGGGGGTAAACACTCCGGAGACTTACCTCCTCATGTTGAAGGAGAGAAGGCACGTCATACCTGGGAGTCCAGTTCCTTTGACCTTTACTTAGAGACGTCTGAAAGGATTCCACATAATTCCAGCCCGAGATGAAAAAAATACTGTGCAAGAAAAGTAGCTAGAGGCTCTCCAAGGTTTCAGGGAGGGATTTTCCAGCCTTACCTGGAGACCCAGGAGGTTCTGCCCACTGACTTGCCCTTGCTTAAGCCTAACGAGGAGATGGTAAGGACTGGTTCCCACACAGGCACACACCACTTGAGTTCTCCACAAGTACCATACTATAAAGTTGATGGCAGGTAGGCACACATGTGAATTCAATGCAAGATGAATGCTCAGTGTGAATCATGGATCTCTGTTGTTCCATTTACACAACTATCAATTACAGAAGATGTGGGTGTGCAAACAAATCCTCAGGAGATTGACAAATGCCCACTGGGATACCATCTTCTCTTCTTGCCCCATTTCCAGTGATTCAAACTGGGCCCTGTTGCAGAAGCCTTAGAGCAGGGGTTGCGGGGGAGGGGGGGTTGGCCCAGGAGTTGGATTCCCCTGCCCCCAACTGCCCTATGGACCAGGTGATGTCAGGGGGCATGGCTTTGTCCGTGACATCAAGGGCAGGCTCCCTTCCCCTGATGTCATTGGTTGCCTGGCCAAAGCATCAGTAGGAGCTCCTCAAGTCAACATCTCAGGCATCTAGTTTACCCCACCCAGGCACAATCCAGCCAGGACAAGTCCTGGTAGAGCAAAGACCCTCAAGGCACCAGGAAAACCAGGAGCAAAACACTGCTCCTCCTTCCCCATGCAACTCAACGGACTCCTCAGAGTTGTCTCAGTCTAATTTCTCCATTGCCTTCTCCATGTGGGGAAGGTGAAACAAAAGCAAAGTGACTGAGATGTGACTTCCTTTCTATGGGAGTGAAACCCAAGGCCCATGGGTAAGCTGACTTGAGACTTCAGTGGTAGGTAGCATAAATATGGAAGTGTAATTAAACAAATAGAGCAATAAGATCATCTTAGGGGACACACCACTCAGGGATCTAGATAAGAACTCTATTGTCTCTCCCCAGTGGTGATGATGATGTGTCAGCATGAAATTCCTAACTCCAGTGCTTCTTGGTGCCTGAACTACATAGACAACATGGCAACTCACATTCAAGGGAAGACTATGGGTTGACTGTGGGTTGTGGTTGAACTCTGTGGTGTGGTGTAGTGGTTAAAGTCAAGCGGGACCAGGTTGCAGGTGATCTGGTTCTAATCCCCACGCAGCCATGGAGCCAACTGGGTGACTCTGGGCCAGTCACAGGCTCTCAGCCCAACCTCCCTCACAGGGTAGTTGCTGAGAGGATAAGACTCAGAGAGGAGGAGGATAATTTATGTAAGCCACCTTGAGTTTCTTGGAAGATAAAAGATGGGATATAATATAAAAAACAAATTAAATAAACTATTGTTATTGTTGACATGTGGACTACTGTGTTGTCTGAACCCCACAGAGCTAACAAACTATGGCTCATTACCCATGAAGAGGACCCAACCCATGTTGGGCTGTGACCTGTAAATTGTTCACCATTGTTTGTTATCTCAGTTCAGACACATGTTAAGCTGCAGCAACTCACACTCAACCCATACTCAAGCCCTGAGTGTGGATTACTGTGTTGTCTGATCCCAGTCATAGTGAAGCTATCCACAGAGCATCCCCTTGTTCTTCCAAGAGTTGTTAGTGAGTGCCCATTCTTGGTCCTTTTAAAGTTCTCCTCACCCCTGCCACAAATTAGTACGAAAAGGTTAACACTGGTTTCCGGGACCCAGCTTTTGTCAGAATGTGTAATTCTGTAACATCTAACTCTTTCGCTCTTGCATTGCCCGGGAGACTCCAGCTGTCAGGGAATTGGGACAAGATGCTGCTCGTGGTTAATCCACACTCCCCTCTCCACCCATATTGTAGCTAAGAAATCTACACATCATCGCATGACTTGAAAATGCTGGCAAGCAGTTGACTTCATATCTGATATTAATGTGAAGTGGCTGCTTTAGGTACCTATAAACAATGCCGCAGCCCTGCTATTTCAATTGCACACTCTTGATTTGATGGAAGCTCCTCACTTGAGTTCATGAACAAAATGCCAGCAATTTGGGGATGCTGCCTCAGGTGCTGATGAGAGACCTTTTTACTGGAGAAGCTTGTTAGTCAATCAGAAACTCCGCATGAGAGAGGCACATAATATGCAGGAGAGGAAAATAGATGTCTCCATTTCTACTGACACAAAGGAAAATGGTTGCCTGTGTTGCATCAGCAATGCCATGCGGTAGCGTGCTTCTGAAATGCAGGCGGCTGTTGGCGCAGATCCGTTGGAGACCAGGGCCCACAACTGCCCCGCTTGCAGAATTGCTTATTTTACCTGCAGCAGTTTGCTGCTGCTGGCAAGCAGGTTGGCTGGTTCATTCACCATCAGCAGAACGTGGCATTTTGCACGGCACTGTAAACTCCCCCAGTGTGGGTTGAGCAGTGGAGTGAAAAATGCCAAGTTTTGCGTAGGATGAATAATCACTCATCCCGTTCTCCTCAACAGGCAGAAATACGCTTCCCTTCAGAAGGGTTTTAGCATGTGTCATCTCAAAAGATGAAGCAAAGTCAGGTTCAGTGGAGAAAGTAAAAGATTTGCCAGGTGGGTTCAACCCAGCAAGGCAAGAGTTCCATAAGATGGGTACTTTTTCCTTGCTGGCCCTGTTTTTGTACCTTTAGCATCATAGCACTAGCAGAAACAGCATCTAATGTCTGTCCCATGATCTTCACATATTTGCATGCATCCAAAGGCAATCAACAGAGCTATTTAAATGCTTGCAACTATCGTTCTGTTCAAAAGCACCTTCAGCGCAACTGAGAGAAATGTATGTGGGTGGATAGTGTCATTATAGCATGTAGTCACTAGGCGGCACTAGACTTATTAGGATCTCAGTGGGCTGTAGGACTCTCTCTGTTGCTAGTCTTGTTTGAGAGTCAGTACATTTCTTTCCCCATGAGAGTGCCAGAAGTGACGTTCTAAACTCACAACATGACATGTATCTTATTGATGGAACAGGGACTTCAAAACTAGCATGCAGTTTGGGCCCTGCCTCACTTAGACCAGCTGCTTCGGACAGATGTTCTCCATGAATAAATATAACAACTTGTCTTGCTACAGAAATGCTTGTGGAGAAGGGCAGTCTCTGTGGTTTTGCTGCAGGTGAGAAGTGTTTTCCCTGGGTTGAAAATGCTGCTTCTGTAGGACTCAATGTGACCACTCTGATTACTGCAGCTTGCAGAAATAAGAGATTCTGTTACTAGAAGCTTGGGAGTTTCTTATTTGTACTCACTGATGCAAATATCCCTTATTTTTCTCATGAAGTGATTGGCCTATTCTGTTGTTTACAAAAAGATTGTATTCTAAATGAATAAATGACTATTTTAGCATATGATCAATTACTTGTAGGCTTTGCTTAATTACCTCTGTATTTTTCTGTTGATAATCAGTAATTTATTTTAGATTTATTTATTTATTTATCAGGTTGTAGGTTCTGCCATTTTTCACGGGATGTTGCTGCTGTTGCTATTGAGGTGTATCTCATGAACCTTTTGTCTATTGGGTAGTACAGAAATGAATTTTTTTTTTTTAAGAAAAATTTTCCAGTCACTTCCTTTGTTTAATAACACTGCGATTTCTAACCATTTCTTCAAGCTTTCTCTAACTTTGTTTCTGTTCGAATACCCCAGTTCTCTCCCCCTCTATCCTCTTTTATCAGTATTAGGACAAAGAAACCACAGCAATTGATAACCTATCTTGAGCTAAACCATGAAAACAAGCTGAAGAAATTACTGCTTCCTTCCTCGGCTCAACTGCTATCCTCTCCAAACATTCCTCATTTCCACAGCTCACGAAATATCTCCATCTTCCTGAGCTTTCCTTCTCTATTTTCAACTTTTGTTATTCTTTCCTTCTCAGAAAGACCAACTATTAGGGCATTGTCTTCAACTGAAAAAGTAGGGTGAAATAGCTCTATTCTCCTCTGCCTTGAAAGGTCCACCATTTCTATGGTATCTATTTTCTATCTCAGTACAAGAATTTTTCTTTCCCTGCTAACTGATCCTGAAGGGAATCAACGGCCACTTTCAGCATTGCCATTTCTTTCCAACTGACTTCTTAATTTCTTGTCAGTCTGGTTGGCTCCCTATGCCATCACCCTGTTCTGCACCTGGAGATAAAACATTTCTTTCTCTCTGTCTCAGAAGATATCTGCTAAATCTTCCTTATTCTTCAACGCTACCATCAACGCCAGCTGCAGAAACCTGCTCTTCTTCACTTTGTTGTCTCTCACCTAATTAAGGCCTTCTTTCACCTCCTGCCGAGCCTTAGTTTGACCTGGTGCCCATGCAGAATGACCAGCTTGATGAACTGGCAACACACGGACTCTTTCGCGAATTTTCTGCTGCCTTGCCCTGGAGTGATTCCCCAGCCTGGCCAGCCCTAAAGAAATTGCCTGTCCCTCCCCTTCTGATGTTCTGAATTGAAATGTGCACTGTAGACTGTTGTCTTCCTTCCCAAATGATGCCCAGGGGGACAAGCTGACAGAAAATCTTTGAAAACATTCTCTTACAGATAGGAGTGCAGGATTTACAGCTACCCTAGCCATGGAAGAGCAGAGAGGCCTAAAGGCAGCCGAGTGTAGAACGCCATGCCTGAAGGCCAAATCTGACCCTCCAAAGGCTTCCCAAAATAGTTCCACACCTTTTCCCCAACCATTGGTCATTTGATAGATTTCCAAATTTGGCATATCTTGTAAACCATTCTAAAGAATCGACCAGCCTTTCCTAAGACTTCATTAATGGCAGTAAGAGCTCAAAGTTAGGACATCCAAAAGCTATTTTGGAAGCAGGGCCATGCCAGCTTTGCTTTGGTTCTGCCCCTTCCACCACTGGCATGCAGCCCCCGAGTGCTTTCCTGAAAAGAAACTCAGCCCTAGAGCTGAAAGAGGTTCAACTCCCCCGTTCTAAGTAAAGCTCGGCTGCTTTGGATTGAATTAGATGGCTGCGAACAGGGGACCCAGCCACAAGCACACACCTCAAACCACCCCATGTTATGGGAGGAAGTGGTGCCTGCCCCCCACGCCCCAGCATCCCACCCCATCCATGTAGGACCCAAGTGCAGGCAGAGAAATATTTCTGAGCACCAAACAGACAGGGCTGTGGCTGGGAAGGGACCACAGCTCAGTGGCAGACCACGTGCTCTGCATGTGCAAGGCCCCAGGTCATCCCCCATCATCATCGCCAGGTAAGGGGACTGAGGAAAGAACCCAGCCTGGAATGCCGGAGAAGTGCAGCCCAGCAATAACCATAGTAACAGGTTGGCTGGACCAGAGGTCTGACTTCATCTAGTCATTTATTTATTTTTGTACTATTTCTATACCACTAAATAGTCATAAAAATCCCTAAACGGTTTCTGTATAAATATTTAAATCACATTTAGAATACCATTTTAGAAGCAATACAATAGCAATACAGAGCAGTGCAGGAGCAGTAACATGGAAGAGCGTGGCTAATTTCATCGCAGGCCAGGGACAGCCTGGGTGAACAGGTGTGTTTCCAGGAGGCTCTGAAAAATGCCACTTGCTTTGCCTCCCAAGCTGCAGGGAGATTTGTTTTCCATGGTGTGGCACCTCTGCTGATAAGGCTTGCCATGGAGGTATCACACAGGAGCATTCTGATGACTTGGAATGGCCAGCAAGGCCTCCTCTGATAAACCTAATAGTATGCGAGATTGGTATATATGGCAGGTCATGGCGCCTAAGTTGTGTAGGCCTTTGTATGGCATTGCACAACCCTGGGCATGGCTTGGTAGCAAATAGTGGCCAGTGCAGTTCTTAGTACAGGCCTTACCTGGGCTTCGCTGTGTGTCCTGATAGGCACTCTTGTTTTTGCATCCTGCACCAGCTGCAGCTCCTAGAGTCCCAACGGAACACACCCAAGCAGTCTGCTGAAACCGGTGGAAGGCTCTCCAGGCCACTGAACTTGCCTGGGCCTCTAGGGGTAGAGATGGATTCAGAATCTCCTTCAGAAGGAATGCAACCTCATCAAGTCCAGGCAAACATCTCAGTTCCTAAACGTGGGAAGTGTCAACCTATAGGGTCTGTCTTATAGGAACTCATTTTCAGCGTATGAGCCCTCATTCAGGTGATACTGCATCCAGGGACCAGCCGAGAAAGCATGAGGCCTCTCCCAGTTCACAACTCACAGAGAAACGGAGGTGGCTGCCATCCACTTAGTGGTGATATCCTTGCCAATGACTGCTTCCAACAGCATCACATTGACATTGAACACCACTGGGGACAAGGTGGTATCCGTGGCATCTCACAGTTCAGTCACTGCGGGGCTCAGGTACAATAGCTCAGTGCTATTCTCTGGAACCAGCCCCACAGGTACAAATTAAATCACTGAATCCAGTTCCTCCACCTCCTGACTCAGGGAGGTGGTCCAGCACCATGGTCAGTGGTGCCAAAAGCTGCTGAGAGATCCAGAAGTAGCAACAGGACTGCTCGCTCCCTGTCCCTTTCACATCAGGGTTACCGAGGCAGATTCTGTTGTGAAGCGAGAGTGAAAGGCAGACTAGAATGATCAGACTGGATAATCAGCTTGCTTATTTATGTGTTTATTTTATTTTCATACTGCTCAATAACTGAGGCTCTTCGCATTTAACAAAAGCTAAAATTAAACAAATGTTAAACACACACACGATTAATTTAAAACAATAAAACCATAAAAGCAATAGCAATTGCTATGATTCAGCATAGAAGAACCACATGGTACAGGATAAAATAGAATCTGTAAAATCAAAGCATAAAATCTTCAAGACTGCCTGCCGCTGAGATGATCACCCTTTTGAGAACCTTACCCATGAATGGAGCATTTGTGACACGACAACAGCTGGCTTAGATCCAGGGAGGGTTTCTTAAGGAATGGTCCCACCCCTGCCTTCTTCAAGGTGGCAGGCTATAAAATTGCTTCTGATGCTCCCAAGTACTCTTTTGTGCCTAACCTTCACAGAGTTCTTCCACCTCTTCGGAGGGGTGGGCTACAAGCAGGATGAACAAGCCCGTCTCCGGTTTGCATGTCAAACATTACCTTGAGGGTTTATTTCTTTTTGGAACTCCATAACTTCAGTAGTCTTCTGACCTTAGTTTCCTCCTGCTCTCCACCTCCTCACCCTTTATCATAGCAAAACACAGGAAACATGTTGCACATTAGTAGCTTTATGTGGGCATTAGAAGCTCTGTTGTGTAACCATCACTCTTTTTCATACGGCTTTTGATTGCTTTATGACCAAGGAAAGGCTGAATTTGGCCCAGTTAGTTAGCTGATGAAGTGCTCCATGTTCCAGCCTTCAGGCTGGATTTTTCACTTTCCTTTCCACTTGTAATAATTTATGCTACAGCTAGAATCCAATTTACCGTATTTGGTGAGGACTGATTATAAATTATTCTGTATTATGATGGCTACACTCTATCAGCAAACCTCCTGCTCTTTATGTGTGTCACTGTTCACATACTCAGGGGCGAGGAGGAAGCGCACGAGCAGGAGACTCCACGGAGCAGTGGGCCACCTGTAAAAGGTGGGCCTTGGCAGGTGCCTGCTAATGTCACCCCTGAGGCCAACTCTGCTTTCGTTCAGATGAAGACCACAGACCTTGTGTAAGTCAGGCCGTTGCCCATTTCGGCCAGTCAATGCTAGCCAGCAGCAGCTCTTCAGGCCAGCGTCTTCCCCAGCAATCCTACCTGGAGTTGCCAGGGATTGAACCTGGGACCTTGTGAACGCAAAGCATGTTCTCTGCCTCTGTGCCATGGCCACTCCCTTTATAATGAGCCAGGGCAGATCCTGAAGCTGAAGCTCAAGTACTTTGGCCATGGAGTGAGAAGGAAGGAATCCCTGGAAAATACCCAGTTGCTGGGAAAATTGAAGGCAGAAGGAGAAGAGGATGGCTGGATGGGGTCCCTGGGGAGGTGGGTGTGGGGTTGGGTGGACTCCAGGGGATGGAGGGGACAGGAGAGCCTGGAGGAATGTTGTCCATGGGGTGGCAAGGAGTGGGGCACGACTTCGTGACTGAACAACAGCAGTCAGGAGCCTGGAATCCCCCACTCTGCCTACCACCTCAGATCCCAGTCCCAGTTCTTCACAGTGGTTTTCCTCTAGGAGCTCCTACTTCCTTCTTCAGCATGTTATCTGTTCCCCTGCAAAGGAAATCTATCATGCAGAAGAAATCAAGTCCATATAGTTGATTCATGGTGCATTGCTTCCTCCGATTAATTCATTCCAGCCACTGAATTTCAGCTTTCTGATCACAGACTTTTCTCATTTGTGCTTTATTATGTGGACAGCATGACTGATGTCTAGACAATATTTGTTTTGTTGGGTGGAAACAAGAATAGCCAGAATTGCTTTCTAGGAGGCAAACCTGCATGAATACAGTTTGCATAAGTTATATTATATTTGCCTTCTTTTTCTCAGGCTCATCTCCTCAAATTGTTGCATGTTATCCATTCAGAATTTGCAGCAATCCATTCCTCCTGACCTTGGGTTACTCAACACCCTTGAATGCTTCTGGCATTTTCCATTTTAATTAAGGGCTCGTGCACACGGTCAATTTAGCCTACTCAGAATGCGATGGGAGTGGATCCATAATCACTCCAGCAAACTGTGAAGAAGTAGTCATGCACTACTAAACCATGCGCCCATTTCACATTTCTGTGCATACTGACCAACATGTGACTTGTTCACGTCGCATGGCAGGAACGTCATAAACTCATGCTGGGATATATACTGGGTGCATGGTACACTGTGGGCAGAAATTGACCCCATCTACAGGCTTGAATTGGAAACTTCTCCACTCCTGGTCTTCATTAGACTAGGTGTTGGTTATGCTAGTTTTGATCGTGGTTTTGCAACTGCTAGCAAAATAAGGGCAACTCTTCTCATTTTTCACTAGCATAACATTAGATATACCCTAGAAATAACATAACTAGTGGAAGCAAAGCTAGTCTAATGAAGTTATAATGAGTTGTTCACACCTTGTGAAACAATTTGCAGGACAGTTTGCCTTATGCAATGGCTTGCTCAAGTGGAACCAATGTATTGGATATGACCATTGTGCAATGATAAAATGGGTTTTCCATAGATGGTAGGGATTTTGTGTTGGTATAATGGTACCACTAGATACAAATAAACATGTGCAACATTTATCCCTGAAATGACAGGCAAGATGAAACCTGGGCATTAGCCAGGGTTGGCACAAATACTTGGAACTTGCATAAAAGGTTGGCTGCTGAAAAGGAGGGACTGTAGCTTAGTTGTATCACACAGGCACTTCATGCAAAAGGCCTCAGGTTCAGATCCAGGCTTTTCCAGTTAAGGTAGCAGGCAATGCAAGAGACCTGCCTGAAATCCCAGAGAGCCATTGCCTTCCAGAAGAGCTGAAACTGAGCTGAATAGGCAAAAATGACTGGCTGGAGGCAGTTCCTTGTGTTCTGAAGAGCTATGTATTTTGCTTGCTGTGTTCCATTTCAGTCTAGCTACAGTCTGAGGACATTTAACTAGGCAGTGAACCCCTCTGGAATGGACACACAATGTTCAGTACAGCCATGTGAATTTCCTCTTATTACTTCCATATGCATGTCTTGCAAGAGGACCTTTGTTTAACACAAGGCAAGTCAGATGACCATTTGATCAGACCCCATCACTCAAATGATACCTTGGCATCTGGATATTGACTATGTAATACACTGAACAGAGGAATGTTCTACGGCTTTTATCCAAGGCTGCCACCCAATGCAAGAGCTCTTGATAGATTGTATGCACCTTCTTCTATATACCAATAGTGATTTCTTTCCCTCTGAGTGCCAAACTATAAGTGATGCATGCAAATCCAAACACAAGAAAGAAAGTAGTGTGTGGAGTCTTGAACTGGGAACCCCAAAGTTTGCAGAAATGCAGAAGAAAAACATTAGAAAAATAACCCTAAGGTAGAGCCTCCCAGAAAAACCCAATTAAGACTGAGTGTGTCAGGGATGACTGTCTGCTGTGGAGGGAAAGCAGAAAAACAGATGCAGAGTTGAATGGAATGGATATTATAGAAGAGGGCACTAACTGGAACCCTTAACAGCAGGTAGAACTGTCTATCTATGCAAGTTATATTTCGCACATGGATAATTTCAGTCTGGTTTGTAATAATAGCAAAAGATAAACTATAAACAACGGTTAAGACAGCATATGAGTAAAAACAATTGATCTAAAAACAAATATTCATCAGGTTGTGTGGAAATTGATTCACACTTACAGTGAACCCAATGAAGTAATTGAGTCCTAACTTAAACATGATTAATTTGTGCCATATTTCAATGTTTGAATTCTAGGTATGACTACATCTCTATCTAATCCATTCCTTAAAAGATGAGGAGGGACCATTTAAAAAGAAGCTTTCACTCTTCTTTTTAAAGGATTGGGTTGGACGTGCTGAGAAATTTCAGCACATCCAATTCAGTAAACTGAAATTTCACTGTTTACTGTTTCAGTAAACAGTGAAGAGCTGTTCCCACTTGGACAATGCAATGCTCGATGAGCCTGTGATCTGAGCCACTACTGGGCAGCTTCCTGTAACCCCAAAGCCATCAGATCAGAGGGCTGTGGAAGGACGGAGGCAACGTGTACCGCCTATCTTGGCATCTATCCCAGGGAATGCATCCTGCAGCATGGCCCTCGCTGACTGCTCTGCATCACATTGGGCAGGGAGGAGTCGTATCTGGCAGAGCCACATCAAGTGGAGCAAAGGCCAGGCTTCTGACAGGTTAGGTGAAATTCATATTAGTGTAATGCCTTATTCAGTGATCTCAGTTGTCACAAAAATAGGCAAGCTTTCAAGATTGCCAGATCTCTTCATCAGGCAAGATGTTACAAGATTGGAGATGATGATGATCATGGCAATTAGGAGGACTGAAGTCATGCTGTCTGCACAGTCAGAATTTTATGCTGAACTGAGGAAAGAGAGTTTGCAGGCATTCAAACTGGGCTCTAATAGGGGGTGCAATAGTTTCAGGTTTCACCCAAAATTGCACTTTGAAATAGGAAAGAAGCAAGCAATGGTTGAAAAATGTAAAACCCAGAAGTTGCTCAGAAGTATCTCCATCCTTAGTGGGAGAGACACAGGACAGAACAGTCAGGACCTTGGACAGCACTACGGGAGGTGCTGGCTGGCATATTTTCCATAGAGAGCTTCAGGGTGAGATGCTAATGAGAGGATTACACCTGGGGAAGGGAAAGGGCAGGCGGGTTGTCAAGGGCAACCTGTGACCCTTTGAGTGAAGGCATCCTCAGGGATACTGCTTAGTGTAGAGGGCAGGGGTGACGACATTCTGCAACAACTGGGGCTTCTCCGCTGCTGCAGCTCCTAATAAATCTAGAGATGCTGCTGCTGATCAAGTTTCCTTGATCATCCCATGAGTGCTCAAGGTTTAAATCACAGCTCTTTGTAATGATTTCATTCTCATCCCAAATGCCTGACATATAGTTAAGCAAGCCTGAGGTTCTGCTATCTGTCTGTCCCTCCAAAGAGAGCAGGCGATGGGCCTATGGAGCTTACCACGGACACAAGGAAACTAAATCTGATGCTACTGTGGCCAGTGGACAACCCTTCAAGATCATGAGGAACAGGCAGGTGGCTTCGTATAGCTGTGTGCCTTTACCTGTAGGAAACCACGCTGTTTCTCCATACTCTGTCCTTACAGTGGCCTCTTGCCCATGAGACAGGTGATGCACTGGATGGTCAAGGGCTGAGGCGCACCCATTCCTTTCAGGATCATTCATAGCTTTGCATGATCCACACAGTCAACACTGTGCTGCAGTCTGTAAAGCGTAGGCTGATCTTCTGGGATGTGTTGGTGCCCTCTGGTAGCCAACATACATTTGTGATATGATCTTGAGTTACCTTCCTTTTCTGAACCTCGTCTGAACACCAGGCGGTTCCTACTCCATGCAGGGTAATGGTCCTTGTTGTGGCACCTTAGGTGTCACTTTGCTTGCCCGGGAGATTATGCAACGGCCCTCTGGTTGCTGCACTCCTTGGCATATCCTTCCTTGGAGAATGGACTATGCATTGAGTGTTGTGGACCATTGTGCTGTTTTCCATATTTGTTGGCATATTCTTGTTAGGATTTGGATTGATTCAAGTCTTTGCAGTTTCAGATAGTTCCACTGGTATCCTCTCTACTCTGGGGGCCTTATTTTTTCCAGGGGCTTTCAGAGCAGCTTCCAATTCACTTTCAAATACTGTAGGCTCTTCCTCATAGGATTCCTCTTCAGAAGAGTTTGCTGATTATGAGCTGAGACTTGCCAAGAATATCAAGAGCAACAAAACGGGCTTCTTCCAGCATGTAAATAGGAAAAGGAAGGGGTGACAAGTGGTGGGACCACTAAATAAGGAGGAAGGAGATCCAGTGACTGATATGAGGGAACAGGCACAGATGCTAAATGACTATTTTGCCTCTGTGTTCTCCCCAAAGCAGGACGGGGGATATCCGTATAGGAGATTGGATGAGGCTGGGGACTTAGGGGCAGAGATTAGAGTCACCCCCCTTGAAGTCGAGGGGCTCCTCAGGGCATTGGACATTACAAAGGCGCCAGGCCCTGACAGGTTACACCCGAGAGTACTTAGAGAGTTGGCACGGGTTCTCTCACGCCCGCTGGCCTCCATTTTTGAGGCCTCGTGGAGAACGGGTGAAGTTCCAGAGGACTGGAGGGTGGCATCGGTGGTCCCAATTTTCAAAAAGGGTAGTAGGAAGGACATGGGGAATTATAGACCGGTTAGCCTTACGTCCATTGTAGGAAAAACAATGGAAAGGCTCATAATAGAGAGAGATCTAGTGATGCTAGATAGGGAAGGGAGGCTGACAGCCACACAACATGGATTCCGCAGAAACAGGTCCTGCCAGACAAACCTTGTGGAATTCTATGACAAGGTTTCAAGATGGCTAGATGGAGGGGATGCAGTGGATGTGGTATACCTGGATTTCAGCAAGGCCTTTGACAAAGTGCCCCATGATATCCTGGTGGAGAAACTGAGGAGTTTTGGGATACACCAAAGCACTGTCCGGTGGATTAGGGCATGGCTGACTGACCGAAAGCAGAAGGTAACCATTAGCGGGGAATCGTCGGGATGGCAGCCAGTGACAAGCGGGGTCCCCCAGGGCTCTGTCCTGGGGCCGATCCTGTTTAATCTTTTCATTAACGACATGGAAGAAGGGGTGAACAGTCTGCTGATCAAATTCGCAGACGACACTAAAACTGGAGCAGTGGCCACAACTGAGAAGCAGGTACTCCAGATCCAAAAGGATCTGGACAGACTATGGAAGTGGGCAGGAGACAACAGGATGGCGTTCAATGTGGAGAAGTGCAAGGTCTTGCACTTGGGGCATAGGAATAGCTGTCATAAGTACAGGTTAGGGGACAAGTGGCTGGAGAGCAGCACTTGTGAAAGGGACCTCGGGGTACTGGTTGACCGCAGGCTAAACATGAGTCAGCAGTGTGATGCGGTGGTCAAGAGGGCGAATGCCACCCTTGGTTGCATAGCCAGAAGTGTGGCTTCTAGATCAAGAGAGGTATTACTACCACTCTACATGACTCTGGTGCGCCCGCAACTGGAGTATTGTGTTCAGTTTTGGGCCCCTCATTACAGAAAGGATATAGCCAGGTTGGAGTCAGTGCAGCGTAGGGCCACAAGGATGGTGGCTGGTTTGCAGGGGATGGGGTATGAGGCGAGACTGAGGGAACTGGGTCTCTTCAGCCTGGAGAAGAGGAGACTCAGAGGGGATATGTTGGCAACATACAGGTATGTGAGGGGGTGTCACATGGAGATGGGGAGAGGCCTGTTCTCCCCTGCAGAGGAAGGCAGGGCATGCTCCAATGGAGCAAAGCTCAGGGAGCCAAGGTTCAATTTGGATGCCAGGAAGCACTTCCTGACAGTTAGGACCCCGAGGGCATGGAATGGGCTTCCACGGGAGGTCGTTGAGGCCCCATCGGTGAGGGTGTTCAAAGATAGGCTGGACATGCACATGGTGGGCATGTCATGAGCGGAGCCGGCTGGTGCCGGAGGTCAGACTAGATGGCCCAGGAGGCCCCTTCTGACTCGCTCTGTTTCTATGTTTCTATGTTTCTATCCTTTGATCTCTTTCACGTATTTATTTGGTATATGATTTCCACCTTCTCTTTGTTTTATCTTAATCAGATAGTATGTTCCCATGTTTGTCTTTCAGAATGCCTAATCTAAGTTTGAATTTCCCTTTGATTGGGAAGAGGGCTCTTGTTTTTCCTCTTTTGTTTTTCTCTTCTACTTATTTGTACTTGTCTTCATAATAGTTCTTTTTGCCTCTACCGGCTAAAAAGCTGCATTCAAGATTCTGCCCCTATTTCCATCACGCTTTCTTTTTGCTTCTCGCCTGTCCTTAGTGCTTCTTTTGTCATCCATCCAGGCGTTTTCTTTCTTTTTGCTACAGGAATTGTCTTTCTCCATTCTTTCCTAAGAATCTCTCTGGTTACAGTCCACAGTTCTTCTAGTTCAAAGTCAGTTCAGTTCAGTAGCGGAAAGCAGTTTTGTATGTAGACTGTAAATGCCTAAGAAATGTTATTTAAGTTGTATTTTGGCACTATGCTTCTGTTAGTGGTCTTTTTCAGCTTTATGCTGATTTTGGATATTAAGAGTTCATGCTGACTACCACGATCTGGTCCTGGTCTTGGTTTGACCAGCATGAACACAGATTGTCCATCTCCTAAATCTAATTATGCATTTGATTTTAATGTTTGA
The DNA here is from genome assembly GCA_023646645.1 of Varanus salvator macromaculatus. Taxonomy (NCBI): domain Eukaryota; kingdom Metazoa; phylum Chordata; class Lepidosauria; order Squamata; family Varanidae; genus Varanus; species Varanus salvator. The sequence continues at coordinate 40,032,934 of JAIXND010000674.1, read as the reverse complement.
ATTTGTTCTACTGATGTGTACAGTGGTCTGACCAGTTGCCTAAAGTATGTATTTGCAATGAACAGATTTTCTCAAATTAATTCTCCCCTCCCCTCCCCTCTGCTCCACAAAATTCTGTGAACTATTCCCCAGCTTCTTTTTCTGATCCCATTTGATTCTGCTTTGTTTCCTACTTTTGTGTTCCAGTCACCCACTATTATCAGCCTGTCTCGTTTTGGTGCATTATCAATCTCATCTTGGACACTTGCATAGAGGTTTTCAATTTCTTCTTCTTTGGCATCTATTATTGGAATGCAGACTTGAATGCTGGTTAAGATTATATATTTTCTGAAAATTCTTATACTATTTGATTGGACTTTTCATTAAAGCACCTTACTACATGTGCTACATCTTACCTAAAGCCACCCAGTTTCTTCTGATTTTGTAATTTCCAAAGTAAAACATGCTGTGCTTGTTTCACTGAAAATGTGGCAAAATTTAACCATTCCATGTCTTGCTTTATGGTTTCCAGTTTGCCTTGATTCATGCTTCTTACATTCCAGCTGTGTGCTCTGTGCCACACTGAACCTTCCTTCCGGCTGTGAGCCTTTCCTTTCAGCCACTGGACTTCCTTTTGGCTTTGATCTAGCGGTGTCCTTAGCAACAGGGCTATTTGAACTTGTCCTTTGCTCTTCCCCAGTAGCTCACCAAGAGCCTTCCAACCAGGGAATCTCATCCCAGGCACTATCCCTTGTTTCATTTTGGATTGTTTTGTCATACGGTTTTCAAGGCAGAAGATATCCAGAAGTGGTTTACCATTGCCTTCTGTGCAGTAGTAAAAAGTGTGAGCTTAAGCGTCACTGCCATTATCTGTAAAAGATACTCCATCAGTGTCACCTTCACTGCCTGGTACCTGCCCTTTAGGAGTTTAGCTGCCCCCATCACCATTAAAGAAATCCATTCTCTTCTGCTGATTGGCCATTACTCTTGAAATGGCCGGATGCCTCTTTGTCTGGCATGTCATCTTTGAACATTTTGCCTTGGGTGAGCCTTCTGGGAGATCAACCCCATGAGAGAGCGTTGCTCTCAGCTCCTCCGACGCTCTCAATCTCATAGGCTGTGACAATATTTATACAGAGATGTTTCAGGATCACCTGTCTTGATCATTACAGCTGACCTGGATGCTCAATATGTATTCATATGAAGCAGAACATCTTGCTGTTTAACCCACGAATATTTCTCAGCATTTCCCGTACATCTTCTTGGGGTGTGGGACCGAATCAGGGTCAAGAGCAATCAGCAAGTCTGTCTCCTCTGTCTTGTAGGAGGCTTTCACCAGGGAAAATGTAATAGTTAATAAAACTTTCTGCTTTTCACCACTTTTACAAGCCTGAGCAGCTTGCAAAACCACTTTCTTCTGAATTTCTCTTTTTGCATTCTAACCTGTTTCCATTGTCATACATACACATAAACTCGGTGTAAATGACAGGACCGCAGCAAGGGGCTGGCAATCCGTCAGATGGTCTCCCACAAGCTGCTGGTTGCACATATTCAGTAGGGAAACAGATGAAGGGTTTCCCTCTAGCTCTTAAAAACATCTTATCTGTATCCATTTACAGCATCCAGACTACTGCAGGGTGCACCAGCAAGAAGGCCCAGCCTAAGAGATAGAAAGAGAATGGCCACAAAAAAGAGAGGAAAACAGATTTATAAAACATGTTCATATGTTCATTTATAGAGAGAGATGCAATCACAGAAATGATGCCTGGTTGGGTGCTGTTTGACTGCTCTGGAGGGGGCTGCACTCCCCCTAAAGGATAAGGTTCATGGGTGGGGTGCTCCTGGATCCAGCCCTGCCACAGAGGGATAGGTTGACTCAGTGACATGGACCACCTTTGGTCAACTTAGACTGATATCCCAGCTATGTCCTTATGTGGGCAGGAATGGCCTGGCTATGCTTAGCTTCTTGGATGGATCACTGTAATGCATTATAGGTGGGGATGTCTTGGAAAACAGTCTGCGACCAGCAGGTCCGTAACAGGGCAACAAAATCGTTAACAGGAGCTGGCCAACATAATCACAGGCCACGACTTGATCATCTGCACTGCCAGTCAGTCCAGGTCCAGGCCCCATCCAAAGGGCTTCCATTGACTCCAAAGTCTTAAATGGCTTGAGACCAGGTTACCTGAAGGTTTGCTTCCTCCCATACATGCCTGACTGGGCCCCAAGACCATCTTCAGCAGTCCTTCTGAGGCAGGCCCTGCTCAAGGAAGCCAGCTGGGTGGCTACTAAGAATAAATTTCTCAGGAGGCCTGCTTGGCACCTACACTGTATTCTTCCCAGTGTCTTCTTTGCCCAGAACTTTTAGTTTCCACCAGCTTTGCTTTCTGTTTTGTATTTTAAAGCCATGCTGCTGCTAGAATTTACTCTAGTTCTCACTTTTATTGTATATTGTTGTTTTAACTATTTAAATTGTTGTACTGTACTTTAGGTTTTAAATAGTTTTTCAATTGTTGTGAACTGCCCAGAGAACTTCAGCTATAGTTCTGAAGTTCAATCAATCAATCACTATAATTTGAAAAGAATACACAGAAATAGCACACAACAGTGGGGAAAACTGTGAGCAAGGCAGCTGTGTGCCTACTTAGTCCACAGTCCAACTGTTAACTGGGGATGTGTAAGTTCAAGGTCTCTTCCCTTCTCTTCCTTCTGATGATTCTTTAGTTTTAAATGAGATTTGGACTGGACGGCTCTACAAAGCAGGGTTGTCTTCACACAAAGGACTACATTCTGACAGCTCTTCAAACAGAGCACCGTCCTTTGTAGAATGGGCTGCATGGGGCTGTTTCACCTCCTCCAGTCGGTTGCATCGGCAGGACCCAGCACTTGTGCCATGGGCTTTTGCACTTCTAAAAATAACCCTGGAAACCAGCAGGAACACTTGTTTTTGGATCACGACAGATCAGCAGTGGTCTTTTCTGCAGGTTTCACGGGCTTGTCCCATTCTGGAAACGACCTGTTTCTGTCCATTGCAAGTTATTTTTTTAGAAGAGCAGAAGTCCCATTGAGTGAGCAGTGGCTCCAATAAGATTTTGCTCAGGGGTACTCTGGATCGTAACTGGAGGTGGGAACCTGTTCTGGATGTGTTCAACCATTCTATCCCCCAAAGAAAAACATCAAAAATCAATCAGTATATTCAAATGTCCAAATATATTTATACCAGTGTATTGTGACTTTATATACTGTAATGTGAGCAGCCTCCTTAACAGAGGAAACAAATTAAAGCTATGATAATCAACCAAGTAGGTTCCTGTACAAACCAGATGAAATCTGTTTTTTGTTCCTTGGTTTTTTTGTTCCTTGTAAGCTCTCCAGAGACTTTTTAGTAATGGACGGCATGGAAAAACTTTAAATAAATAATCAAGTTGCAGATTAATTTTTAGAACAGCTCCTTGATTTATTCAGGTTTTCATATATATTTTGTAAGAATTCATATATAGAGCGGGTGAGGGGAAGTGTCCTTTTAGTGATTCATGTTTTATTTGGGTATTTTATTGTTTGTGTATGGGGTTTTGATGTTTGTAAACCGTCCAGCAAACCCTCTGAACTATTGGGGCAGTATATAAATGTGATCAATCAATCAATATTTTAATAGCAATTACAAAAGAGAACATTAAAAAGATTGGAAAGTGGAATTCTAGAGAATTTCAGAGATGCATCCCTTTTGTCTTACACACAGGAAGAAATTTCTCTGATGGTGCCTGATGAAAAACTAAAAAAGCGACTGTTTTGCCAAAGGCAATGGTTCTTTTAGGCTATTCCGAGATAATAATAAGCATGGTAAAGGGCAAAGGCAACAAAACGTTTATTCAACAGGAATAGCCTGACAAAGCAAGAAAACAAGACAATATCTTAGAAAGAACAAGCTCATAAAGCATTGGTCTCTCCAGCCACTGATAGTACCAGTATCTTACTTGTTTCCTGGTGAGATCCATGGCATATAAAAATCGATGGCCATGGGATTCCGGTTGCATGCTACATCTTCTCTGCTGTACCCCACCTATTCCTAGTTTGTCTCCATGCACCAGCGGATTCCTTATAGCATAATGGGCTATACTGACCACCTCCCTCCAACACAGAAACATAGAAACAGAGCGAGTCAGAAGGGGCCTCTCAGGCCATCTAGTCTGACCTCTGGCACCAGCTGGCTCCGCTCACGACATGCCCAACATGTGGACATCCAGCCTATCCTTGAACACCTGCACCAATGGGGCCTCAACCACCTCCCATGGAAGCCCATTCCACACCCTCGGGGTCCTGACTGTCAGGAAGTGCTTCCTGGAATCTAAAGGGAACCTTGGCTCCCTGAGCTTGGCTCCATTGGAGCACGTCCTGCCTTCCTCTGCAGGGGAGAACAGGTCTCTAGCCACCTCTGTGTGACATCCCCTCACATACCTGTATGTCGCCAAAAGATCCCCTCTGAGTCTCCTCTTCTCCAGGCTGAAGAGACCCAGTTCCCTCAGTCTCGCCTCGTACCCCATCCCCTGCAAATTGGCCACTAACCTTGTGGCCCTACACTGCACTGACTCTAACTTGGCTATATCCTTTCCATAATGAGGAGCCCAAAACTGAGCACAATACTCCAGTTGTGGGCGCACCAGAGTCGTGTAGAGTGGCAGTAATAGCTCTCTCGATCTAGAAGCCACACTTCTGCTATGCAACAAAGAGTGGTGTTCACCCTCTGGACCACCGCATCACACTGCTGACTCATGTTTAGCCTGCAGTCAACCAGTACCCCGAGGTCCCTTTCACAAGTGCTGCTCTCCAGCCACTTGTCACCTAACCTGTACTTATGACAGCTATTCCTATGCCCCAAGTGCAAGACCTTGCACTTATCCACATTGAACGCCATCCTGTTGTCTCCTGCCCACTTCCATAGTCTGTCCAGATCCTTTTGGATCTGGAGTACCTGCTCCTCAGTTGTGGCCACTGCTCCAGTTTTAGTGTCGTCTGCAAATTTGATCAGCAGACTGTTCACCCCTTCTTCCATGTCATTTGTGAAAAGATTAAACAGGATCGGCCCCAGAACAGAGCCCTGGGGGACCCCGCTTGTCACTGGCCACCATCCCGATGATTCCCTGCTAATGGTTACCTTCTGCTTTTGGTCAGTCAACCATGCCCTAATCCACTGGACAATGCTTTGGTGTATCCCAAAACTCCTCAGTTTCTCCACCAAGATATCATGGGGCACTTTGTCAAAGGCCTTGCTGAAATCCAGGTATACCACATCCACTGCATCCCCTCCATCTAGCCATCTTGAAACCTTGTCATAGAATTCCACAAGCTTTGTCTGGCAGGACCTGTTTTTGCGGAAGCCGTGTTGTGTGGCTGCCAGCCTCCCTTCCCTATCTAGCATCGCTAGATCTCTCTCTTTTATGAGCCTTTCCATTGTTTTTCCTACAACGGACGTAAGGCTAACCGGTCTATAATTCCCCATGTCCTTCCTACTATCCTTTTTGAAAATTGGGACCACCGATGCCACCCTCCAGTCCTCTGGAACTTCACTCGTTCTCCATGAGGTCTCAAAAATGGAGGCCAGCGGGCATGAGACCCTGCCAACTCTCTAAGTACTCTCCGGTGTAACCCATCAGGGCCTGGCGCCTTTGTAATGTCCAATGCTCTGAGAAGCCCCTCGACTTCAAGGGGGGTGACTCTAATCTGTGCCCCTAAATCCCCAGCCTCATCTAATCTCCTATGCGGATATCCCCCGTCCTGCTTTGGGGAAAACACAGAGGCAAAATAGTCATTTAGCATCTGTGCCTGTTCCCTCATATCAGTCACTGGATCTCCTTCCTCCTTATTTAGTGGTCCCACCACTTGTCTCCCCTTCCTCTTCCTATTTACATGCTGAAAGAAGCCCTTTTTGTTGCTCTTGATATTCTTGGCAAGTCTCAGCTCGTAATCAGCCTTAGCCTTGAGAAGAATCCTTCTGCAACAGGCCTCCTCCTCCCGGTATACCTCTTTGTCTATTTGCCCCAGTACCCATTTCCTAAGGAGGTTCATCTTTTGTCTAATCCCTCTAACCACCTCCTTTCGCGTCCATGGTGGCACTCTCTTCCGCCTCCCCACCTTACTGACTAGAGGTATAGTCAAGACTTGCGCCTCGAAAACCTCCCTTTTGAGTGCTATCCAACCCTCCTCAACTCGCTTACCTTCCAATAACCTATCCCAGGAGACTTTCCCCAGTCTGGCCTTCAGTTGGCCAAAGTTGGCCCTCTTGAAGTCCCAGCTTCTAGTGCTCGACCTGCTACACATCCCCAGTCCCCTGATCTCAAAGCAAAGGATGGAGTGATCACTCGCAGCCAGAGCTCCCCTAATCTGTACTTCATCTATCAGCTCCTCCCTATTGGTCAAGACCAAGTCAAGGATGTTTTCCCCCCTCGTCGCCTCTCGGACCCTCTGTGTGAAAAACCCTCCCTCTATAGCTTCTAGGAAGCGATGTGACCTGGCTGTCACCGCTGAGTGAGTCTCCCAACTAATATCCAGGAGATTGAAATCTCCCATAATTACTGTGTCTCTCCCCCGAGATATCTTAGAATCTGGCCTGTCGGGACATCATCCAGGGTCTCAAGTTGACCTGGAGGGCGATAACATACCTCACTGTCAGGTCTCTTTCCCTGTCAAAACCCACAGGGGTATCACTACATCATAGCACTGTGCTCTCATCATCCTGTACAAAGGGTGTGGGTATTAGAAATAACCTTAGTCCATGACTTCTGAATAGGGTTGAATAGGGTCGGTTTCTCTGCCATAGTGTTTCTCAATTACTCCATATGGAGAAATGTCAGGATTGGGCAAGCAAACAATTCAGATGAATTGTTTAACATGCATATTGTCAATGTCTTTAACACGCATATTGTCAATGACTGTTCTGATTTCAATACACTTTGTAGGTGTGTGTGGGTGTGTGGGTGGGTGGGTGTACATGCACATACATGCACACATGAATGGATGAAAGTCCATATCGTGCTCAACAGGAAAAGACAGTGTAGATCTCTGTAGATCTGTACGGATGAAAGCATTATTGAACAAGTAACTGTGTGTGCAGGTCAAATGGAAACCAGATGAAAATAAATCAAGAGATGAAGCTGCCTGGGCTGGAGCATGTTGGGAACAGCAATCACCCCACACAGTCAGAAAAGGAAGGCTTACAGCCAGTGCATCTTATGACAGTGACAAATAGCACTGACAGTCTGGTCCCTTACAAAGAAAATGGATCAGAAATGCTCTCAAATGCTGTTGCAACCAGAACGTGAGAAAAGATGTTGAACATTCTGCTGCAGCCATCATGCCGTGCTGCTGCTAAGTCACAGGCACTGAAATCTGAGTCTGGAGAGAAGAAACAGGTTTTTCTTTTCCAGTGACTAGAAGGGACCGTGCATGACGACTGAGGTGTGTACATTGTCTTCTTTTGCCTGTGGGAAACTAGCTTTTTAACGGCAAACAATGGCAAACCTTGCCTGAGCAGAGGTGGTACGGCATGGAGGAAATGCGCGTGTACATTGTGGGGGACAACGCCTCTCTCAAACCACTTCGAACTTGCTTAAGCATGAGTAATTCCTGCCACCCGGATGCTGTAGCTCTTTTGTCTGAAGCCAGGTGTGCTACGCACACTTGCTAATGTTCCTGGGAGATTATGTATGCTACACAAGGTTGGCGAGGTAATTGTAAAGAGTGAGGTGAGAGGAAAAATGAATACAGAAAATAAAGGCATTGGTAATTAGCTTACGAATAGGGGCCATTCACAAAACAGTTGTTGGTGCTTCGCCCAAAAATCCTGCATTGGTGAACTATTAATATATGCACCATGATTTTTTTAAAGAGCCCTGAAAACCAAGCAGCTTTACCCTTATTTGAGCCATATAGCATAGATGGATCTTGATGAATTGTAGTTCAGCTGTTCAAGTTGCAAAAATGTGTCTTTGTTGGGCCATTTTTAACATCAGTGGCAGAGTATCCTGGGAAGTGGAAATGTTTTCCTGTTGCTTTTTGAATATTGCTATTTCTGATGGCAGATTTGTGTCTGTTTAGTCACTGTGTAGAGACTTTTGTTCGATATGGCACACAGGAGGGCATTGCTTGCAGGTGAAGGCAAATATCTCATTGGATCACTAGCATTAAGTCCTGTAACAGTATGGCCAGCATAGAGCCTGGGACAGAGTTAGCATTTCAATCTGCTGCAGGGTTTGGCTCCTGTTTCTCTGTGTCTCTTCTGTGCTGGGGCTGGTAAGCAGCAACCTTAGGTAAGTGCTTCAGGTGTCCCGCCGAAGGTCTGTCTAGGATGAGATGCAGAACACAGAGGGTGCACCTGCGTGGTTTTACCTGGTGAATGCAGGTGACAGCAAGGGGTGTGTTCATGTTTTCTCTTCTGAGTCTACCCTGTAGCATTGCATGCCTGAGTACCAGTGTAGGCCTGTTAAACTGCTTTGGGGGCATCATGGTCTGAGAAATGCCTGATTTAAATCAGATTAAGTCGCATCGTAGAGGCTGACTATAGATGATTTCGTGGACAGGATGGCACTTGACGCGTCTGATGAAGCAGACCCATGCAAGTTTATGGCATAAGAACTCTGTTTGTCGACATGACTGCATGCATCCTTCTTTGCCTTGGCAGATGACCTCGCTGGAAATGGGTGCATACCTGGACCTCTCGCGTACGTGGCCTCCTTGATGCTCTTCAGTGAATGGACAGCTGCACGCATAACAGGCCGAGTTAATAGAGCTCACTGCTCTGCTGCTGTAAAAGGCATAGCCCATTTTTAGCAGAGGATCTTTATCTGGCCTGTGAACATCAGGTGAAGCTTTCTGTAAAATCAACCACTTAAAAGATCTGCAGAATAGAACTTTTCTGATTACCTTTTCTTGGCCTCATAATTCTTTTACATGACTGAACCAAAGTCAGTGTGTTTTACTAACCACTTGTGATCCTTGAAGCTTATGTCCTTTAGGGTCCACTCTACTCACAAGGAACCCCTTAAACATTGATCACAGCCATGGCAAGGCACAATTTGGACTTAGGCTGATGCATTGCTGAGCCTGGAAACATCCATTTCCTGGATGATATGCAAAAGCTGTGTGAACGCCTGCTTAGGTGAAGCCAAAACCATCCACCAAATTTCTCCATAAATCTCTTTCAGAGACATAAGGTATGATTGAAATCCTACAGGCCTCCAGATCCCCTGGGAATCAGCCATTTCTGTTCTGTGATGCATTTATGGAAGTTATATCAGCTGTGCTTGAAGAATCTTGTCAGATATTGATCCTAGGCTTCTGAAAGTACGCACAAGACAATCAGCCATCTGAGCACCAAAGAGTGGTAAACTGAAATATATGTCCATTGGTTCCTACTGTGCATTGCTATTGAATTTTCCACCTATCATAGACCATTTTCCCTCCTCTCACTGAATTTATGTAGTTTATTGAAGGAGTAATAGAACCAGTGAATAAAATAAAAATATTCTATCCAATATGTCATCCGAATGGAATCGGATTTAGTCAAAGGGTGAATAGAGTTCCACTCTTCACCCACAATGTTAACATTCATGTCTCCCAGCCAAGATTGCTTATCCGATAAAAGCTCCTCCATCTGGGGTCGGATATTAATGCATAAATCCCAGAGATGTGTCTAGCAAAACTCAGGCAATTCGAACAAACAAAAAGATAAATAAATTACACAGAAAATGAAAGGAGAATAATAGCCTTTTCAAGCAGAATGTCACTTCTTTGACCTCTTTTAAGAATAATAGCATAAATAGATTGTGGGACGGGTGTCAATTCTGAGATTATAAAAGAACACAAACATGGCAAGATATGCGATTTAACACTTCTCACTGAACTGGATGAATGGAATAAGTAATTTGTTATTATTTATTTTCATGGTTGCTTATTATACTGATTATTTCTGCTTGCTTATTAAGCACCACTGATACCAATAAAAATGCTTCCGATGCTTAAGTACAGAGTTAAAATGATAAGAGTCTGACTTTAAGCATTTTTATGCCAAATTAAATATGCCCAGGAAGGCAGTCTTAACAGAGCAAACCATCCCTGGGAGGGCAACCCCGGAGCCATCGGCTGCAGTGAATTTCCCCTCCCAGGGTCACAGCCACCGTTTCAGCGGGGGAACCAAGTGGGCCGTTCTTCTCATCCTTCCAGGCCACAGCAGAAAGCATCCCTACAGCTTCTCTTCCAAGGATGGAGCAGCACCCTGGAAGAGGCTGGGAAATGCTCAGCGCAGGCTTGCCAGTGGTCAGCCAAGGCTGACAGTGGAGGGGAGGGATATGAGAGCCCCACATTCACGAGCCTCTCCATCTCCAGAGGCCCACCCAGCACCAGGAAACAAAATGGAGGAAGGGCCAGCTGCAAAACGCTCTGCGCCTGCTTTGCCTTGCAGAACAAGAAGGATAGCTGGTTTGGGAGGGGTGGCATATGAGGAGAGATTGAGGGAACTGGGTCTTTTCAGCCTGGAGAAGAGGAGACTCCAAAGGGATCTTTTAGCAACTTATAGGTTTGTGAGGGGATGTTATGTGAGGAGGGCCGTGACCTGTTCTTCTCTGCAGTGGAGGGCAGGATGCATTCCAGTAGGGCAAAGCTCAAGGAACCAGGCTTCGGGTTGGATGTCCAGAAGTACTTCCTGATAGTTAGGACCCCGAGGGTATGGAATGGGCTTCCAAGGGAGGTCCCATCAGTAAGGGTGATCAAGGGTGACAACCATATGTTGGGGATTACATGAGCTAGAGCCAGGGGTCAGACTAGTTGGCCCAGGAGACCCCTTCTGATTCGCTTTGTTTCGATGTTTCTATCATAGGATAAACGGAGGGTTCTAGTATCAGAGATCTGTTTACAGAGCATTGATTTCCTCTGAAATTAATTTCTTTCTGTGCTCATGTGTACTTAATATTCTTGTTTGTCCCCAGTCATCACATCCCAGTAAGGATGAGCTAGGAGTGGGAAAAGAGTTTCTGCTTGTGACACAGCTCTTACTGGCAATAAACGTACTTTCTGCTCTTTCCAGGCCCTGAATCCTTAGATAAGGATCCCTACTCAGTTTTCGGTGATCCCACCCTACACCAGATCCAACAGTGTCCAGGAGTGACATCTGGGCTGCCTGGAGAAGCTTTTCAGGATGGGAAGCTCTTCTTCTATGGATTGCCTTGAGCTGCGTTATTACAGGATTCATCCAACCCATCCTCACTCTTAGTATTCGGAGGATTGGAAGGTATACGTGTATTTTAAAGCATCCTATTTTAGTGATTATTTCTTTTTCTTTAGGATCTTAAAAATGGATTCTGAATCATTTCCTAGAGGACCATGAGCAAAATACTGTACCTTGAAATAAGCATATTAGCCATGAGTTTTGCATTTTAATAAACAATCAAGTTAAACCATAATGTGTTCCTCATCACTGGTGTGGAAAGTTAGTATTCAGAAGAGTTAAAGGTAGAGTTTAAGACAGAGAGACAACTAAAGTGGAGAAACAGTATAATCACATATGAAGAAAAATCCAATAACTGTGACAATGTCTGTCCACAACACTTGTTGTTATAGTTCTTAAAGCAGAGTTCAAAGATTTATGATAAGAATTATTTTTGTTCAGAATCACGTGCTTGCATTGTCTATGGCTTACCAGGTTATCAGTGGCTTCCCATTTTCTGTATGAGATCCAGATTACATCTCCAGGAAAATGCTGCTGATATGAAGAACTCACATTGTACCAGTACTCACAATGCAGTAGAATTTAATGGTAATCCTCTATTGCCCAAGCAAAGGAAGCACCCTATACAAGTTAGACCATCGGTCCATCTAGTTCAGTATAACCTGCACTGACTTGCAGTGGTTCTCTGGGCTTCAAGTGGGAGTAATTCCCAATCCCCATCCTGTCAGGAGATGCTAGGAATTGAACCCAGGACCTTCTGCATACAAAGCATCTGCACTTTCCTGAAGCATGCATATCTTTTTGTGGGGTGGGTGGAAGACAGATGTCTGGCTGCTTTGCGGCAGACTGGCAAGGTGTTCTGGATTTCAGCAATGTTAGGCTGCTGGCATGAAGAATAAAAACAGAAAAGCATCATACCAGCCCTGAGCCCAGACTATTCGCAGTTCTTGATCATGCCCATCAAAGGTAAATTAGAATCATAGAGGTGGAAGCGGCCATTTGGGCTAGTGAGTTCAATCCCTGCTCAGTGAAGGAATCCAGTTCCAAGCATTCCTGACAGGTGGCTGTCCAATCTTGGCTTGAACGCCTCCAACAATGCAGAGCCCATTGTTTCCCTAGGCCGTTGTTTCCGATGTCTGACTGCTCTGGACATTAGGAGGTTTATCTTGACCAAGGGAAATCTTCTGTCGTGTAACTTAAGTCTGTTCTTTCAGATTCTATAGTCTTGGATGATGAAGACTAGGTTGTGGCCTCCTTCCACGCAGCAGCTCTTTAGTTGCTTGAGAATTGCTATGTTGAATTTTGTTTCTGTTTCCTCAGGTATTGGCCATTTCACCCAGTTTTTGGCATCTGCACATTTGATGAGCCTTCTCTCATCTCCTCCTCCTGGTAATTAATAAAAAAGCTGATGTGGACAGGCCCAAGGATCAAAACCCTTCAAAACCCCCTGGATACCTTTCTCCAATTGGATGAGAAGCCACTGCTGAGGATTTTTTGAGCACAGTTCTTCAGCCAGCTGTGGATCCATCTAGTAGTATTTCCATCCAGCCCACGGAAAGCTAGCTTGCTAATCAGAATATCATGGGACACTTTGTCATCTGCCTTGCTGAAGTCAATATATATTAGGTCTAAGAGTCTCAGTGTATTGGTGGGTTTTTTTTTTTTCAAAATTCCTTCTAATTTACTCCTTCTTGTCTGCTTACTCACTCCTGTTGATCTCTTTTCCCCTGAATATTGTAATCTCATAACTAATCTGATTAGCCAAATACCATTGCTAATGGTACCAAATACCATTGTTAATTTACTAAATATTACAATTATACCGTGCCTTTTTTTCTTCAAGAAGGAACTTGAAATAGCATATATGGCCCTCCTGCTTTCCATTGTATCCTCACAACAAATCTGCAAATAATTGCTGATTGAGTAGGATGACTCAGATGACTGATCCAGGAAAAATAGAAGGAAGAACAGAAATGTAAATACAACAGAGATAGCTAAGAGAAACAGTGCTGCTAAACAGGCTCAAACATAATTTAATGTCCACACAATTAAAGAAGTGCTGTTGCCATTGCGATACATAGGAAAAATACTCCTCCAAAAGTTACATTTTACATAAAAATCAAAACAAAACTGAGGAATATTAAGTGCAGTCCTTACTTTAAAAAATATTATTAGTGGGTTTGGGAAAACAATGGGTTTGAAAACATTCAGGCTAAAAGCCAAAAAGTAGTGCTGTTAACGAAGTTAAGTTGCCCTTGTTAACTCTTGCCTCTTCTACTCTGAAGGTTACAATTAAAAACTCCGTCTGTTTATACTGCACCAGCTGCCTGGCTTCTTTGGATTCACTTTACTCTTTACTGTAGGCTGTAATTAATGAGGCTTCCTGGATTATTATTGGAATGGCTGGCTTTCTACAAATGAAAATTAGTCCCCTGCTAAAAATGTCATCTTAGTTAATCGATAAAAAGCTCCTCAAAATAGAACTTCTATCTATCTATCTTGCTGTGACATTTGAGTGACTGAGTAGGAAAGCTTGGTAATTCAACAGAATGATATACTGTCCGCCCACTGTGAAAGAGCCAAGTTCAACAGAGAATCAAACTCTGCAGCATTTGGGTGGAAACAACATTATTCACATAGGCTTTCTCTCTGCCAGGTGATGAATTGTGTGTTGTGGAAAATACGTTCTGACACATAACATGGGGTTGTGTATACCCTAAGTCAAAATAGGGTTGTGTATACCCTAAGACCCACCCACTGCATCTGTGAACGTATTAGCATCTCGGATTTGCAACCTTAAAATCAGTGTGGCTTAAATCCCATTGATTCTGTTGGGTCGACTGTAACTTTGACTAAGTTTGGACGCAACTCTTCATCTTTAACTGTAGCCTGGCCAAAGAGTCACAAGCAAGACAATGTGCCAGACCTTGTTGTCTGTCCTTGTTGTATACTTGACAATGAGGTATACTTCATCTAATAATGGAGGTTCTATTGTACACATACATTAGCAATGTATGTATACATTAGCCTACATTAGTAATGTATGTTGCTGGACCAATATCCTAATGTGCCCATGTGCCGGGGAAGCAGCAGGAATTTTGCAGCTTTGAAAGCAACCTGAAATGAGCAGAGAAAGAAGCTCCACTGATCTGTTCCAACTCAGAAATGGCCTTTGTAGTCATGTCCAGGGTTACTTTTAAAATTGCATAATCCCCACTGTACAGCCAGTTGCTCACATTGCTACAAAAGAAACAGCAGGAGTTTGGCAGCTGCATATGATACTGTCCTATGAATTCATCAGATTTCCCTTCTCGTAAAAATGTCTATTTTACAGCATCCTGCTCTAATAATTCCAATACATTAATTATTTGCCAAATTCTGGTGTTAGATTATATTACCTAGGGAAAAAGAGAGAGGGAGATCATGCTTTAATAGTCATGCACTTGAATGATAGGCCTCAGTTTCTTGCGAAGAATAGGAAGGCTGATGGGAATTTCTTATGTAAGATATTTCTTGGCCACCTTTCAGAGCAGGAGCCCTCCTAATAGAAAGGAATGGTAAAAATATGGAAAGAGGTGATCAGAAGAAAAGATTGGAGTGCATTTGCCAAGATCTATAGCATGAAAGCAGAAAATCAGCCGCAGCTCAGAGATCTGAATAATGAATACCACAGTTCCCCTCAACAGATCAGTTTCTTCTATAGCTCTCAACTCTGTATTTTGAGGCACAAATGGGCTTTAACTATCTTGTATTAATAAAAAAGCAGTGGGAGAATGGGAGAGGAGGAAATCTTGAAGAGGAAATTGCTCAATAGCTAAACGAGCGCACGCACACTTGGAGACTGATCTATTTCAGGGAGATTATACGAAAAGTATTAGCTGGCTGGAGTTTTTTTTCCACATGTGATCTACATGTTAATAGATGGGAACATTTTTAAAAAATATATGTTGGATTCTGTCCAATCTTTGTTTAAGCCACAGTCATTTCAATGGACATATTTAGCTAGGCTAACATTGGATGGAAACCCTTAAAATAGAGGATTCCCCCACACCCTTAGATAAAAATCTAAGAACAGAAGATGCTATACTGGATTGGGCCAAGAATGGACCATGCCCAGCATTGTGCTCATGCAGCAGCCACTCAGCTGCCCACAGGTATCTCACAGTGCCCATGTTCCCCAGCAACTGCTGTCTCAATGCTGGAGGAAGCCTTACACTTCAGTATCCTTTTCCAGCCATCCAAATGGGTGTCCATTACTCTATTTAGTGAAAAGAAATTCTGCAGTTAGCTATTTCTCTCTCCTTAAATTCCCACTGATCAGAGTGAAAAAATGGTTTCCCGATCAACTTTCTCTATGCCATGAATAAATTTGTATACCTCTCACATGTCCTCCTTGCATGACAGACTCTCAATTTCTCTAAACCATCCCATAAAGGAGTGGTTCTAGCCTTCCTTTAGTTGCTGTTTTTGGCACTTCATCCAAGTCTATTCCATCCATTTTCAGATGTGGTGAGCAGAACTTTAAGTGCACGTACACCATAGATTTCTATAAGGGCTGGATGATATAAGCAGATGATATTTTTTATTCCTTTCCTAATTAAGTATAACATGGATTTTCCTTTTTCACAGCAGCTGCAGACTAGGATGTTCAGTGCTTAATTATGGTTGCATCATAAGCAGGTTTTGGAAAATAAGGGACAACAGAGTTGATAACTAATAAAGAAAAGCACAAAAGTTATATACTGGAGATGTAGAACTAAGTTAGATCAGGTTTTGGTCTAGTTCAGGGGTCGGCAACCCACAGCTCTGGAGCCGCACATGGCTCTTGAACCCCTCTGTTGCTGCTCTGTCGCTCAAAACACGGCCGGCACAGCCGCTGATCTGCTCGAAGCTCACTCAGGAGCACAGCGCTAGCTAGTTAAGTAAATCAGCTAGTTAAGTAAATCGCTACATTCCTCTGCTAAACAAGCTTCCTGCAGGCTCTCATGTTACACAAAACGCTGCTGAAAAGATTCTCTTTGTCCCAATGTAATCGCCTTCATCTGAATGTTAAAAGCTGTGCTTGGGATCTGTCACAATTCACATCACTTGACTGTTTATCTGCTAATCAGTCACTAAACACACCTGTATTATTAAAAATATCAGTTTTTAGTGACTGAACAAGAGCTGCAGCTAAATCATAATGAAGATACACATAGCATTAAGGTAAAAAATGATATATGCAGTGTTATCTTCATTTTAGATGTCAGAAGGGTTTTGCGGCTCCTGGTGTTTTCTTTTGTGTGGGAAATGGGTCCAAATGGCTCTTTGAGCGTTAAAGGTTGCTGACCACTGGTCTAGTTGATTCAAGTCTTATGGAAAGCATTGTTCTTTTCTCCTTTTTGAAGAGTACTATGAAAAGGAGAATTGGAGAACAGCACAGATGCAACAGGCCCTGTTGGCCTCCTCAGACATAAAATAACAAAGCTTCCCTAGTCTGGCTCTACACATAGAATATGATACCAAATGCACCCTCCACAGATGCAAGGTAGCGAAGCGTTCTTCGGCAAAGCCTCCGGCAGCAAGAAGGGAACCTCTCCTTAAAGGGGAACCCCGAGTCTTCTCAACTCCCTCCTTTGAACCCCCTTTGCTCGTCAGATAGCTCATGGGGTGACATGGCATGGCATGCCCCAGGTGAGGGCCATTTGCCTTAATTGCCCCCAATTTCCTGCTGTCTTGGGGAGTGTAAATTCCCCTGTCCTTGGCTATAATTTGCGGTATCTCTCCTTTTGCCTTCCCAAGCCTGTCCACCCCGGGGTACCTGGGTCTCGATTGCAGCCATTTCTCTGGGATGTCTGTTAGCCCTTCCACTGCAGATTGAGTGTGAGGCCAGTTCACATTACACCACCCATTAGCTGAAGCTCTCTGGGTGGTTCACACCAATTATTCAGAGAGAATAGCAGGGATATGCGTAATGACAATATATGGGCATCCCCAGTGTTTGTAGGAAAATCATTCCTGAAAACCCTTACTTTATTTGTCCTAAAATTACCAGATTGATTTTTCTAATTATTATCATTGTGAATTCTGCCAAAACAAAACAAAACAAAACAAAACACATAAAGAACAGAAACAAGAAAAACCTGAAACTGACAATTACTGATATAAATGATCCAACTAACAGCACAAATGCAGATATATCAATTTTTCTTAAACTTCATCCAAGGTACACAAACTATCCTTACATATGTTCATTCAAGACTGGCCTCTTTATAACTTCCACTCAAATATAGAAAGCATAATTAAACCTTCAGTCCATTGTGATATATTAGATGATGTTTTACCAAACTAAAACCTTGGTCCCTGACTGGAATGCTTAAGGCCAACTTCTTGGCTATACTTTGGTGATTCAGAAGGTGTTTCTCATTGCATGTTCTATACAGAATGAAGTGTGTTCACAGAATGTGAGTGTTCCGGATGATTATTATTCCCTTTCTCACTTCTATGCTCCTCCACCTCAATTTCTCTAGCCGATGGGTGTCTTCGATCATTTCCCCAAGATGTCTAATGCAGAGATGGTCCCATGCAGAGGGAATTCCCCTGTTTCATCTGTTCAGGACAGGACTCCAAGTAATACAGAGCTCTGCAAAAACAGATTACCTAGAGATACAGAGGAACAAGAATGGAGCATGTGTACCAGTGACAATGATAATGAAGTGCTTCCTTCAAGTGGCTGAAAAGCCATTGGCCGAACATAGCCTGAAGCTGCCAACCTAAATACCAGGCTTGGGGAACCTCTTGTCCGTGGGCCAACCCTGTCTCCCCTGGGGGCCAAATATGGCCCTACGGGGGATCATCCTATGGCTGCATGCCCTTTCCCTGACCACCACGCCTACCTCTGGGGATTTCCTGGCTTTTGAACCTTCCCCCTCTCTCCATTCTAAAAGGATGAAATGTCTCTCTTACATGTCAGTCCCCAGCAGTACGAGTTTTAAGTGACAATACAGAGGCCCTGGTCTTTTTTACTTCAGCCCCTCCCACAACTGGATTCAGCCCATGTCAGCTTCTCAGAAAGAGAATCTGGCACTTCGGATGAAAGAGGCTCAGCTCTCCCTCTGGAAACACCTACTTTGGAGTAGATCCAACTGAACTCAGTCAGACTTCAACATATCAGACTCTGTTACTCTACTTACACTGGAAAAGTCATATTTTCTTTATAAAAACATACTTTTCATCTCATATATCACTTCAAATATGTATTAAAATCTTAGATCTCTGTTTCTCCCACAGAAACCATGTAATTTATTATTTCCTCTGCTTCCATGCTTTTCTTTCAAGATCCGTGACTCCCCACCCCCATCCCCACCCCCACCCCACCTCTGTCTCACTGGTCTGAAAGAATGGAATGTTTGTAAAGGCTCCAGTGTTGAAAGGTATTATTTCTGTATGCGATGCTATGTGAACAGGCCTGTACCTTTTAGATATAAGGCGACACTGACCCAGGCATTTTCTATATTTAAAGGGAGAAGCTGAAGAACAAAATTTATTCCTACCCTGAAGAAAAAACAACCACCTCAGCCTGAAGCTGCTGCCACCATCTCAGTAGTTCCTACTGTTCGTTGTCAGTGTTTATCAATCAGACAGTCTACACACGCAGGAGGCTCTTGGGGAAGAAGGAGCCCAGGAATAAGTCACGATGAATCACAGGCCAAACAAAGTTTCCTGCAACATCTGCTTGTCTACTGTGAATCCCTCTGAGCAATTCTTATTGGCAGCATTTAAACCGATATGTTCTTAAAATCCTAATAGTATCATGCTAAACATGCACCGTGAAATCCTATTAGAAGTAAGTCCCCTTGAGTTCAGTGGGATTGACTCCCAGGAAAGCTTGTTTAGAACTGAAGCTGAAAACAATGACTGGTGCCTGTTTTAAACTGGTCTATCAGGGATTCACTGGGATTTAAATATTGTTGGCATTTGACTGTAGTCCCCAAAACATTTATTGGGGAGTAAATCTACTGCTTATTTCTGAGTGCTTCGCAGTGTTTTGCATCTAGGCATTTCTTCAGATTTTTTAAAAATAATACAGTATATTTTAATAGGATACTGTGCTGATTTCATGTATGATGAACTACACCGCTGGTAATTTCAGGATATGAATAACCAACAGTTTTTGAAATGCCATAATTTGATTTGGGTGTCTTCTTCCCAAGAAGTCGATCTCCAGGTTTCAGCAGAGATGAGCAATAATGTGGAGTTGGGATGCTGAACCTCTTTCAACCCAAGAGCAGAATTTCGCTTCAAATGCCATGTGATGGAAGGGACCAGAGGCAAAGAATAACACCAAAGTACCCAACACAGTTTAACTTAAAACCTTCTGCCACTAACTGAAACAAAAGAGAAGCAATTCAAACCTTTAGAATGGCGGAAATCCACCAAAACCAAGAAACAGCCACATGGTTGGTGGTCAGGGCAAAGGGGCAGAGCCATCTGGCCTGAAATTGCCCCTGGGGACCCCAGGCCGTCCTGGCAGCTGTGACCGCAGGAATTACAAAGCATCATGTAGTAATTACTGTAATCCAGTCCTCACAACTCTACAAGGATTGGTGCTGCTGCAGTTGTGTCTGTGTGTGGATTTCCAGTGGCCAGCTGGTTGGCCCTTTTGTGAATGGTGGACTGGAAGACCTTGGTCTAAACCAGCATAGCTCTCCTTATATACTTATGAGGTAGGTTATGCTGAGAGAGAGTGACTGGCCCATTGTCACCCTGGAAGCATCATGGCTGAGCAGAGGATTGAACCTGGATTTCCCAGACTTAGCTCTACCTTGTACTCCTACCACCACACGGGCTGCCGTGCAGTGTCATGCAGAGGGCAGATCGATGGAGCCACATAGAAAGAATGTGGCTTAATTTTCAGGGAGCAGGCTGTAATCTCAGCCTTTAGCCAGGCTTCTGTCTGTATTTCTCTATTGGTTTTCAAGCCCTTTAAACACAAACCTGTAAACAAACAAACATTTACAAAACAGTTCACAGGGTTGTGTTTATAGGGCTCAAAAACCAGATGAACTGCCCCTTTGCTCTTTTGGCACCTCTCTCAAATGTGCAGGCTGACTGCAGGCCTGGCCCTAGCCCAGATGTCACATCCGTCCCTGTCCTTCACTTCCTTCCGTGGAAGCGCAAGTTGTCTGAGGTAGGAGAACGCACAACACACACATTGCCGACCACACGGCTAAGGCATCCCTTTCCCTCCCCTCTGCCTACCTCACCTGTCTCCACCGCCCCCCCCCCACCACCATTGTCTTCCTTCCACCCTCTGCCAAAGGCCTGCTTGTGCTTGTCCCTATCATCTCGCTTTCATCCTGCCCACTCACTGTTTGGGGGCCACGTCTCCCATTCCACTGCCTCTCTCTGGGGAGCTGTGTGGGCAGGAAAAGTGGCTGGCATGGCTCTGCAGAGACAGGGCCAGACCCCAATGCCTGGACCAAGAGGCCCTTCCTCTGAGCTAACATTATGGAAGGGGGTGTCCCTGAAGATCTCAGGTAGTGCTCGATCTGAGAAGATCTGCAGAGTGGGCAGCCGTAGCAGCCCTGGCAGTGCAGCAAGGACATCAGTGGCAGGTGCCCTGTGGTGGCAAGTCCTTCTGGCAGGGACCCTTTGCCACTCTCCCTGATCCACCATCTGAGGCAGTGGATTCACCTCACATAATGAGAGGGCCAGCCCTGACTGTCTTCTCAGAGAAATGGAGAGGTGCCACTCACTCCTATGGAGACCTATGAGATGTTAGACTTGGAGACAAGGCCCACTCATTCCCCCCCCCCAAGACATCTAGCCCAAATCTAAACAGAACTATATTTAAGACCATCACTATCACCAGAATCTTTGGAATGCTAAGTCTAGAATCTTCTCTGAAAACTGCATATATATTTCCTCTAGTGATAAGCAGATTTAACCGGGAAGGTTTAATAGATGGAAATTCAGTCCAAAGGCAATGGAAGGTCTAAAACAGGTGGCTAAAACAACGGGATACTTCCACAGTGTGAGATTCGTCAGGTGTACCTTCTCTACATTTCATACCCTAACTCTCCACAGATGTTTCAAGGAGCTATTTATACTTTCCGTTCCCTTCTTAGAATTGTTAGCACAAGAAACATATCCATTGTCTTTCCTATTACGTCCCTCATATGGTATTTTTAATCTGCCTTGGTTTTTCATGGAAAAAGAATGGAGAAAAAGCAGAGAATCTGCCCTCAAGTATAAATGGATATTAAAAAATGCAATGGGGAAGGATTCAGAGCATGGAATCCTTTTATGCCTTAAAAACATAAGAGAACGGATTGTAGAGCAAGCCTTTTCTTTTAACAAGGTTAAACTAACAGATGCTCTGATGGCCTTAAAGAGAATTGGACAAGTGAAAGGATGATGAAATTATCAATGGCAACTTGTTCTGATGGCTACATGCCAGCAGCATCCATAGTTGCTGGGTAGCATGGGCAACTCACATTCGTGTACAGATTCATGAATTTCCCATGGGCAACAGCTTGGCCATGGGGTGGACAGAATGGAGGACTAGATGAACCCTTGGTCTGTTCCAGCATAGCTCTTCTTACGTTCATATGACCCATTTTTAATGTTTTAATTAGCAAGATTCTTTTCCTGTTCATGGCAGTTGTTATCAGATGGTGGTGGTCACAGAAGATCTGGCAAAATCAAGCTTTCCCAGGGCAGCCCCTCAAAAAGGCTATACAGAAAGTTGTAGGACTCTGCTGAATCAGATGGGCTGCAGCGCAGGGGATGAAAGAAAGGGAGACCCCGAAAATTGTGGAGAAGCGCCTTCTGTGCAGTATTTTGGGGGAAACTGCTGTGGGGAGAAAGGGGCAAGGAAGCCTAAATTTGGATGCAATCTCATGTCACTTAACAGTGAACCCAATAAAAATTCAAAGAATACTAGTCCAGGACCCTATTTGACCTGCAATTACTACACAGACTTTTAAATGTAGCCATTATTTTGCTAATGCTGATATCAAATGAAACGTCAGCTTTGGTTTGACTGGTGTTACCCTCTTGCTCGTTTTTGCTTCTATCATTTGGACCCATTATGAATGAATGACTGCATTTGTTTTCCACTGCATGTGGCTAAATTCTAATTATACAGCTTTATCCTATGTTTTAAAGATCATTGAATGACTTCCATGAGTGACAACCATGTCTGAAAGTTCTGCAAATGTTTTGCTGAACAGATAATGCACCTTGTGGCTCCCAGCCAGGCTTATGTGAACATCAAAACGCTTGGAAGTAGTTAGCAGTTCACAGAGCTGACATGGGAAATTATAAAACCCCTAACAATACCGATTCCATAAACATCTGATCAAAGATAACATCTCTGTCATTATCATATTGGGCCAAACTTGAATTTACTCAGTACACACAGTCTCCGCCTCCCTCACTTTTTAAAATGAAAAACATGTTGACTTGAATAAGAAACAGTGATGGCAAGGGGCAACCTATCATGTTCTCCTCCTATGTTTTGTCTAGCTCAGAGTTAGACACTACTCTGGAGTGGCTTTGCTCCCTGGAAGAGAAAATATATGAGGTGCTCATATATGAGTGAGAAGGAAGAGTAGAGTGGGGTTTTTTTGTTGGGGGGGATTTTCAGCAGACTAATTGTGGGAAAAAATGGGGCAAAAGACTTCCTGTCCCTTTGCCATTTCTTGCACTATCTACTGTAGACCCCATGGCTGCTTTGTATGAGTATCAATAGCAGTAACAGTAATAGTAAAACAACATTGAGAGACTGTTCATGGAGGTAGTAGTTTGAGAGATTCTTTTCAGGAATACAGCAAAGGATGGAAGGGTTAGATTGGCCCATCCTCACTCTAAACTCATTAATAATTACCTCTTCAGCTTGCTTGCTTGCTTGCTTGCTTGCTTTCTTTCATGACAGCCAGGCCATAGCACCAAAGTCACATTTAGCAACAAGAGTAATTTAGTCTTAATATAGCACTTAGCAGAAGTGCCAAAAGACTACATCTGCTGGATACAATACAGAAGTCAGTCTTAGCTTTAGCACCAACACACATGCAAACTCTGATCTCCCGGCTGTTCATTGTCGGTGGCACATACCCCATTACTTTGTCTTGCTTACACAGTCATTCCTACCAAAAGTGTGTATCCTCGTAACAAATCTTTGAAAGGACTTATTCACTTTTTATCAATGGTATATACTCTGAGAAATCATTTTGTTCCACTAGATCCCACATAGCTCTCAACTTAACACCCCTCCCCACAGGTCCTTTATTGTCTCTGAGAGAAATTCAATAAAGTTGTTTCTCTCCCCACAACGCAGAGTGCTCTACCTATCTGGAACCAAGTGTCAGAAAGACTTAGAGCAAATCTCTCTCAACAGGACAAAGCTCCCCCCCCACCCCCCGGCTTCATTATCTAGCAGTTCCTTTTCTAAAGATAATACATCTCTTTTGTAAATTGATGTGCCACTTGTACTGTTTTCAACCAATTCATTTCAATCATAATTACCATGCTTGTTTCCTTAAAAAAAATATTTTCGTAAGTTCACACAGTCTGATACAAAGAGAATGAGGGATTATTATTACTCTCTCTCTGCTCTATCCACTCTGACTGTAAATCTTTCTCTCTCACACACACATCTATATCGCAAAGCAGATCTTTCACTCTTGTCTCTTCTCAGCTTGATAGTTTCTCTTGAATGATATCAAGTGTTTGCTCTGAATGAGACTTTGATTCTTCTGAAGTGGTGGAAGTTTGAGCCACAGACTTCTGTGAAGATGGGATTTTCATATGGGCTTTCTCTGTCGGATTCCACTTGTGGAGAAAGACGCATAATGGGTTCCTCTAGGCTAGGGAAGGGAAGCACATGACTAGGGTGGCATGTGAAAAAACAGGACCTGCAGTGCCAGAATGAGGAGAGGGCTACACAAAAAAGACATGTGCTATTTCAGATGTATAGTTGGAAATTCAGAAATTACTATTATTCAGAATTATTATTATTATTATTATTATTATTATTATTATTATTATTGTTATATTTATATCCTGCCATTTTTCCTTTCAAGGATCTCAGGGTGGCTGACATAATTCACATCCTCCTCTCAATCTTATCCTCACAACAACAACAACCCTGCAAGGTGAGCTGAGAGTCTGTGCCTGGCCAAAGTCACCCTGTTGACTTCATGGCTGGGCTCCCAGATCCCAAGTCTTGCACTCTGAATCACTATATCTCACAATAGAAATATACTAGATTCCACCAGAAAACTGGAGAAAACTGTGATGAGACAACCTGCTGCTCAGTCTATTGATCAGGTGCTGTTGGTGGACAACTTTGAGACCCCTGTTCGCTCTTCTTAGGGTTCTTCCCATTATTTATCTTTGAACCTGACTTGGACTGAGCAGACCGGCAAGTAAAGGACACCTCCTTCATGTTCATGTGGTCCTCCAGCTGTTATTGCACTACAACTCCCATCACCTCCACCACTGGCCATACTGGCTAGGGCTGATGGGAGCTGTAGTCTGACCACATCTAGAGGACCACATGTTCCCCACTACTTCCCTAGACTGGTTCAGTGTCCATCTCTGAACAAGCTATCATTGAACAAGCTAATAACAGGCTTGCTGGAACCCTGAGCTCCAGCACTCAGCATTGCAACACCTGTTGCAGAGCTCACTTGTGCCTTCTGATTCGCTTCAAACTGCTGCTTTGTTTCACTTTTCCCCCCCACAAGTAGCATAATGTTTCACAATTGACGTAAAACCACTTAAAGACATCATCAGGCAAGTCCAAGTTTGCAGCCCCACAGCTCAAGTACCTGCAGCCTTTAACTGAATTTCAACAGCTGTCTGCATAAAATCCCTTCAGACCCTTGGCAGGAGTGATCTGTCCAGTCCGTAATGGCCTGTGAGGCAGGCTGGAAGAAAGAGGAAGAGGATAGGCCTGTCCCCGTTCTGTTCCTGTCCCATTTGCTGCTGGTTTGTCCTGGTGGTCAGCCCTGCCTACCGCCCTGTTCTGTTTTTGCCCCATTTACGCACAACTCATGTGTGATCCCCAACCAATTTGGGGGAATGCAGCCACCTGACTCAGCCGTGGAGCCAGCTGCCTAGAGAGGTGGAGGGCCCTTCCACACTAGAGACATTCGAGAAGAGACTGGACAGCCATTTGAGTGGGATGCTGTGACTTGGTGCCCTGCAACAGCAGGGGCTTGGACCCGATGGCCTTCATGACCCCTTCCAAGTCTCTTTCTATGATTAAGCAGAGTGAAGCAGTGGCATAGGTGGTAGACGTTAGGAGGTGGCAGCAAAGTGGTGGAGAGAGGCGTGTGTGCCGTGCTTTCTGCTCCGTAGCTTCTAAGGTAGCCTGTAGCTTGCAGGTGCGGTGGAGAATGCTGTGCAAGCATTTGCACTGCAGACAGGCCCATAGGCCAGTCCAGACAGCTCTTGTACACACAGTGGGAGGGGCACCATCGTGTTCTGTGCCTCAGGCAGCAAGAGGTCTTGGCCGGCCCTGCAACTCTGGACAGACAAAAGGTTGCCTGCATCTTTACACATGAGCAGTCTGTAGTGTTATGGCAGCAGGGGTGAATACTGAGAGAAATAGGGATGGCTGAAAGACACACTGGGATAGAAAGCAGGACTGACACCAAAAAATTAGTGGCTGAGAAGATTTCTGAGATGTGACACCAATACCAGGGGAGGCCATGGAGGAGATATTAACCACTACACCACACTGGAGAGCCAGTGCAGTGTAGTGGTTAAGAGCATGGGACTGGGACTCAGAGGATCTGGGTTCTAGTCCCTGCTCAGCCATGGAGCCAACTGGGTGACTCTGGGCCAGTCACAGTCTCTCAGTGCAACCTACCTCACAGGGTTGTTGTGGGGATAAGATGGAGGAAGAGAGATGATGTAAGCTGCCTTGAGCCCTTTGTAGGAAAAAAGGTGGGATATAAATGGCAATATAAATAAAAAAAAAATTAAAATCAGGGAGTTTCAGAATACGAGGGGTTAAGACTAAGCCATTGTAGTATATTGCAAAGGCATCATAGACTTGCACGATATGAATTTTAAGAATCCATTTTTGGGAGTGTCACAATGTGAAACAGTACAGATAAAGCTTCCATGGGTATCCATGTTTACAAATGTGTTTCCAGCATCAGAAAACAGCCATGGCCTGTTTTCAATGGAATGAATCCACAGTAATTGATACATTAAGATTATTACAACCTTTATATATGTCCTACAGCTGCTAGCAAAAGCTTGGTTGTTTTCAAATCCCACTGGGTTCTTCTTCAGCTTGTCAGGTCAAAGGTGCCACAAATTAGTCCCAAAACAAATCAATCATTTCTTTCTTTATTCCAAGCAAACAAGTCTGAAGGACGGACCAGCTCTATTTTGCTTGAAGAATTCACATTTAAGCCAACAGCACTGCTAATATTGTAAATCAACTGAAGTCAAATTGGCTCCTAGTCTATTTCATTCTAAATTAGAATACTGTTATTCATTTAAAAAAGTCCACCAGCAACACACAAAATGCTCTTTGCTTGACTGCTGTAATAGCTGTTTTATTCTTGACATGTATCAGCAGGAATTCAGATGGCATTCGGGGCATTTATTTATTTATTTCCTTTGAAAGCTCCATGCAGCCCTGCTGCTTCTAATGAGTTTGTATTTGTCAAATAGGCTTTATGCTTAAATAAAAGGTTAATGATAAACAACATTTCTTGAACCGCTGGGCACACCACCCAAGTGTATAGTGTTCATCTCGAACAAACCAGAGTTCAGAAAAGGATTTATACAAAAGATATGAAAATGAGCATGCTATTTTGGCATTAACATGTACTTACCAAAATAAAAGGGAATGAGGGAATGGAAGAACTGTACCCCGCAAACAAGTGTTTAGTGTAGATTTGCAGGCTAACAATCTTAAGAAGATATTTGGAAAGAATGCTGTGCTGAAAAATTTTCCGCATTTTTTCTCAGGGATCCTCATTCAGTTTGCTAGAAAATGAATCGCTCAAAAAAAATCAGTGGTGATGAAAAAAACCCCAGTGAAATATGTATGAACTTCCTACTCTCAGCTTATTTATGAAGTGGCCATGATATGCATTCATTTGCTAAAAGCCTGCAGCCACTTCTGCTTCCCAAACTTCAACCTGAATCCAGGCGAAGCCGTCCCGAGTAATTCCTCCCATGGGACTCAACATGGGAGGCTGCAAAGCAATGGAAAAATTTATAATAGAAAGGAAACACACATATAGCATACTTGGCTGCCTTGTGGTGATTAGGTAAGCTCAAACACATCTCAAGAATGTCAAAGCATCCCTCAAATGAAGCACAAGATGGAAGCCTCTTTCTTTGGGGAAGAAAAATTCCAGGAAATTGGGTGACTGATTCTGGCACATTACGAACTCCAGCCCTTCCCTGGAACTGGATGCAATGGCAGTGTCCTTATCTTTTCATTATAGAGGATGAAAAAATGGGGTCCAACCTGTCAACACATGGATGCTGTTGCCACTTACAGCGACAGTGTGATCCCCCCGCTTTAAAAAAAATACAAAAAATAAAGAAGCAATGCTGCAAACCTTGCTAATGGTGAACCTTACCTGTGAGCAGCTGTTGAGAAATTCAGCAAATTCTCCCCTTGTCTGCAGCAACTTCTCTACTCTCAAGTAGACCATTTGTGTATGGTGCTATTTGGAATGACAGAATTAAGGGTCATGATGAATTAGGATACCTTTTATCGTACTATGGTTAAGGCACAATCCTATACATGTTTAGACAGAAAGGAGTCAGAAGCGTTACAGTATAAATGTCAAGAAGGCAGGTTTACAATCTAAAAGGACATGATGCATGAGGCGACAGGAACTGGAAACATGGGGAGGGGGGGAGAGGAAAAGATGTTGGCTGAGAAGACCGAGATCACCTAGAATCTTCTTTCTGTCTTCCAGGGGATTAGCTATTCCACCCAGTTTTGTATCATCTGCAGATATGATATTGTTCATATCACTGCACTTCCTCCTTTATTTATTTATTTAGAATTTTTGTATGCCGTCCCATCGCTTATTGCCTCGGAACAGCTCACATAAATAAATAAACATAATACATAAAAAATAATACAATTAAAAACCCAGAGTCACCCTGGCTGCAAAATTAAAACCTATAAGTATTATTAAGAGCTGTTAAAATATCATTTAAATAAAAAGGTCTTAGCCTGGTGCCAAAAAACAAATTACGATGGTGCCAGGTGGACCTCTCTGGGGAGCGCATTCCATAGATGAATTACTCATCCAAGTAATTAATGAAAATGTTGAAGAGCACTGAGTCCAGGACTGAACCCTGAGATGCCCCACTTATTATCTCTCCTAGTTAGAGAATGTGCCATTGAGAAGTACTCTGCATCTGATTCTGTAGCCAACTGTGCAACCACCTGATAGTTGTTCCATCTAGTCCACTTTTAGGCAGGTTGCTAATCAGGCTATCATGGGGCTCTTTGTCAAAAGCTTTGCTGAAGCCAAGATAGATTATGTCCACAGCATTCCCACAGTCCATCTGGGAGGTTACCCAATCAAAAAATGAAATCAGGTGAGTTTGGCAGGATTTGTTCTTGAGAAATCTCCATCGGCTTCTAGTGAACACTGCACTGTTTCCAAGGTGTTTGCAGAATAAGTGCTTTATAATCTGCTCCAGGATTTTCCCAGGGATTGATGTCAGAATGACATCTGTTACTAGGTTCTCTCCCCGCCCCCCAAAGATAAGGGCATAGCCCTTCTTCAGTCATCTGGCACTTCCCATCATCCATGATTTCTGAAAGATAGAGAGTGGTTCAGAGACTTCTTTACTCAAGCACTGCTTAGGCCTCATCTGGAATACTGTTTGGAACCATTCCATAGTTGCATCTCAAAGAAAAACTCATCAGGTGCAGTCAACACAAAAAGATAACAGCTGTGCCTCTTGAAGTTATTTTCTATACATTACGGCCACAAGATCTCTGAAGAGGTAAAGGAAATATGACAACCCCATCCTGTGCAATAAATAGTCCCAAACCTGGCAAGTTTAATGAAACATGTCATTGTGTTCAGCATGGATTACAATATATACAGAATTGCAGCCCCAAACAAATATTCCGAAGTTTACATTTCAGTTACAATTTGTCTAAGCAGTTGCCTCACTCTGATGCTGTTCTAAACAGTTTTTGTAATTTAATAATAACAATAATAATCACGTGTAGTATTCCAGACTGCAATCAAGCTTGGCTTACTGAAATGCCAAAACCGGCAAAAAGAGTGACCAGGGTTAAATGAAGGGTTAAGTGTCTTACTCGTTATGCAGCTTGCTCTCAAGTGAGCCTAACGCTACAGATAAACAGTCCAATCCTTCCAAGATGAACTCAAGTGATGGGACAGAGCATTGCAACTGTACAATGAACAGACTCTGTTCTGGCTCACTTGGAAAAACTTACGTACTATACTTTGACAGGTCCCACCCCAAGTCCTACGGAAGCCCAGGCATCCCATTTCTGCGCGAGCCTCCGCATGAAGAGGCGCGATGGCCCCGCATCCCGAAGGCACGTGCATGTGTGTATGCTCGCCTTTGCAAGAAAAAGGACAAGGGAGCAAGGAAGCTCGGTTTATCGCGAGCGGGAAGTAGCTTTTTTCAGAGTCACTGCTTGATAAGAGAGGCAGACAGCGCCGTTAATGGGAGCTGGCCTCCATTTGGTCTCCCCGGGCTCCTGTGCGCTCTGCTCCCGGAATCAGCTTTCCCCAAGCCTTCAGATGCGCTTGGACTACAAATCCCATCACCCGCGGCCAGCACGGCTGCGGGGCGTTGGGAGCTGCGGCGAGGCTCTCCAGAAGGCTTCCCGGAGTCGCCCCGCCAGGCAGACGCTCCTGTCCCCGAGCCTCGGTTCGTGCTCCCGCCCACCGTGTGGGCTGCCTCGGATCGGGCGCCGGCTCCGCCCCGCCGCACACGTGTGGCCGGACTAAGATGGCGTCTCCCATGGCGAGCCAGGCTGGGACGGCGCTGCGGGACTTGGCTTGGCTCAGAGCTTCCCTCTTTAGGAGGCGCAGCCCGGTGAGTGCGCCCGGGCACCTCCCGGCGTCTTCGGCTGGCCCGTGCAGGCGCCAGCGTGCCCTGGGGGAGGATGTGGGCAGCGCGCTCGCTTTCTCCCAGTTTGCCTGTCTCCCAGTTTGCCTCTGCCTTCACTGCGTGCCGTATCCTGATCGCAGGTCTACGCTCTCTGCTTGCCCTCAGCCAGCTCCAGGGAATGCTTAGGTGTCCCGTAGTGCAATCCTTTGCGCCTCTCTTTGGATGCAAGCCGCATTGAATTCAACACTTATTTCTCGAGAAGGCTATATAAGATCGCCGCCTTATTTAGCCACTGATTCCGTCCTCTTTTTCCTAACAGATGTGCCAGATGTGGGTGCAGAAGTGATAAGGGAAAGGCACGCTGTACACGCTCAAACACATTTTAATGTATCAGTAAAGCTCTAGTAAACTTCTGCCCTCGGGAGACTTTGCTCGGCTACACGAATTTGCGTGCTATCCCGTGCATGCTTACTCGGAAGCAGATCCCACTGATTGAAATGGCAGTTCTTCCGTAGTAAGCGTAGTGTGCCTTAATCTTAAAACGCAGTTCCAGCTTTCGGGACAGGTGGCTTGGCAAAATGCCCACGGTGTGGTGCCCACTTTTGGTTGCTATACTGGAATCTAACCTCCGCCGGCCGGTCGGCCGGCCAATCACACGGTGAGGCCTCCTCGGTCACTTCCTGGTCTGAGCAAGCTCTTCTAATCGGAGAGGTTCTGCACTCGCCCTCTGAATGGAGGCAGCTGCCTGGCACAGGTTCAGTGCCTCCTGGAGACCGCTGCATGGAGCGGCCTTTCCTTGCTCTCTCCCTCTCCCTCCCTCCTCCCTGGCTGGGATTGCCTGCTCCCCCTGGGACTGCCCAAAGGGAGAAGCAGGGGAGGCACAGCTTGCCCCTCAGCCTACCCAGAGCTACAGGAAAGGGAGCGAGCAGGAGTGTGTCATTCAACCAGTGCAGCTGCCATTTTCAATATGCAGACTGCTCCGGGTTGAAGCATTGTTGTGTCATGCAAAGCTAGGGTTATATGAGGAGTAAACGTGCTCTTTATTAGAGTTATGGGAGGGTGGTTTAACCTGTGCATAACCTCAGCACAACAGATCTCCCTCCCCAGTAGGGGTTGCATGTTCAAAATGTGCTTGTTGTGCATGAAATTATCAGTGAAGGTGTTCCAGTAAGCTTTTGCCTATAATCTTACGCTCTGTTCCACTAATTTGAGTGTGATCCTGTACCATCTGAAGTGCTCTGCTTGTTTTGGGCCAGAGGCAGGGAGGAGGAGGTATTTCTGCTGTGGTTGTCATGAGCATGGAGGAAGGAGACCTTGCCTCTCAAGGGGATTCTTGCCAGGCTGCTACTCCTGTGGGGCAGCAGCTGGACAGCATAGACTCACCTTCCACAACCTGATGCCCTCCATATGTGTTGGACTACAACTCTTTTTACCCCTGGCCAGTATAGCCTAGAGGCGTCTTGCCTGGGGATTATGAGCAGTATGGCCTGACCAATCTAGATGATAGCAGCCTGGGAAGACTGAGGCAGGCCCTGCTGGTCCTGAGCTTTCCTTGTTTTTCTGCAGCTCTTTTTCTGAAAATTGTATCCTCCTCTATATTTAATAGTTCTTGTACTCTGCTGGTATGCCTGACACTAAAGATAAATGTTGTCTTGAGCTTTGGTGTTGTATCTAGTTGGTGAACCACAACCAAGTAATTTGTAGAGCTTTTCAAGTGTTCAAAGCATGCACAGGCTCATCATCTCTACAGGAATCTTTTAAGGTGGATGAGTGTCCACCAAGATTCCTGCTTGAAGGTAGGAAAGAGAACTTGCCAACTGCCACTTGGTGAAGTTTTCTTTAATCTGGATAAGCACCCGATTCTTTCCCAAAGGGTATACTTTAAAACATTGTTGTTAAAGCCTTGTCTGCTATAGCTCTGATCGTCCCTGGTCATTTCCAATAGATTACTGGGACTGATGGGATCTGTAGGCAGGTACTTGATAGGGGATGGCATAATGGCCTAACTGCTACTGTTATTGAATCTCACCCCACTTGCTGCCCAAAGGGTATAAAATGTCTCCTAAGTCCCCCTGCCTGCTATTTTGAATATGTTTGTTCCATATTTTTTCCTGCTTTTTACTGCTGGGGTTTTTAATTACATGATTCTCTGCCATAACCAGGGTCTCCTGTTTTGCTGGAGTTAAAAGTCTTTTATTTAGATGTTGGTTTACCTCTATGCATACCTGATGACATATGGCAAAATTAAAACATTTAGCAAGATGAAAGAGTGCTAAAAACCATGCACCACCTGGAGTTGCACAAATGCAATTAAATTAACTTGACTTTCACTTATAAGAATATTTCTACTTTAGCTAACATTAATTTTCCTCAGAAAACAAGAACATTTCAGATAGTAAGTTACTTTTCTTGCTGTTTTAAATTGTTTTTAAATTTTGTAAGTTAAATGTTTTATATTGTTTTCTATTTATGTGTGTTAATTTTTCTGAATCACCCAGACAACTTTAACTCTCTGGCAGTAGTGAAATGAAATAAAGCACCATGAAATGGGTCCATATCAGTGGGTTCTTCTTTGTACAGGGGGATCATGGCATCAAGACTGATCTCTACGCATGGGAAGCTTTATCCACTGAGCTAGAATTGTGCCAGCAAGTAGCTGCTTCAGAATGACTAGAGAGAGTAGTAACTGTATTTACTATATTATAAACACAGTTTCAGTATTATTTATTATAATCATTGCTGTATGACTTTACTGCAGAATAACAAAAGGGTACAATTCTACCTATGTTTAGATACAGAAATGTCCTGCAATTCCCAGCATGCTGACTGGGGAATACTGAAAACTAGAACTTTTTCTGTCTAAACTTGAATAAGAATAAGTGTGTAAGACCATCTATACCAGGGCATTCCAACTTTTCGTACCTTGAGTGGCACATGAGGACTTCTACACAGAACCTGGAGGTTGCTGCGCAATGAATTACATTTCCATTTCATAAATTAAAGTGTATGCAATATATTTATTTAATATACACAAATAATATATTTAATTAACCATTAAACATGGGAGAAAAATTATATGAGGTCTCAGAATTGGCTTTTCTCTGCAGAGGTCACAGGCAGATCCCTCTCCAGCCACAGCCCAAGCACAATGCCTGCTTCTCCAGTGTGGCCCATCCCTTTCTTCCCTGTTTCTCCTGCCCAGAAACCCTCCCTGGCCCTCCTTCCTTCTTGGAGTTGGCACACTGAGCCTCTTGGCTTGAGCGGATGACTTTTTCCCAGCATGCCCCGCACCACTCCTGGTGAGAGCAGAAAGGCACTCAGCTCCTGAGCGCCGTTGTGCCCATCCTCGAGTGGCACGAGGCATGTTGGGATGAGCTCTCATGAGGATGCCGGTCCTGCCCTCTCTATCCCCAAGCCTCAGGAAGAGAGTGAGACAGGCCAGCAGCCTTGGGAGAACTCTCCCCAAACAAGCCTGGGCCACTGCTGCGATCTGAACTGGTGGGGGAACAGGGGGGCTCCGAGTGGCAAGAGGGCTGCAGAGCAAGGCCTCCGGGACTCCCTGTGGCCTGTGGGATGCGTGTTGTGCCACCCCAAGCTAGGCAGTGTGGCAGTGTTGAATAGCATAAGCATGCAGTTCATCATCTTTTGTTTTTAGCGAACTAAAATTTTATGAACCTGGTGTTTGTTACCTAATTGTTTTATGGTAAAGACTTAAACTTATTTTTAAGAAATGAAGGCTATTCTCAGCAAGAAGTTGCATGCTCTGTTTATTTAATTTGCTAGTTTAAAAGACTGATGAGCTACCTTTTAGGCATGCCATGTCCCAAGGTGGCATACAAGAAAACATAAAACCTCAAATAAAAGCAGTGGTGTTCTCCAGTTTAACAGCCACCAAAACTTAAAGCAATTACAAATTTAATATAGCATCTCCCAAAGTCTACTGTTATAAAGTTTATTATTATCTTGCAAACATTTATCTCTTTTTATTTATATGCACATAATGTAGACATGGTGTGAAATACAAATAATTTGAAATAACCTTTCAAAAATTGAATTTGCATGTTAATGTTGCTGACTGTCTTTTAACTCAAATAGAGAGAAGAGAGAGAGTACTAACAAAAGTTCAGCCTTAATCTTTTTTGTATTATTAATTCATTATTTTATATGCTATTAGCATAGGGCTCTTCAGCTGCCCTGCTTTGAAACTGTTGTACTTAATGCACTTTGGCTGTTGGGTGGTGAGAAAATGTAATCAATATATATTCTACTCATGGACAACTGATTAATTACTATGTAAACTGAATATTCAGCCAGAGTAGGCAGAAGATAGATCTTGAGAAGTATTAGACTTCAACTTCCAAAAGTTCATGCCATGGTCATTGGTCAGAAATGCTGGTAGGTGAAGTCCCAAACATCTGTAGACTGGTTTTTCCTTTAAGTTGCAAGCCTATGGCCTCCTGAGGTCCTTTGGCCTTGCAGCTGGATCCAAATGCTGAGCCCTTCTTCCCCTTGCAGCCAGTACAGAAGGAACTGGGGTCACAAATTGGATGCAGGCAGCATGAAAAAGGTGTGCTGGGGTGGAGAGCAGCGGGGGCTGGGGCTGATGGCTCATTGTGTATTCAGACAGCACCCTATCTTTCTTCCCTCCCCCTAGATGAAATGCAGGGAGCAAGGTGCTGTGGCAGTGAAGATTCCCACTGCCAGATCTGGTGCCATGCATTAATTGGATCCTCCACCAAAGTTAAATAATTATTGACTCAAAGGCAGGATATAAATCGGGGGGAAAAAAAAGTTGCGGGCTATATCCACAATTGTAAAAAAATAGAGAAAAAGATCTCAGTTCTAAACACCGTCCCTCCCCTCCCCTCCCTTCCCTTTCCAATAGCCACTTCCCTGCTATCGCTTGTAAACTGTATTGCAAGGGTGAGGGAAATGAGGACTTTTGCCGAGCAACTGTGCAAAACTCCTTTTCCTTCCACATAAATATGCTATATGTTATGGCAGCTTGCGACAAGATTGACTTTTAAAGTGATTGGTACATTTTATAAATCTTGAAGCAGGTTGTTGATCAGCAAGTGAGGTATCTCCGTATCTACCCATCCATCCAAGAAGTTGCCTTTTCTTTTCTGGACAGTGTTTTTCTTTTATAAAAGTCATATATATTTGGTGCATGTGCGGCAACTCAAGTCCATACTCTGTGTAGTGATCTAGGATAAAGTCCATCCTCTGTGATCTAGGATAAAGTCCATACTCTGTGTAGTGATCTAGGATAAAGTTTGAAACCAAGCAAAATACTCTAAAGCTACAAACCTATGCAGGGTTAGGCAAAAAATGCCTAGAACTGCCAGTATAGCTGACTGGGGCATCCTGGGAGTTGTAGGCTTCTTTTCTCTGTAAGCTTGCATAGGATTGCTCCCTAAATTAAACAGTGTAATATAAGAAGGAACATCCCTTTCAGTATATGCAAGTTTAGAGTGCCATGTGTCTTTCTGTACCACTGACCCTCATTCTCTGTGTTAGCTGAGTTGTATTTGGTGTCACAACAATGTAATGTCTGTCTGGGCGGCTTCCCAGCTCAGTTTTCCCTTAGGCCAGGGATGAAGACCCATCGTTCTGGGAATGAGGCAAATCTGGCTCTCTGGGGTATCCCAGATGGCTACCTCCCCCTTTTCTTTGATCATCCATATTTTGGTGGTTTCCTGGCTTTTGTGTGCTGCATTCCCAATTCTAAAAGCTTAAAATGCTTATTAATTGGCACAAAGAGCTTTTAAGGTAAATGCACTGGTGTTTCAGCCTTTTGCCTGTGACTCTGCCCAGCAGTGGAAGGCTGTCCAGAGCATCTTCAAAATGGAATGCAGCCCTCAAGCTGAAAGCAGTTCTGCACTTCTGCTTTATCCCATTCCTTTGATGTGCCCTGGAAAAAGGAGCCACGAACACAAGAAATTCTTGTGCTCTTTCCCTGTTCAGCTGCACCATGCAGTCTGCGGAGGTATGCATGAGAACTCATGGCATTTAGTGGCTTGCCTGTCAGTTTATAGAAGTTTAGAACAATGTTGAACATGAATTAAACTGGTAGTAGAAGCTGAACATTTTCGAAT
Organism: Varanus salvator macromaculatus; assembly: GCA_023646645.1. Lineage (NCBI taxonomy): Eukaryota > Metazoa > Chordata > Lepidosauria > Squamata > Varanidae > Varanus > Varanus salvator. The sequence goes on along the minus strand of JAIXND010000674.1, from coordinate 39,996,556 downwards.
GTTGCCAGCATTGCTATCTTTAGAGTTAGTGAGGCTGCATAGTTTTGATGAAACACCCATTTTGAGCAAGAAAACAGGGATCCCCAGTCATTTGGTTAGCAGAATGTTAAATGTTTTGTGGTACAAGACAGGAAAAAGTCCTTTAATACCACCCTGAAGCAACACAATAATTAATCATTGCTCATTAAGAGTAAAAGTAAACCTTTTGCAGTATACTGCAGACTGTAACTGGCTGAGCTGCACCTCAATGAGACCATGTGAATAGATGGGTTTTGGGAAAAAGTCCGACATTCATAGGGTGACTGTGGAAATACGAAATACCTTGCTACTAAGTGCACTTGAGGCAGATCTCAGATGTTGCATATATTATCTTCCAAAAGTGAAAGAGAAGGAACTCCGGGGGGGGGGGGGGGAGCCCATGTTAATTTATGCTGATCAGAATAAATAGACTACTATTAACACTGTAACAGTACCACTCATAAAACTAAGATTTCTTCAACCAAGTGAAAAAGCCTTAATAGTAACATGTAAGAATTGCTCTTTAAAAGTTTGCCTTTACTGATTGGAATAGTGTTCTTCCTAACTAATAAATATTTGAACTGATTAATCTACTAATTAATAGATTGCAGTCTTGTTAGGCTCTTCTTACCTAAATGTCATTTGGAATAATTGTTGCTAAAATCTTATATAAACATAGCTTTAAAAGAATCTATTTTGGATTTTGAGTGACAAAAGGGCCTTTGAGCAATGCCCTTATCTATTTTCTCTACTAATTAATGAGAACAAAATTAATGTTCATGCTAAATCAACTATAATATTAATATTGTTTTAAAATGAGATTAAAACTATCTTTAATGGGTTTAATGTAGCATTTATTTGTGATTAGTTTTTCATTTGCAAGTTTACTCTCTGAGGTCAATTCCTCATCTTCTTACAATTCAGTCTTAAAGTACTTTTAGTATTGAGAAAGCTTTTTTGCAATTAAAACTGCCACCAACTCTTTTAGTGGCAAACAGATGATATCAGTGCAGTTTACTAGTACATTAATTAAATAATATGATGTGAATCAATATGTTGTGCTCTTGCAAATAATGTATTTTTAGGTTTGGTGTTATTGTAAGTTATACAAGATAATTGTATACGGTGAAATGAGCCCTAGCGTAACCTGGTATTTGGTAAACATGGAGGTGAAGACAAGCAGTAGCAGTAGTGGGTGACCTCAGAATCTCAAGAAATTTTAAAGGGCTAGAAAAGCTACATGAATGGAACCAGACATTCTAGAAGATAACTAAATGGAAAGATCCCAGAAATGTTCTATGCAAAGTTAATTTGTTGGTCAGATAAGCACTGGACGTATGTCTACATAATCGGGGGTTAGTTTAGCAGGAACCAAAGGGCACTTAGGCATATAGAAAACAGAAGCAACAGAAGCTAGAAGAAGAGCCCTTCAACAAAAGGACTATGTGAAGGAGGTGTGATTTCTGTGTTCTGCCTTAAAATCACTGAGATGCCCTCCAAATATCTCACTTATATGCCTCTTACTCATCTCATCGCTGGAATGATTTTGGAAAGCTGAACCTCACCCCTTGTTTTTGATAATGTTCAAATCCCTGATGTCTTGTCAGGCCATTAAGGGAAGTCACTGTTTAAAGCCCAGTGGGACCTGACATGACAGAGTGCTCATTTGCACATACCCTTTAGTAACGAGAAGCTAAAACTGATCCTAAAAGCATTAGTTGGGAGGAAGTGGTGTTGAGTTCCATGTAATGCCCTTCTAAGTATGTATAGGATTACAGCATCGTGATTAAAGTTGAATGTCATTTTAGTGGAAAATACTAGTGTTTTGCTCTCTGCAAGCTTGGTGTACAATATAAAGTTATCTTTTGTTTTACTATGGAAAAGGTTGTCATATAACCAGTTAATACAGGATTGCTGAAACATAGTTGCAGTCTGATGTACATTTATGAGGAATTAGATCCCACTGAGTCTGGGAAAGCTTACTCTCTAATATGTGTAAGATTGTAGTCCAGGTTGAAAATTAAGTTCATGTGGTTAGGATTCAGGGTGTTGGTAAAAATTCTAGAGTTTTATGCTTAAACTACATTAATTACATTCTGATTTAAGGCTGAAATGCTAAACATGCATAAAGCAATAAGTTCTGTTGAAATCAGTGAAGCTTCTTTTGAGTTAAGATGCTGATAATAAATATGTTTAAGAATGTTTTGTGGTGGGAGATAAGAACAAAGAGAAGTAATGCTGAGGAGTAATTCAGCGATTTAAAAATACTTTAGTACTAGTAATGTAGACTAGATACCATGTGTGTGTCCTTGGCACAGTAAAGAATTTCTAAAACAGGCTTCAGTCTTGCTGCTTGCTAACTAGAATTACATAATAATGTTTAATTGCTGTGATTTTGGAAACCAAAATGCTGCAAACCTCCATAATTGGAGCACAATATTCATAAGCAAAGGCATAAGCTAGAATTTACACAGGAGTGGGCAACTTGTGGCTTTCCAGATGTTTTGGTCTACAACTCCCATTAGTTCTAGCTAGCATAGCCAATGCATACAGATAATAGGAGCTTTAGGCTAAACCACCTGGAGGGCTGCACATTGCTTATCCCCAGTTTACTCATAAGTAGATTTTAAATGTTAGAATTTAAATATGATCTTTTTGAATGTGTGTAAAAAAAAGTTGTCACATGTTGAAATTAATGGCAGTATAGAATGACTTGCACTTACAGAAAGCAAGTTAAATCCATGGATTTTTAAAAATCTGCTGGGACTGCAAAATGTGTGTGGTTATTTTATGGAACAAAACATAGGTCAGTTCTGACAAGGTTTTAAATTTGCAAAGGGATGTTATGCTTAGTAAAATAGTAATCCCTTTTTAAAATTTCTGAGTAGGGAGGGAGTGAAGGGAGTAAGAGTTAAGGTTTTAAAATGGATTCCTTTGTTCCCCAAATGTTCCAGAGCTTTTCAAAAGGGGTCTATGCAATTTTAAATGTGTTGATAAAACATTTCAATTAATTCAGTGTCTAATTACTACATTCAAGTGAAAAGACTCTCTCAAAGGCAACCTCCTTTACTTAGCTGTATCACACACTATGAAACTGTCTAGGCTGTTAATCTTAATTTTCCTTGTCCCTTTTGTATAGTTTCATACCAACTAAAAATTCTGGGTTTTGTGCTATATCTACAACAACAGATATGGAGCGTGTCTTGCCAAGAAAACAAAGAATGTTCTCATTCCTCCCTCTCCCTCCCTCCCTCCCTCTCTCCCCCCCCCCCCATGCCCACACATACATACACAACACACACACATTTTGGCAGGAATGATTTTTTTCTTTTGTACAGAGGCTACATTAGAAATCCATATCTAGAAATGTTACATTGAAAATTATATGGGCTTTGTATTTCTACAAAATGAAAGAAACTTGGAAGAACCATGGACAGAGCCTTTTATTGTGAACATCTTTTGGTGGTCCTTGAATTTCTTTCTTTCTTTCTTTTTTGTGTCTTCATTAGTACAATTTCTAATGTAAAACTGCAAAAGGTTATGTTGGGGAGGGGAAGCTAATTAAGCTCTTGTTCACCCTTTTAAGAAAAATCTCCATTGAAGGAGGAGTGTCTTATAGTTTGAGATTGTTGAGAAATCATCATTTGCCAGCGGAGAGACATTCATCATCTGCTTCCCATTCATTGGCAGTCTGATGGTTTTGTGCCAAAATAGAAATTATCCCTAAAGACCTAATTGTAGTATTACTAGCAGTAGCAAGAATGCTTATAGCATGATGTTAGGAAATGAAATTAGGATGGTTTCTGAAAAATTGGAATAGTGGCTCTTGCTGAAAAGCTAACACAATATAATCCACTGATCAGGAGACAGTCAAGTTGTTCCTTACAAATCTGATTCCCTTTCATTGGGTAAATTAATGCAGGGCCTAGAGACCAACATCCACCTAGTGTGGAGTCCTGTTCTTGGAAGGTGCAATATCTAGCAAGGGAAATGATTGAAAAGTGATTCTTTCATGCCTATAGCAGAGCATAAAATATATCCTACAGGGGTATTTTCAAGGACAACAATCCTAAATTATGTACAGAATGTAGGAGGGATACCGTGCAAAAAACTGCATGCATTTATGTTTTTCTTGTTATGGCATTGTTTCCTTGCATATTTCAAGTAGAATATTTGAATAGAAATTATTCCCAAAGAAGGGAATTGTTACTCTCTCACTGTGCATTGGCCATTTCTTAAGTGCTGTGTCTGCAGTGGCCTTTTTGTCGTCTTCAGGTGAAGTTTGGTGACAGGTACATAGCATATGCGTACTGAGTGGGTTTGCACACCTAGCATAAAAGTAGGATGAAGGAAAGAGCAGCCCAAATGAACAGGTAGTAAGCAACATGTGGCCCTCTAGGTGTTTTGACCTACAGCTCCAGTGAACTTGCATCATTTCCTCAGATGGCTAGGACAGATGAAAGTTGTAAGTCAAAACTTCTGGAAACCACAGGTTGCCAACCTATACATAAACAAACACTGACACTTTTAGTAGTATTAAAGAGGACTAAGAAGGGAGGACATAATGGAAGTTTATAAAATGGAGAACATCCATAGAAGGAAAACATTTTCTTTCTTCCAGAATTCAGGCCATCCAGTGAAACTGGTTGGTCACTGCTTCAAAAAGACAAAAGGTAATAGTTCTTTACCCAACGTATATGTTATGAATTGGCTACCTGAAACAATAGTGTGGTGGCTTGAAAGGGGGATTAGAGAAATTCTTGAGTTGTAAGTGATTTTCAGCCATCAGTGGTTATCTATAGCCTTCATAGCTCCCTCATGACTTTCAAAATGATCTTAGCCTAACCTCCAATATCCCTGGTTCCAAGCAAGGGTGTTTCTAACCTTCATGTATTTAGCATGAAGACTGGTGAGGTCGGTTAAAAAGTTTTCCAAACCAGAAAATATTCTGAAAATGTTTACAGTACTTAATTTTTCTACAGGAACAGAAATCAGTTTTAGAAGTTCATTCATAAACACTAAATGGATGCCAATTTCTAATAAAATATCAGGTAAGTTTGGCAGTTCCAAAATTTTAGTTAATGTTTTTCAAGCAACTCACACCAAAAGATATGTAAAATAGTCCCTATATGTCTCTAAGTGAAATAGAACAAGTAGGTAGTAGCAATCAAACTGAACATGTCTCCCAACAGGGTGGAAGGGCTGATGTCTACTAGCATAATTAATAGGCAGGTGACCCAATGTGGAAGCTCTTTTCTGCCCTCATATCTGGAGACCTGAAAATCTACATTATCTTTATAGGCACTGTCTAGGGGCCATGGGATTGCTCTGTAAGTATGCATTAGTCCACCCCCCCACCCCCACCCCCGGCCGATGCTCCAGGTTAAATACTTAAAGAGTGATGGGACAATAAAGAACAGGAGCTACCTTTTATAAACCTTGTTATTTACTAATACCACGTAAAATAACATGCTACGTTAGATCAGTCTCTAGCCCTTTTCTGAGGTCAGTAGAAAATCCTTTAACTGAACATTTCCCCAGTGCAAATGACCCTATTCTAATGAGCCTAATTTGCATAGGAATATTTTCCAATTCAAAATCTTATGGTGAAGAAGGCCTAAAGTGGTATTCTAAGCACATTTTGGTTTATATGCATAGAATTTCCTCTATGACTGTGGGAGGATGTTAAGCATGAATCGCCCTTCATATCTTTGTTACTATGTGGAAAGGCAAGTAGTCGAGTGGGCAGCGATATTGGGGTGGAGGTGGTGCACTTATCCCCCAATCATTAATGAATGTGAGTTAATATGGTTCATGTTCATAGGTGATATGGCACCGAATACCAGTGTCTGATGGACAAATGTATGGGAGCAGTTTTTTTCCTTAGGTGCTTCCTGGAAGAATGTAGTTGTTACTGTGGAAAGCAGGATTCCGTAGGGATTAGGTAGGCCTTTGGCCAAATCCAGCAGAGCTCTTAAGTAGCCTTTCCCTTATATCAAGACTTTTGGAGTGCTACAAAAAGTTGATACTGCTGGGCTCAGGTTAACAGTTCAGCCCATGGACATTGTGGATAGGATTGTGAGGGCGTAACTGCCTAGATTTTTAAAATGTGTACTTTTTGGTTCCTGGAGCCATCGAAAATTCATTGTGGTAGTTTTTGCAAGCTCTCCTCCACGATTCCCAGTTTTGGGACTTTGGGATGGAGATCAATTCTTTTTAAAACAGATGCTTGGAAGGCATCCCAAATGTCTTGGGATGGCAGAATCTTTCCCAGTTCGCTTTGGAGTAGGAGAACATTGGCAGAATTCTTGGAGCTTGTGTTGCGCTGATACAGAGCAGAGCCACTCTTACAATTCATTATCTTCAGTGTCAAATTCTTCATTCAGTCATCACGCTTGCAAAAGAATGCTGGTTCTCTGTTAGGCACAGATGATTCATATGCCACAGTCTGGTCCCCTGGTGGTTGGTTTCTTGGACATGCAAACTACAATTTTCCTGTATCGGCATACTTTGAAGAAAGGCTTTCTAAATGAAAGACTTTGCATTGTGGATTTTCTGCAGAACTTGGGTGACCAAGACAGCATTACGCTGGATTTGCTCCTGGAAGATCCAACCACATTGAATATTGGTATGCCATATTAATGGGGAGTTGCCCAGCATGGGGAGTATATTAGAACACTGGGGCCTTTTTCTCTGCTCCCTCTCTTTCCTCTCAGCATGGTGAACAGCCAGGTTAGGAAAATTTGGGCTCATGCGTGACAGGAAGGCAAAGTGTCATTATGTTGTTTCTTTGTGTGGACCTACTTTTGTGAGAATGTTAACAAAGGAGAAGGTATGGCTTCTTTATTTAGGGCACAACCCTATGTATTTTTGGACAGTAAAAGTGCCACTACTCTGGCTTTTCCAACCAGCATGAATAAGCTCTATCAATTTTCTTTCTAATCACACATAAGGTAATATCTTAATGGTATGTATTAGCATAATTTTTACAGATTAAATGTATTCCAAGCAGTGTGCAAGGCTAACATCAACAAGACTGATAAAATAGAAACATAGTGTCATAATCACAATATATAAATGATTATAAAAATACTTGATATGTAAATGTTGCTAAAATAATAAAATAAAATCAGGCACTAGCAGCTTTCAGTTTCAGGTTCACGTACAGCTAAGGAAAAGTCCTTGTCCACTGGGAAGGCTTTTACTTCCTGGCAGAAACTAGTCAAAGAGAAAGGGCTTCATTGTTGTGCTTTTCCCCAGTGGTAAACCCATTGGCCTATCTATCTATCTATCTATCTATCTATCTATCTATCTATCTATCTATTTATTTATATGCCGCCCCTTGCAGCAGCCTTGGAATTTCCTACAATTTCCTTCTCGATAAGGACTTTCTTGGTGAGTTGCAACCAAGAAGGCCCTCTGTGATCAAATGCATGGCACTGCTATGCAATTATCAGACCTAATATGTTTTATTTCTATCGATACATCTGAAGCTCTGTCTGAAGCATATCAGCTCTCATGTTTTGTCCTGGAAGGTGGTTTAAAAAATCCATTAAAGCAATAGTTACATCTACTACTCCCTCATTTCTGAAGGTCAGAGGGTAATTTTGGGACCCTACAGAGCGACAGGTTTAAGGCATCCTGTAAAAGTGCAAAACAGGAAAAACAGCCTAAGAGAAAAGAACCCCCAAATAGCCCAATGAAGACCAAAGTGTGTTCAGGGGTTACAGATTGCTGGTTGTGGGAGTGGACAGGGTGTATGAAAAGCTGTTTAGGAAAGGGAATAACTGGAATAGGTGCACACCACCCTGTAACAACGTGTGGCAAGCCCCACTGTTTTTACCTAGTTTTTGCTTGTGTAAGTTGCTGACTTCAGCTTCTTCCTTTGGGGAGATTTCTTTGAGATCACTGCTTTATCTTAGCAGCGTTAACTGTGCTGGGTACTGAACTTTGCATTTGGTTCTTAATTATTCACCAGAGGTCTTTTCTGGGCCTGTTCCCTGAGCAATTGTGAAAGCAGAGTTAAAAAGTAGCGTAAATATCTTTCACCTGCACATATAGCAAAGTTTAGAATACCTTTATGGGAGTTTTGCCCAATCGTACAATCTGCTTTCATCTCTGTATCAGAGTCCCCAGACTAGAGATAGCATAGACTGACTTTCTGAAAACACAAAGTACATGTGATTTCCAGCTCTTTTTGCCCTAGTTTGCTTAGGCTGAAGTGCAAATAAGCACAATAGGATTTCTAGGGCTTATTTCAAGATGATAGTCTCTCTGGAGAGCGATATTTTATTTATTTACTTGTTATATTTCTGTACTCCCCATCAGCTTAAATGCTACCTGACAAAGATAGGAGTTTTTTGGTTTTGTACGTAGGTTAAAAAATAATGCTTCATATTCTTTAAGTGCCATTCAGTTAACGTACTTATTCTAAAACACAGATATACATATAAAAATGCTTTTTAAAGAAAAGCCCTTTGCCAAGAAAAGTGTATACTTAGACACCAGGATCCTGTATATTATGCTTGTTGTGTTCAGAAAAATAAATCATTTGAACACAGACAGTTAGACACAGCCTGCTGGATTTTCTGAAACAAACATTAATCCCATATAAAGCTTTGCTTTTGGCAATTTCAGAGTTCTGGACTGGCTTATATAAAAGTATTTGCAACTTTCAGAACTTGGTGCTGCATCTTCAAGAGTCACATGCAGAGTTCAGCCTGGTTCCTAGGTCCATTTCTCCAGCTGTATCTGCCCTTTCTCTGGCTTTGCCTGCTTATGACTGTGGCCATGGCAACTGGCCCAGTGGGTTTCCACTGCAGTCCACAGGATAGCCAAATTAGTTACCAGTATCGGAGTATTTGTGTTGTGAAAGTGCTGCTCATGAGTTGGCAACTTAAGCTGTCATTACCATCTGTGTATTGGCTGGAAGGGTTGGAAGCTTGATTCCTATTGAGACCTGAAAGTGTGAGTTGAGCTTATAAAATGGACCAAGGGCCACATGGAATCTGGCTCAGCTGTTAGATCACATCCTTGATCTTGGGCCTAGATAATTTGCTCCCAGTAGTGTTGGCCTGTGGAGTAGCTCAAAATTATAGTGATTTCATTATTGTTCTTGGCCTTGGTGCAACTGGGGGACTTCGGTTTTTTGAATTGTTTGTAGATGGGCGAGATTTACGTTTTTGTGTTTAGGGTGGAAGTTCTGCTTCTGCCTCATATGGGATAGGCTGTCTTTTAGGACTGATTCTAACTAAGATGATAGCCTGTGTCTTTACTGGGTTATGTTGGACTGTAGGTGGGGGTTTCATGACTGAATGTTCTACCACACCACCCCTCTCAAAATAAAAAACTAAAACTAATCCTCAGCATACAAAACTAGCATGTCAGGAGGCAGAAGCTGGACTAGTTCGGGAGCATTTCTTCCTGACACCTACTTTAAAGTATGAATTGTGTTTTTGTGTGGCAAGAAGTATTGAGTCATGTGAGTCTCCACCGTACTAAAATGGTACAGCCCAGTCATTCATTTGTTCTCTCACCCAAAACTAGGATGCACAATTTCTGTAGTCTGTGTAAATGCTTTAGGGTGCAACCAAGTGTATGTTTGGGCAAGAAAAAATCCTGCAGCCCCCAGCATACAGGGACCAGCACTGCATCATTAGACTGTAAAGATCTCTAGGTGGTAGTGATTCAGCCCTCCTTCCTCACACAGTAGGGGACTGATTGGCTAGCATGACCAAGAATACCATCTGACCCAGTCTTCTGACTTGCTGAGATTTTTCTCCCCTTGTGTCAGTTTTGAGGGGGCGTGTTGTCTTTTGGTGTGGGAGAGTCAAGCAAACATATACTACAGTACTTCCAGTTTCACATTATGGCAGTGATCTAGGAGTATGGGGAAACTAATTTGATTTCTCTTTTATGAATGTTCAGATTGCCTGTCAGCTGATGCTCAAGCTGTTCAAGAGAAAAAAAAAATACTCCGTGTCATTTGAAAAAATGGGCCAGGTGGCAGCATTAGCTAACTCTAGGCCAGCGGTTCCCAAACTGTGTTCTGTAGAACCCTAGGATTCCATGAAAAATCTCAAAATTCAAATTTAAAACTGAGTTTAAAATGAAACCACACAAGGCCAACTATTTGATTGTCAGTTTGCATCCAAACAGCGAACAAGGAAATAGCTTCATGTCATTTGGTTCCTAGGACTCTATTGCACAGTGTTGGGAATATCAAAAGAATTCATTTGGGATATTACCATATAATTGCTTTATTCATTCACTATATTTTAAAAGTTTTCTCTTTATTTCCAAACCTAAAACATTATGCAAAACACTGAGGAAATAGGAGGAGATTAAGGAACATTGTGGGTTCACAGTGCTTAGTAAAAATCAGTATAGAGTTAGGGTTCTGTGGGAAAAATTTGTCTTCAGAAAGGTTCGATGACCAAAAAAGTTTGGGAACTGCTGCTCTAGAGTATTGTATCTCTGTGGAGATATGTTTTATTATACATGATCTCATACATTTAGAACAACTGACATTTGGTGGAAATAAGTGGGCCTCTGTATATATTAGACCATGTCTGTTTGGGTCTGATTGGTTGGTGCTTTGCAGCATGTGCTACATCATCAGTGCTGAAGAATCCTTGGAGTTTGCAAGTGTACATGTGATTTTACTGCAGAAGGTATAAGAGGCCTTTTGGATTTTTTGTTGTAAAGAAATATTGGGGGAATATTGGAGGTGTGTGCACATAGAAGGTATATATCTGGAGGTTTTAATGTTGAGAGTTGAGTTGGGTATTTTGGTTAAATTTAACTCTGTAGTGGGCAGAAGAAACCTGGCTAATCAAGCATTTTATTATTACAAAGACAGTACATTTGCCCTACTTTCTGAAAATTGGGGAAACCAGCTGTAGGTCCTAAGTTTGCAAGTTATGCCAGGCAGTTGAGTACCTTTGCCTGTGCAGACACCTGCTTGAAGTCCCTGGAGGTCTCTTGAGTTAGCTTAATGAGCCAGAATTTAAAAAAAACCTATCAACAAGCTTGCCTTGCATCTGCTTCCCCTTCCAACCCCCATCTTGCTCAGTAGTGTTGACTGCTTGTCACTGAAGAGAGACAGGCAGATGTTCTGTCTGTAAGACTGGGAATTATTAATGCTTAGATATTTTCTACTTCTTTCCTGACTGGAAACACAAGATAGCTATCAATGTCCACAAGCAATAAAAATTCAGTAGGTCCAGTTTACTAATCATTTTGGAATTTGGAAAAGTATCATGAGCGTACTCACAAAATGGCTGATGTGGTGGTGGTGAGGACTTGGCCATTCATAAAATGGCTGCCATGAGAGGCATGGCCAGTCATAAAGTCCTCATTTCTCAAAAGGCAGACTGGTAAGCCTCAACAAAAGTAATTTGCCCAAGAATGTAATTCTAAGGTAAAAGTTGCACCCCAGATTCAAAGTAGAAAAACACTTTTTTGAACCCGAATGAAGATGGCACTATAGCTAAACACTTCTCTTGGAAGCATATCAGTTTAGAACATAAGTGCTGGATTAGATGAGTTTCTGTTGTGGCCAGCATTCTGTTTATGCATTGGCCAGGCTGCTGAACATGCAAGAACTGATACGGAGGCCATGAATGTAACACCTCCTTCCCACCCATTATCCCCAGCAACTGATTTACATAGACATGTTGCTTCTGACACTGGAATGTAACATATAGCCCTCAGAACTGGTACCCATGGGTAGACTTCTCCAGGTATTAGCCCAGTCTTTTTTGAAAGCCATCCAAATGGTGGTCATAACTTTATCTTGTGGAATTGAATTCTACACTTTACTATGTGGTGCTGTGTGAAGAAGTATCTCTTATTTATCTTGACTCTCCCACCAGTCTGCCTCATGAGATGATCCTGAATGAGAGGAATGTAACCATATCCACTTTGTCCACACTGTACATAATTTTGTACATCTCTCTCATTTCTCTCTTGTTTTCTCTGTAAGCTAAACAGTTCTAAATGTTGTAACCTTTCCTCTTAGTTGCTCTTTCCAGTTCTTTTAACTCAATAATCATCAGGAAGAGATAGGAAGCATATAGGTGCCAACCAGTGTCTGTGAACAACATGGATAACTGTAGGCATACATGGTTGACCCTGGTATTACGTTGAGCTTGAACTAACATTTACAGAATAGTCTAAATAATAACATTAAAATTGTACTGCACCAAACCATCTCTTAAATTTAAACAATATTCAGTCTCATCATTGAGTTTCCAAGCATATCAGATATTCATGTCAACTGAGAAGTGAGTCTCAACCACTGACGTCCTAATAACTGTGCACGGAGTTGCATTTTTTTCTCAGTTCAGTCCTGTGAATGCTTACCAAGAAACAGTTCCGATGAATTCCATGGGATTTAACCTGGAATTACAGGGCAATGTCCATCCCTCAGTAGCCTATGCACTAGCTTACATATATTTGTATTTTATAAGCCTTTAGCAAGGTCACAATTAATTGTGTTTCTTTAAATCTGTGAGTTAAGTTTGCTGTTGCTTACAATTTTTCCTTAATCTGATCTAAAAGTATTTTAAGGCACCCTGCGGTACTCTGTGTTGAAATTCACTTATGATTATAGTTCCCTTTTGGAAGGCTTCTGGTGCTATCTGCAGGGATATTGAAGTTGTATTGTTCTTTATCCTCTTTATTTTCCCCTTAGTACAGTATATTTCATAACATTGAACCTAACTCTTATATTTTACTCGGCGATAAACACCATCAGGAGTTTCATCACCTAGTATCAGTCTCTGTCAAATGGCCTCCAGAAATGTGTTACGATTAATATCCAGAATTTGGGCTCATATAAGTAACCCAAAAGCAAAAGTGCAGCACACGATATTTGTTGGTTTTTTCCTTCCTTTGTATTTACTTCTCAGACCATCTTTTTCACCTTTCCAAAAAGCTAAACAGAAAAGTAGTTCTTTGACTTTTTCAAAAATGGAAATGGAAAAAAAAGCCCTAAAGCCAGTGGAGATTTGATCAAGGCCTGTATTGAAGCCCCCATCCCGAGTTAGCCATGCACCTCATTGGATCATCTCGGACAGGTTTCTCTGTTTGACAGTTTAACCAGCTTCACAAATAAGTCGTGAATATAAAAGTTGGAGAGGGAAAAACATGTGTACCACCTTGCACTCCTTCTAGGAAGAGCAGGAATGATTGGATTGTTGTTGCAAACTCCGTGCTATTGCTTAACTCTGTGTTGTTAATGAGGAACAACCCAGAATTCACAATAGAACAAGAAGCCTTGGCTTTTCTTGCTGGATTGTTCATGATTAACAGCCCATACTTAAACAGTTGCTCAGGATGCGCATAATAGCAGCCCATGATTCAGCAATAACCCAGTATTCAATGACAACCCATACCTGTGTGTGAGTTGTGTAAAAACCAGGCAGACATTGACTAGTTTTGGAGAAGCTAATCACATAAGGCATCTGATTTCATGCTGCAAGAGTGAAACTTCCTTTTAGACATATTCTCATCTTACTGAATGTTTTATCTGATAGGCTGAGCTATTTTTAAGTTACATAAAGGAACACCCAAAGAAGAACGCCCAAGACAACTGTCACCTAGGGCAAGCATCAGTAGTATGGTGGAAAAGGAACATAGATGGAAAGTGCTGCTTCAAGATGGCACTAGAAAAACGATGCCATCTGTCAGAGCACCAGCAATTCTGAGGAACTGTCGTTGCTCTGGCAAGTGAAGGAGATAACAATGGGGCATTCCAGTTTCTCTCTTGAAAATGGCACAACTCACTGCAAAACTGACCAAATGCCTGTTAGAGGGTTTTACTGACAGTGAGGCCAGTGAAGGGGGTGTTACAGCTTCCATTGCATCCTCAAGTAACCACCCAGTGATGCTTTTTGCAGTGGCCCCGAGTTTGTTAACCTCTGTTCTGTGAATGGCGGCTTGAGCTCATCAGAAGGCTGCTGTGGCCTTTTTGAGGATTAAAGCATTCACCTCCTTGGTGACCAGTGTTGGTTCCAGCATGGTCCTGTGGGATCACTTTCAGTTGATCTGGCCTGAGGCAAAGAGCTTGCAGTGAGGTGTGGCATTGTGTGTGTCCTTGATTGTGGCCAATTAAAACAAAGTAAAGGGATGTTAGGGACTGAGTAGGTCCTGACCATGGTATGTGTTTCTCCTATTGCTGGGAGGATCTCAATGATGCTTAATTCGGTTGTAAGGTAAGCATATAGTATGAATGGACAATTGCCACAGGTTTCCCACTGATCTTAATGATTGGTAGTATTTCTGTCGACATATGTTGGGGAAGTAAGACTCAATATCTCTGTAAAACATTTGCTCTTCTGGATATCCGTGTACTCTGCTTCTGTTTGTTTTTTGGGGTGGGGAACTGGGTAGAAGCAGGAGGTAGGCGAGGCGTCTTGCTGTTTACAAGCAGAGGGCCAAAGGTTCTGTGCATGCCCTTATCAGCTAAGTGGAGGTTGTACTGACATAATTGTAGCTCCAGTGACTGTGTACCCCCCCTGCCCCCGCTTTGCACTGCAGGATGAATATGTGGCTTCATATATAAAGTATCCAAGCAGTTTAAGTTAATAAAGACTAGGCTTTATCTTAAGAGTGTGTAATAGAAAGAATACTGACCTTCAGGATTCAATGGACCTTAAATGATATCCCGCTTTGTCCTAAATTGAATTAGGCTTTTATGACTGAACTGTAAATGAAAGAGTATGTTTGCCAGAAAATGAATGGTTCCTTCTCAGAATATCCCTTCCAGTTGCTTAAATAAAAGCACCCATTTGGATGTTGTGGACTCTGAGTAATTCAGGAATGATAAGCAAGTAGATGATGGTAATAACTGGGGAAGGTGAAAAATGATAAGAGATTATGGTTTGTGTCACCCTCAGGGCCAATCCATGCAACTGCCTGGTGGGGGGGCATCCCCTCTCTCCCTCTCTCTTCCTCTCCCTCCCTCTCTCTCCCTCTCCCCCCACCCCCATTGGAGAGCATATTATTCAGCAGGTCATCCAAAGTGCTGTGGTCTGAGAGAGCGTGTGCAACCTTTTTTGCTTGTAGGAGATGCCTGAAATATTTTTTTGCTGCAAGACTAGTGCAGCAAGAACCAGGGAATATAGCCAGTGATTTCAGCTTTTTTCGTATTTGTCTAGTATGCTTTCTGCTTTAGTGGACAGCCTAATGTTTTTTTATTGTGGTTCTGACTGTATGTAAGCCACCCAGAGAGCCTATGGTTAATTGGGAGACATATACCTCAAAATAAGTAGATAAATAAATAAGCAGAATGTTCTTCTCTGCTCAGTTGATATAGCTGTGTTCAAGTGCTGGGGCTGGGAAAATTCGGGGTAGATTGCTGAAGAAAAACCTGAAATGAGGCGTTTGAAACACTCTGGGCCATATGGGGTTAGTCTTTCACATACCTCTGCACTGCAAACTTGGATCCAATTTTCCAGCTCCATTTCTTCTGTAAAATTAACATTTTACTGTAGCTAGACAATAATTCATGTGATAATTATTTCTTTAGACTGTACTGTCCTGTAATAAGAGGAACCAACATTTCTTTCTGGGCCATTTTTCTATGTGAAGCTGACACCCTTATGAGCAGGTTAATTGGAACTACGAGTGGGACCTGCAACAAAATGTTGCCGTGTATTCCCTCATCTAAAAGAAGTGCTCTAGCCAGCCATTCCTGGCAACTCCCCCCCACCCCCACCCCCACGCCGTTCTCCTGTTTCACGTCTACTCAACACAACCACTTTCCAGTGAACTTTTTTCTCATACATCCTGTTTGCACTGTGTCACTTTGGTACGACACCTGAACTTTTGCATTAATTCTTAAAGGGGTGGGCGTGGGGAGAGGAGGAAAATCAGGTGCGTCAGATTCATTTAAGAGTCCTAGCAATTGTAATTCCTAACTCATATCTAACCACAACAGCACCTCGGTCTTATTTTCCCCTATAAATGTTCCCAATTGCCTTCACATTGGTTAGGCTCCCAACCAATCATTGAATGCCACTATAGATGCAGTTCATGACCACACTCCTTGAATGTCTACATAGACTGGCTCTTGCTTTTGGCAGACGCCCATGTTACGCATCCGGATTTGATATGGGCAGCCAGTGGATCTCCTCTGAGAACTGTTGAGTTCTGAAGGAGAAAAAAAAATACCCTCCACTGTTTCTTCCACTTTAATGATTTTGCTCTCAGCTCACAGTAAACATTAGGACATGTCTAAATAAATTCAGATGGCCTAGGAGGTTTTTGTATTTCTAGGAAGTGAGAAATCCAAGACTGCTTGCTTTGGTAATGGACTCCTGTTTGCTTTGAATGTTTAATCCGAGATGCTGGGAAATGTAGAAATCCACTTCAGAGTCAGTCTCTTTGATCATGATGAATGCCTGATACGACTTACCAGGTTGTTTTTAGATTTGTCTTGGTTTTTTTAGAGCGTTGCATTTGATTTTGTTTTAAAATTGTATGGTGTGTTGAAAACTTGCTTTCTAGGCACAATCATCATCATCTTCATCATCATCATCGAAGACAATATTTTCCTATCACATTATGTTTTTGTTGTTGTTGTTACATTTGTATCTTGCCTTTCTTCCTCTTGCAAGGAACACAGTGAGGCTTACATGATCCTCTATTTTATCCTTACAGCAGTAGTCCTTTGAGGTAGGCCCGGCTAGGTGTCCATGGCTGGCTCAAAATCACCCAGTGAGCTTCATGGCTGACTGGGGACTAGAACCCAAGTCCTAGATGCCCACACCACAGTAATATGGATGAGGTAATGGGAGGTGATTTGAAGCGTGTGAGAAAAATAGAAATCACCCAGCCTCTTATGCCAGAAATCCTAGAAAATGCTTGTGAGTATATTTTCTTGGACATAGAGATGCTTTCACATAGTGCAATATGCAGAAAAGATACATGCATTAAAGGGCATCCTTATTTATCTGCTTTCCGCTAACTATCACATGCAAAGCCATTCTAAATATAAGCGGCTAGGATCATTGCATCACTAGTAGCTTGCAAAAGCAATGGATTTTTGTCTTCTGCAATGAGCTCTTACTTATCTCTTAATAAAGAACCCTGCATTTTTAAAGAATCCTGGGTTAGGAAATGTTGCGGTGATCAATATTTCCCTTGGGTGTATTGTCTAGTGCTATTTGGAGGTGCAGTTGGAGACTAGGAGTGCCTCTTACCGGCTTAGGCTGGCATGCCCTCGGTCTCTATCTAGAAAAAAGTGGACCTAGCCCCAGGTACTCATGCCTTTGTTACGTGTAACTTGACTATTGTAATGCACTGCACAGGCCTTTGAAGATGGATTGAAATGCAGCCTGGTGCAGAATTGCTGCGGCCAGGCATCCAGGCATGTGGCATCAGCTGTGTGTCATGCCGCCACTGGAGGACTCTTGCAGAGCTACAGGAGATGAGCAGGGCTGTCCAGGGCAGGACGTTTTGAAGGGCATTCATTCATAGGTTTGCCATAAGACAATGTTATGACACATAACGTAAGGTCCAGGGGGACAGGTGACTGCAGTCAAGACTCCAGGACCACTCCAGGTGCAGGATGGATGCTTGCACCAGGCTGGCAGCAAGAGGCAAGTCTTGGAAAGACTGGGGTCCATGAGCCAACAAGACAATACGGTTCAGAAAAACATGCAGCCAAAGGGCACTGTCTGAAGGTCAAGTACTGGAAAGAAAGTCATGCTCAGGAGCAAGGCAGGTTCTGGGGGGATGGGTGCAAGTACCTGGCAGAGCAGGGTCAGGCTGGAAACGAGGATGGAAACAGGAACAGTCTGGAGCTGGGCAGGAGTCAGGTATGTAGACAGGCAGGCAAGGACCTTCCAGGTAAGGTGATGCTAGAAGCCAGAGCACAAGGTAGCCATAGCACAGTTCACGTTGCTGTGGCAGGAAGCAGCAGTGCAGCACAGCCTTCTATGTGGCTCTCCAGGGCTTCCAGCTGCACTGCAGAATTGCCCCACAGCTGTTCCCCACAAGTGTCCGCAAGGATGTTCCTGGTTCTGCAGGCTCTTGCAGCACGAATCAGGCTCTGACCCTGACACATAACAGCAGCAATGGTCCCTCCAAACAAACCGTGCCAAGGAGCCAAGAGGTCTGGGGGAGGTCACCACCATTCCATCTCTGCAGGATGATGGGGGTTCTGTCTCTGGAGGTGGAAAGGTTGGTTGACCCCCTCTGAGAAGGGGTCAACTATAAAGGAGTACTTCTCAGGAGTAGGGCCCTCTCCCAAGCAGGACCTTTGCCTGTGGACCTGCAGCTGAATCCTGGTGAGGTTAAGGAAACTCCAGCTATGTGTGCCTTCAGTGCTAGATCTTCAGTAGCAGTGTCTTGTTTCCTGGACATCGCTTTGTGATTGAGCCTCCATGCACCCAACTTATGGATCCCTGCTTGAGTCTCCTTCTAGACTGGGCATTGTATCTGAGTGCTTCACTCTCCATTGACTTTGCCAGTATCTTGCTTCAGCCTCATTCCACATGGGGCTGAAAACTTTTTGCTTGACCACTTGCCTGTTCTGATGCCTTGCCTTTTGGATTGCCCCATAATTGGCTTTCATGCTGCATCTGATTCAGCCATAGCAGGACATGGATTGCCTGCTTGTTTGTTTCCGGAACCAGTTTAAGTTGCTGGTGTAAATGCTAATTGTAAATGCTTTACAATTTTGGATGAAGTCACTGGAAGGCAGACCTGCAGTACTAAGGATTTGCCCAGGTTTCAGCAAAGCTGATTCCTTAATATTGAAAAATATTTAGAGCATTTCTATCTCATCACTTTGTGTCTCTGCATTAACTTTTGTATAGTTATTGTTCAGAGTTTAGAATTGCCTACTCTTGGAGAGTTTGTTTTTGGTTTAATTTATATTCCACTTTTTGCCCAAAAAAGCAGTTCACATAGCTAACAATGAAATAGAGATTAAAAACAAAATTGTAATTAAAATTTTACATAAGAATAAATAATTTAAAAATACAATTAAAAGCAACGATAAAAGAAATACATAGCAGCCAATCATTAGATGGCATAGAGATCATTAGAAACTAATTTTTCTAATATGTTGAAGAAATAATCTTTATGTTATTTTTAAAGGGACAAGTAAGCAAACTTAGGCAAGAACACCTGACTTATAATTTTTTACAACGTCCCAGTATTCCTAAAGAAAGCTGAGGTCAAGATTACTTGTACAGCAGACATTTATCGCAAGTGCTGTGATTTTGTACTAGGAATTTTTAAAGCAGTTCTGTTTTGTTTTGTTCTGACAAGTCACTGACCACATCTTGCCTTTCCCAAAGTCTCAGGAGTACATTGGTACTTAAAAATAATGTTGGAGGGTTAAGATGATGAAAAAAAATGTGAAAACGTGCACTATGACATGTCTTACCTTTTCTTGGCAGTATTAGATACATAAAATACATCTGTGTTTTGCATAAATATAAACTTAATGGAGTAAAATGATGAATTTAGGCTTTTTATGAGATCAGAGCAAATACTGATCTCATAGTAAAAGTACTTGAAGCTTTTTTTAATATATAGGGAAAATAATTTAGTTTTACCTTCTGGGTTGGTAAAACATACCACATGCAATCATATTTCATTTGCAAATGCAGTAGCTATATTGCAGTATTTTATAGAATTGATCATACCATTGTACATTGCAGTGTGAATCTATTTTCATCAAAAACTTCAAAGCTCTTATTTTTAGGTCAGGAAAGCATGCCTTTCCCAGAGCTTTGAAGTTTTAAATAAGCAAAATTGTCATAAATTGACTTAAGTTAATTATGTATGCAAAGGAAGTTCTATTGATAGCTCACACATTGAAATTGAGTCTGTCTGGTTTTCTTAGCACACTTTTTTCCACAGAACCTTATTTCAAAATCCTTACAAATCAATTCCTGCTACTGTGCAGATCTCTCCAATAGTGACTATAATTCATATACCACTTTAAACCAAGACTTGTGGCTTATTAAACCAAAGTGTGCACTGTTTCTCTCTTGCTTTGTGTCTTCTGATTATGCAAGTGCTTAAGCTATGCAAACTGGGCATGCATAGCTCAAGCCTCAGTCTGGGATTTACGATTTATTATGCCCAAAGAAGCAGGAATTCATGAACCAACAACAAACACCTATTTAAAGATGATTTCTGGTTCTGGGTTATGTGGACAGCCTGAACCCTTATCCCTGTTTCAGGCCTAACCCTAAGCCATCTGTGCCTGATTTGTGTACCTGCTTGCACAACGATCAACGCTGTGTGTTGATTTGTACACACGGAGGTTTGATAAGCTGGGAGTCCTAGGATAAAGTGACACGTATCATGGCCATTGTTTGATTCATAGATAAATGCATTTCCTGGAGTGGTACTTCTTCTGGAAGCATTGTGGGTTATTGAAATAGCAGGGGGCTGTAAAGGTACAGGGGCACCAGTGCTGGTATCAGCAGAGGGCTCTGCTGAGATCCTGGTGGCCATGTAAAGGTGACAAAAGTGCCTAGCCTAAAAGTGCTTATGCCTAGCCCAAACCTGCTCCTAGTGACCTTCAGTAACCCCACCATGAAGATTCCAGTCTACTTTTCCTGAATGGCCCTTTTCTGGACAGATACAAAATTGGAAAGTGGCTCTCGTTCATGTAATTCTTGTGCCTTGCTCTTCCCAACATCAGCTTGTGTATGAATCCCAGCAGGCTGTCTCTCACCCAGGCATATGGTAGGACTAGACCTGTCTTGCCGCATAGAACCCACGTGGATTCCTTTTAAAAGAGACTTGAGTCCAGCATTGTTTGTAGGGGATTTTTTCTTGTACAGCAGCCAACCAAATCTCCAGAAACAGTGAAAGAAGGCTATAATCCTTTCCTGCAGTTTCTAGTAGCTAGTACTCAGTGGCACATCACCTGAACATGAAGAAGCCAAGAAGGCATTGCATGTAGAAGCTATGTTGCATAGACTGGTTCTCAGTATAAACATTTCTCTTTCTCAAGCCATGTTAGGCTCATGGTTATCAGCACATTGTGTGGGAAGTGAAGTGCCACAGTAGTAGTGCACTACTCACTGCCTGAACTGTGCTCTCACACCCTGAATAGGAGAAACCTATCCTGCGTCTCCCATGAATTCCATTTGACTGTGTTGTTATCCCGGTGGAGTGCTGAGTGAACTAGAAAAGATTGAGCGTAAGGACATTTCACTGGAGACCAAGGCTAAGATCATTCACACTGTTGTATCCCTGATCACTATACAGTATGAAAACTGGACTGTAAAGAAAGATGACAGCCAGAAAGCTGATGCATTCAGAACATGTGTTGGAGCAGAATATCCTGGACGGACAGAGAGACAAGTGGGCTCTAGATCAAATCAAGCCAGAGTTTGCTCTAGAAGAAAAACAGACAAAGCTGAGGCTGTCATACTTCAGACACATCATGAGAAGGAAAAACTCTGTCGAGAGGACAATCATGCTAGGGAAAGTGGAAGACGGAAGAAGAAGAGGAAGAGCCAAGATGAGATGGATTTATCCCATGAGGGAAGCCACAGCCTTGAGTTTACAAGAGCTGAACAGGGCTGTTACGAGCAGGATCTTGTGACAAGAGAGCATTCACACATGCGTGCAGGCATTTTCTGAATGTTCCCAATGGTTGTATAAGCAGCCTGCAAACTTTTTCTAGATCTGTATGCACTGGTGCATGCCTCCACGCATGTACGCATGTGCATGCATACATGCGCCAGCCTGAGGAAGTGCAAATCTATTTCATTTGCTGCAACCTGCTTGAAGTTTCATAACGTACTAAGCTTCAATGGAGCTGTTAAATTCTTTGAGCGCTAATGAGAGGCTAGATTTATTTAAGTCAGAATGTTTTGGTGAGTTAGTGCTGAAGGCTGAACAAATGAAGATAGACTTAATGGAAGTAGAATAAACACTTGGAAATGCATAAAAATTTAGTTTCAAGGTTTTGCGTATTGGGAGAAGCCGTTCAGAGCTCTGTGTTAAGCAATGTGTTTTGTGCTGGCTTCTTGTTTCTGACATTTTGAATGTCTTGCAAAAGCTTGGCTTAAAATGAAACAAAGAAATGAAAGCCTCCGCCCCCCTCTTCTGTGTTAAGTAGATAATCCAACATTTCCGGGGATTAGTTAATAATTTCAGTTCTGTGGATTTTATTCAGTATTTTAGCTTTCTGCAAGTTATTGGGTTTATAGGGAGATGAGCTTTGTGTATTTTGACTTGGCTTTTGTTTTGATCACAGGCTATTAAGTTTTTGTGCAATGTACTCTATGCTGATTACCAATGAACCCATTTCTTGTTCCATCAATCTTCCCTTGTTGGCAAGACTAGGCTTTGTGGATGAGTCTGAACATGCCTAAACAAATGCAATAGAGATTTATGGGTGTACTTACTTAAATTCTGTACTGCCCAGCAGCTGTAGTGCTCTTGAAATGGGTTAAATTTCACAGCTCGTCACTAAGTATGAACCAGAGATTCATAGCTCAAACCAGGGTTAGGCAATGCACCTTCCTTGGTGCCCACTGAGGCACCATCTCTCTCCTGATCTTTTTAAAGAATTGGAGAACCAGTGTGGAATGGTAGCTAGAGCATTGGCCTGAGGACCCAGGAGAGCCAGGCCTCAGTCCTCACTTATCCGTGAAGCTCACTGGATGACTTTAAGCCCATTACTAACTCCTGGCCTAACCTACCTAACAGGGTTGTTCTGAGGATAAAATGAAATGGAGGAAGATTATGTCAGCTTTCTTGGGCAAGAAGAGAAGGCCAAGTGCATTGCAAGAATAAAAATCAAGCAGTACATTTTGCTTTTAGTGGACAACAAGGAGTTTAGTGTGTGGGGGTGAAGTCCTCACTTCTTCTGTTCGTGCAGCTTTATGGACATGCTACTTATCCTTTAGGACTAGGCACACGCCCATGTAGCCAGTTTGTGCTGCCTGGGGCAGATTTTCCAATTGCCAATGTTCTGAAATGCCCCCAAAGCTTTCCTACCCCTGATTTAAGCACAACCCCTGATAGTTTAAACAGGCCGGCCGAATGACCGATGTTTGCTTGTTTTGAAAGAGAGCAGAGTTTGTTTTCGATCAAGGCTTCTGGTTGGAACATAATGGCAAGCTAGGTCTCATATTGAATGAACTAAACTTACTGTTTGCTGCCCAGGGAGCTTCAGCTCTTATGTGGTAAAGAAATGAAATAAATAAGAAAGAAAAACTTTGCTGAAGTCCTCCTGTTGGCTGTGTGCAGGAAAAAGAGGGCAGTAGGGAGCTCATAAGCCTGAGGTTTTACTCAAGCTTCTTCTGGTGTATTCGTGTAGCCTAAACCAGCTCCAGGCCTTCTACTGGAAGCAAGTGAATCTTCTTGTTCAATTTCTTTATTTCATACCATACCACCTCATCCATTTTTGGGTGATTTGAGATCTTCGTATAGGCTTCAGTCTTCCGAGCCAACATTCACAGAGCAAAATTAATCCCAACTAAGGAATTCCTTGGTTGCCTGTTTGACTGAGCATCAACTTATTGAACCTGAAGTTAAACCCTTTCTCTGCAATCATTGTATGATTGGGCAAGTTGTGGTGGCTTTTGACTTCATTGCAGCTAACACGTAGGATAAACAAGCAAAGGTATTTTGAGTACTACATTTTTCTGCTGCTTTTTAAAAGTACTACTACAACTATTTAAAATAGCTTTTTAAAAGGCTCATATAGACAGCAACAAGAAGAAAAAGTATTTCTAGTTATTGACGGGATACATTTAACTTTCT
The DNA here is from genome assembly GCA_023646645.1 of Varanus salvator macromaculatus. Lineage (NCBI taxonomy): Eukaryota > Metazoa > Chordata > Lepidosauria > Squamata > Varanidae > Varanus > Varanus salvator. Next base: position 39,972,778 of record JAIXND010000674.1, on the reverse strand, counting down.
CCCCTTTTCTTAATAAAAAAAACATTTGAAAGTTCTCAAATTAAAATTTTATATACAGAGTGCTTGTGCAGCGTCATCACATGAACTGGGGGCCAAAGTAATTTTTTTCAAGGATCATTCTGCAGATGAGATATCAGTATCTTCCTGATTCTAGTCACTTTTTGACCTTTAACATTTTGTGCCAATAATTTACAGTGGAATTTACTGTGTTGTATAACCAGGACCTCAACTTGAAACTCTTTCTCTTCAGAATCTCAGGTCTAAAATAAAAAAAATAAAAAAAATGTGTACTTACTGCATTTATCTTTTGCTGTGCAAGCTCTGCTCTAACAGCTTCTTATTAACCTTTGTGTCAAGTTGCTTTCATTTCCCCTGATCATTTTTTTTAATGTTGAGTAAATATTAATTGTGGGATCCTCATTTCTCTTTACCTTAATCTTATCTCTTGAAGACTTTCTGATTAATTTCAACATGCTTTATCTTCCAGGTTCTCTGGTGTGCTCTCAAGTTTCTAGGGAGGGTCTCGAGAAAAGCTGAAATTACACAAGAAAGAAGGTTTCTTACATTCGGCGCTCAGCAAGCTTTATCAGTAGGCTGTAGAGGAAGGAAATTGAGGACACACAATGAGGGAGGACACAGTACATGGAAGTTCTGAATGAAATGGCATGCAGGCAGACTTGGCCGGGGCTTGGAATAGCAGCTCCTCATAGCATGGGCTGTTTGCTGCCTTTGCATATGGGTCATCCTCCCAATTGGCACATGTGCTAAGTGAAGCCAGATCAGTGAAACAACAATGGGGGTTTTCTCCCGTGTGCTCTTCCTCCTACTGGGTGGTCAAGCTTCGTCCCTGGAAAAAGGGAGCTCTGTAGACCGGACTGGACGTTCCCCATCCCAGGCACAGAGTTCTTGGTCACCACACCTTAACAAGCATAAAAGTTGGAGAAGTCGCAGCAAATGGCCCTCCGGATGCTCAAGGGGGTGGGTCCTGTCCCCTTTGAAGGAAGGCTAGTGAGGTCTTTAGCAAGAAAAAAGGGCCAACCATGATAGAGTTGCTTACTTTATGTGGAGGAGGTAGATAATTTATTTTCTGCAATATTTTTATTTACAATATTGTAATATAATACTGACAGTACCATTATTATTATATTTGTACACCACCTGCTTTTCTCTTTAAAAGGCCCAAGGCAGCTTATGGAGTGTGCCTCCTTTTTATCCTTGCAACAACAATCCTGTGAGACAGGTTAAGCTGAAAGTCTGTGACTGGTCCAAAGACATGGCTAAGTAGGGACTAGAGCCTGGGTCCCCTCAGTCCCAGTTGAGGGCTCTAACCACTGCACAACAGTGGCTCTTGAATTTATACTAGAATTTGGAATTATCAGTGAAGCTGAACAGTGGGACATTCAGGACAAACAGTGCTTCACACAACACTGTAGAGCTTTCTACCATAGGATGTAGTGGTGACTTTATAAAAGAGCTAGACAAATTCATGGAGCATAAGATTAGCAGTGGCAACTGGTCGTGATCACTGTGCCTAATTTGCAGTGTCCGAAGCAGCACTGACTCCACAGAGAATTCCACAGCTTTGTGTTTGGAAGAGCTGAGCAGGGGTGTCGAGAATAGAACCTTTTGGAGGGCATTGGTTCATAGGGTCCCCATAAATTGGAGATATCTTGATGGGTCATCTGAAGATCAGTTGCTGGAGACCACAGTGGGGAGGTTACTGCTCTGTTCAAGTCTTGCTTGTGGGCGTCCCATAGGCATCTGTGGGAGAAAAATGCTGGATGAAAACTAGCAAGAATGCTGCTTGGTTTGCTCCATCTTTCTTTAACAGACCATTTTGCTGTTGTGCTGGTTGTTGAGTGCAATTAGGGAGAAATCTCTACCTTAGTTATGAGTGTGCAAGTGATTCTAAATGAAGATAAAGAAAGGAGGATCTGTTTCATAGTTAATCAAAGCAAGATTGATGGCATCTTTTATTAGAACCAATAGAGGAATAAGAAAATGCATACTGGAGTGTCTGAAAAGGAAAATCAGATTATGTCCTTGGGTGACTTGTAATATATAGTCATCTGGTCTGTGTTGCTTTTTCAATGCCTTTTTTCTGGGTTGGAGAGAGACCGTTGTGAGATACTGGCAACCTTAAACAATAGGAGAATATTTTTTGATGGGAATATATTCCTATATAGATGTAGTTTCCATACAGTAAGTCTATTTTTTGTTTGTACTTGTTGTTAAAGATGTAGGACATAGGCTATAACTGCATTCTTTATTACAGAATGGGGAATTTCTTGCACTGCAGTAGTTGGACTACAGCGTCTGTATTCCAAGGTCATTGGAGATATTGGCTGGGACTGATAGGAACTGAGTCCAGACAACATTTATTTATTTATTTTTCGATTTATATCCTGCCTTTTTCCTACAAAGGGCTCAAGGCAGCTTACATCATTCTCCTCCTCCATCTTATCCCCACAACAACAACCCTGTGAGGTAGGTTGGGCTGAGAGTCTGTGACTGGCCCAAAGTCACCCAGTTGGCTCCATGGCCGAGCGGGGACTAGAACCCAGATCTGGGACTGTTTCAACTTAAGAGTCCCAGTCCCATGCTCTTAACCACTGCACTGCACTTGTTCTCTGGAGGTCAACAAGCTCTGCACACTTTCATTACTTTACACTGGAGTTAAATATTTGCCAGAGTATCCTACGAGATTGCCTCAACAGAAGAAAAATTTGCTAGAAATTCGTTTGCATCATTTTGTCTGTGCCTGCTCTACTAGGTTTCTTGCACGCTGGAAGCACATTTCAATCTCTTCAGCCAGTCTCCTGTACCCATTCAGTAGCCCTCATCTATCTTCCTGTGTCCTTTTTCCATTTAATTAAGGGAGGTTTATTTGGATGTATATATATATATACAGAGCCTTTGATTGGCTACAGGTCTGCATGCCGCCAATATGAGCATTTAGCATAAGCTGAGATCCTTATGGATTTGTCCTTACGCTGCCAACACTTGCTAGTTTTTTTTGCTATTGTTTTTACTAAGGACACTGATTAAAAATACAGAAAGGGAGATATTAAAGCTATTGTGATTTTTTTCCTGTAGGATGTTTTTAATGCTGAAATCTTTACCTTTTGATCAGTTAATAAGCAAAAGAAAATTCAGTTAATCAGCTAAACTAGGAAGCTTTAATCATTCGATAGCTTCGTGCATAAATGTATGGATATTCATATCTCAATATATGCTAAGTCTGATGAATTTACCTTCCTAGCATTGCAGCAAAAATGCCTGAGTTTGCATCTGTACAGGATGAGCAGACCATTGAAATTTAAATGAGAAAGTAATGTTTTATCCCTCTTGAAGAAATTGCCTGTGAATACATGATAAAAATTTAATTGAAAGAATAATAAAGATATTGCTTCTAGTCATTTTCCCCCACATACAGAAAACCAATTGCCTCACCTGTCTCACCTTCGGAGTAGCTCACGTTAGATTTTTTGAAGAGATTAAGGAAAGGCACAGCAAGCAACCAAGGAGACTACGAGTGGAAGACTTAATACTTATTTTTGTTTTCAAGGTCCATGAAACTTCAGTAAATCTTAAGGTAGTCAGACTATATCTATAGTAAATCTTAAGGTAGTCAGTCTATAACAGGAGTGAACAGTATCTACTTTTGAGGATGCTTTTTCAGTGTTTATTATTAAATGTAACTGGTAATGACTGGCCCACCTAGTGAGCTTCATGGCCAAGTGGAGACTGGAAACTGGATTGCCTGACTCCTGACTGGATTGCCTGACTCTTTGCCTGATGCAAAGTCCTGCGTCAAGAAAAAGGAAACCAAATGCATAGTTACAAGGGGTGTGTGTGTGTGTGGGGGGGGGTCTAAACAATATTGCCAGTGCGAGGGATTTTGGAATTGTCATAAATCACAAGCTGAATATGAATCAACAAAGTGATGTGACTGCAAATGAATGAATGAATGAATGAATGAATGGAATGACAAATGCTATTTTGCACAGCAGTAATAGACGTATCACTTCCAAATCACACAAAGTACTAGCTCCCATCTACTCAGCACTGGTTAGGCCTCATCTTGGTTAGGCCTCATCTTGAGTCTATGTCTAGTTCTGGGCACCACAGTTTAAGAAAGAAGCAAAGACAAGCTGGAAAAAGTATGGAGAAGGTTAAAAAGATTATTCGAGGGCTGGAATCCAAGCCCTGTGAGGAGAGTCTGAAAAGGATTGGGCATGTTACTCTTGAGGAGAAGACCAAGGGCTGATAGGAAAGCACCCTACAAAGTACTTGAAAGGTTGTCACACAATGGAGGGCCAGGACAAAGAATAATGGACTCAAGTTACAGATTCTGGCTGAACTTCCTGACTATTGGAACCAGCAATGTGGGCTCACTCACACTAGAGGCATTCAAGATGCAGCTGACAGCCATCAGCTAGGAATGTTATAGTAGCAAACATGATATAGTAGGGAAATCTGATGATAGTGGGGAAGGGAGGAAGGCTCTCTAGAGCACCCAGGGTCCAAGCACTAGTTTAGTTTGTGACCGAATGTGTATCTTGGTTGCTCCACATGAAAGCTACATCAGCTCAGGTTTACCTTTCCCAGTGTCCCTTTGCCTGTGATGTGCCACAACAATGTCAGTTATATTCATTGAATAATTCGGAGTGTTCAATAAAAAAGCTTTGCTTGTTTTATTGATAAATAGCACACTTTTCTATTATAGACAGCTTGCTGTATTTCCTTTCAGATAGTCTTGGAATTGTGAAGAGTGGTTTGTATTACAGGTCACAGCACACAGGCAAATCGAATAAATGAGGAACAGTGGCAAAAGGCAAGATACAATTACTTAAAAACAAATAGATTCCCAATTCAGCTGCCTTTTCCTGTTAAAAGCTGCTTTCTCAATGCTTATCCCACACACACACACATTTCAGATTTTGTTTCCAATACAATACCTTTTAAGTTATTCCATACTTAGAGACCCTGGGACTATAAATAATTGATAATTAGCAGTCAATTTGCATTGCTAAAGCTGCCTCGACACCTGCATAGAATCTCTGATCACAGACTAGAGTTATATCATTCCATTGAGCGAGCATGATGTACTTACCCTGAGATGTTGTGATGGCCATGACCTCGGACAGCTAGAAAGGTAGATTAAGCAGATTTCTGGAGGATATGGTTATCAAGTAGCTGTTAGTTACTTGAGTCTCTGTGACAGCTCCATTAGCAGAGGTAGTGTGTCTCCACTCACAAGTCTCTTCTACCTGCTAGCCCACTCCTCTCTCACCTCTGCTGTGCTCTCCTTGTGTCTCCTTTTGTGTGGCAAGCATGGAATCGGGCAGAGTTGGAGGAGAAGAAATTGCAGTGGAGGGAGGGAAGGCCATGAAGTGGGTAGGGGAAAGGAAAGGTTTTAAGAGCAATGGTGGGAGGGGAAGAAAAAGCTGTAGAGGAAGCAGGTGTGGGGAGGAGGAAAGGATGGCATGAGAAAAAGGAAAGGAAGGAAAGGTAGTGGCAAGTACATTATGAGAGGGATCTGGCTAGCACACTTGGGGCGCCTGCTGGGAACTGCATTGATGACCTGTTCTAGCCTATAATCTATGACTCTATGACTCCACAATCATTCCAAACCAGCAAAGCCAATGGCAAGGCATCATAGCCATTAGAACATAAGGACACAAGAAAAGCCATGCTGGGTGAAGCCAATGGTCGATCCAGTCCAGTGCTCTGTTTACATTGTGGTGAACGAGTCTTCCACAGAAGCTCTCAGGCACAAGCGTTCTTCGTGTCCAGGCTGCTCAGCTATTGGAGTGTCCAAGGATACTGCCTCTGATAATGGGGGAAGCACAAAGCCAACAAGAATAGTTAGCCATTGATAACCATCTCTTCTCTGAATTTGTCTGATGCCTTTAAAGCTATCCAAGTGGTAGCTGTCACTACCTTCTGTGGCAGTGAATTCCATAGTTTAACTATGCACTGTGGGAAGAAGTGCTTTCTTGAATTTTCACAATTAGCTTCAGGTTCTAGTATTATGGAAAAGGGAGAAAAATGTTTCCCTATCTATGGTGTAAGGTATTACTTGAATTATCCAAATGCACATTACTAAACTTTGCCCAGAAGTCCCCTCTGATGTGGTGAGCATTGCTTTATATGTACACTGAGTTCCAAATGCTCTCAGTCATTCATAAACAGACCCTGGTGCTATGGAAACCCAGAAAGGTTTGCTATGCTATGGTAAAAATAAACAAAAACATTATGTCACTTCATGATGAACTTGGGACTACTTCACCTATTTCCAGCCATGCAAGTAACTTAATGGCTTCCATATGGTAACGCAAAGATGTAAATCTTGCTTACATTTCTGTATAATTAGAACGTAAATGGCATGAGCCTCTACAAGAGGAGGAAGCAATACGCCAAACATGGGAGGCTGGTTCAGATGTACAGTATATCCCTGTGAAGTCGTGATTCAGTGTTTGCGGCCTCAGTCTTTAGCGGAATTTTTCTCTGAGCGAGTCCAAGCCGATCATTTCCTCCGAGTTTGGACTCACTCGGCATAAACGATCTCTGTGCACGCCCGCCCCTGCCTCGCCACACGCACGCCCCCCCCCCCCGGCCCAGCCCGCATCTTCCACCTGCACCGTCTTGGCTGCTGGCACCCATCGCCAGCACCAAATTTGCGGTTTTTCACAATTCACGGGTGCTTTAGGAACGTTTCCCCCGTGAATTTTGGGGGACTACTGTAATGCCAAACTGTGGCTCTTGGGCGACGTCTAATTTGTCTTCCCCTCCCATCATATACCACAATTTTCTGTCCACTGTTCTGACTGGTGACCAACCATTGTTTAATTGGTCATCACCAGACTGTCTTGCCCTACAATGATGGAAATCGGAAATTTGAAGGACTGCCTTTTCAAGTATGAAATTGTCCAGATTTTAAGAGGAAGCCTTTCTTTGAAGACCATTGCTCTCAGAGATGGTGGTGGTGGGGTTTTGTGTGTTTGTTTGTTTTGGCAGCATGAGCAGGGGTCCTCTCAATAGTTGGTCCCAGTCTGGGGGGCTCTCTACCAAGGTTCACCACTTCTCTGCAGTCCAACTGGCAGAGAAATACCTTTTTATTTATGCAGGCCTTTGGTCTATAATTGAATCTGTTGGAATAGATGCTGTTTCTACTGTGCTGTCTGTGTGTTTAATTGCATTTTAATACACTGGTTTTACAATTTTTTAAATCAACCTTTACTTAGAATTATAAGTTGCCTTGATGTCGTTTTCCTGGTAGATGCCATTTTCCTTGGTTGGTTTATTGCAACCTCCTCTTGTGGAGATTCGAACCATTCATGTTCTAATTCATGGGTCCTCAAACTACAGCCTGTGGGACAGATCCGACCCACCATGCCCATTTATCCGGCCCGCTTGAGGTGGTGACTTGCTCACTCGGAGATGGTTTTGGATTCATTGGGAGATCTCTGAGGGAGCAAGCCGCCTCCCGCCTCCCTTGCACGCATGCGCTCGCTGCTGCCTTGCAGCGTGGGCAGGAGACGGTAGCTTGCTCGCTTGGAGATGCTTTTGGACTCACTGGGAGATCTCCACGCGAGCGAGCTGCTGCTGCACGCATCCCCGACGCTGCCTCACGTGTGCCTGATGCTGCCTCACCAGCCCGCGTGCCCAGGCCCTCCCTCCTCACCAGCCCATGCGGATCGCTGCCAACTTTCAACTGGCCCCCTACTGAAAAAGTTTCGGGACCCCTGTTCTAATTAAACCAAAATGCATCAATGCATAAATAAATATCATGCAATATCACATACATGTCAGGGTGTTGGGATTGACTGACAAGAGTGGCATATTTAAAGTTTGTCCCATCAAACAGTCCTTAGTCATCATTACATAATTGCTTGCAAAACCCATCATACTCCTGAGTTCTCCTATATTCTTCACTAGTCAGACTCCATCTAGAATACTGTGTCCAATTCTGAGCACCAAGATTTAATAAAGATGCAGAAAAATTAGAAAGGGTCCAGAGTTGGGCAAAAAAAATGAACCAGGATTTGGAAATACTGCCCTATGAGGTGAGACTGAGAGAATTGCAAAAGTTCGACCTTGAGAAGACTGAGCGATACCACTTGATAAGTACCTGAAAGGCTGTCACAAAGAGGAAGGACAATATCTCTTCTTGCTGATACCAGAGTAGGACACAGAGTAAACAAATCAAGTTGCAACAACCCAGATTTGGGCTAGATACCAGGAAAAGTTTCCTCACTGTCAGAGCAATATGACAGTGGAACCAGCTGCCTAGAGAGGTGGTAGAGACATTCAAAAAGAAACTGGACAGTCATCTGAGTGGGATGGATTAAATTGGTGTCCTGCAACAGCAGAGGGTTAGACTTAGTGGCCTTCTTGGCCCCTTTCAACTCTACTGTTTTATAATTCTTTGAAATCCTCCCATGTCTTTTAAAAAGCTGTTTCCTGCCAGGTTTTTTTTTATTACTATTAATACTTACATTTTGCTAAATCAAATTCAGGCTGGGAAAAGCTTGAATAGACAGCATTTTCTAAATATCTCTCCTTGCCCATTCACTTGATTATGGTTTTCTAATATTTAGAATTTTAGTACGGAAGCATAAGTTAACTTTGAATCCTTGAGAACTGTAGGTTTCTGTAGTACATCATGACTTCCGCCCTCAGTCTGCTTTCCTACTTCATGAGAACAAAACAGAATTAAGTGATCTAAGGATTGAGAGTAACTGATGAATTTCTCAGATGCCAGATGTCAAGGAATATAACATTTTAGAAAGTGGATATTATATAGACGTTATATCATACAGAGCTGAAATTTCAACCACTATGTATGAGTGTGGAAGCAGGACAGGGAAGGAAGCTGACAGGAAGAAAATTGATGCATTTGAAATATGGTGCTGGAGAAAAGCTTTGCTGGACTGACAGAAAGATGAACAAGTGGGTCCTATATCAAATCTACCCAGAACTCTACCTGGAAGCAAAAATGACAAAACTGAAGCTGTCATACTTTGGACACATCATGGGAAGGCTAGACTCACTGGGAAAGACAATAATGCAAGGGAAAGTCAAAAGTGGAAGAAGAGGGGAAAGGTGAACTATGAAATGGAGCTGAGCATAGCTGTGAAGGACAGTACAATTTGAAGGACACTCATTCCTAAGGAATCCCTAAGTCAAATGTGGCTTGACAGCGCACAACAGCAAAACTGAAATTATTCCCATTTTTCCATGAATACTTTTGGCAGTGTCTTTTTCTTCGGTTATCTTTCCATACCCTCTGTGCTGAAAAGGTTGGCCTGTTCATTTGTCTCCTGCTCATCCATCAGTGATGCCATGCAGCAGAACTGGCTGTTGTGTAGCATTGTAACATCCTTCCTTTCAGTATGTGTTCCCTCATTTGGTAGATTCATCCATATGAAGAGTCCAGAAAGAGAAAGCTGTGGTTGCCTATGTGTGTGGGTTGGAGCAGCATCTCTGATGGCATCTAGGAGAAACAGCGACACCAAGCAGGGTTGAAAAACCCAGTATTTTTGCAAACAAAGTATTGCCAATCCTTCTACCCAAGAAGATGCTTATTTTTGTACACCTCTGAGTTTTCATATCCCTCTCTTCTATGCTACTAGTGCCTTCCTGTCTTTGGTTCCTCTGATCCTTCCTTCTGTCTAACAAAATAGGTATTTTCCAATGAAGTACAAGCAAAATTGGAGACTATTTGGCGCAGCCCAGCTTTTAAGCTTCCAGATTTTTATCTAAATCCATCCTTCCTGGTGCATTTCTCTGAACAGCAATTTGCATTACTTCCACGCTTTGTATTTGCTTTGCAGACCACAGAGACAACCCACCCTATCAATATTTAAAGAATGCACATAGTGTTTAAAGATTAAAGTTATTTCCTTGTAAACTGGGATGCAAAGTGGCTGAGAGTGTGTATGACACAATCTGCTTTGTCCTGCTAAAACAGTTCTCAAAGCATCTCTAAGCAATGCGGTGCGATTGCTACCCATTTTGCTGGCAGACTTTCTCTGCACTCTGGGCAGGCAGGCAACTGAAAACTGACTTAACTAGCCAGGGGCAACCAACTGCGTATCAGTCAAAAACAGGCTTGCTGGTTCCATTTTTTAAAAAATTAAAATTAAAACGCACATTTTGTTTTGAATGTAAAGCAGGAATATATAGAATAGGCAATAGAAATGCTTTGCTATGGAACTTCTGAGCTAAAAGGGTGGCTCAATGGAGGTGGGAGAGAGCCATCCTGCATCCCTTAGACTGCATTTGAGGAGCCATAGGATTTTTGGATTCCCAGATCCAAGGTCAGAAACTCTGCTCCAACCATGCAGCTGCCAGTCAGTGCTTGGAACCCTCTTCCATGCCTTTTCTCTCCATGCTGGTGAGAAAAATAGTGCACTGGCTGTGCTCTGAAGTCAGAAAATTGGCACTGGAGAGGGGTAAAAGGGGGATTTGGAGGGGTGGTGAAGAGTAGAGGGGACTGGGGAGGCTAAGATAAGAGGTATCTTGAAGCCAGTTAGCCTTCTTCACCTCCCTCTCTGAGATGCTCCAGCCCGATGGGTGAAAAACCCCATCTAATCAAAATGCAGAAAGGAAGGACAGGAAAAAGGACCACTGGCACTCTGCCAGCTCTGTGTTAGACGCCTGCAAGTTTCCAAGTTTGGGAGTTTATGGACATCCTGCTAGAAATGCTCCCTGGGTGACTCATAGTCAGCGCTTCAGATGTTGCAGTAGTAGGACTCTTCTAAATGTTTGTGTTTCCTAGGGAATGGCCAGGAACCCACATGGAAGTGGTAAAATGAGTGGGATGGAAGAAGAGTGGTATTTGTTCCACAGTTTTTGAGTGAACCAACCTAATTTGCATTCCCCAGACTAATTTAGGAACTGAAATATATCAAAATGGTCATAGTGTTGCCTACCGCTATACAGATCCATGGATAAACAAATGATCGGGAACAACAACCTTGTCAATTTTCTTTCTTTTTTAAAAAGCATGTGTTAAGGATTGGAAACATGCATATACAGAAGCCTAAGGGCTTGGTTCAAAGATGGATAGCCTTTATTCAGATTGGAGTAATAGATATGAGGTGAAAGTCAATAAAACTACTCCTGTTTATTAAAGACCATTTCAGGCATAATAGAATATAACTTTTTTTTGTATATACAGAGCATTACACTAAGAAAAACAGTTGTTGAACAATATTAATTTATGTAGTACAATAAACTCAAATATTTAATGTTCCTTCAAAGGATCAAAAGTATACAAAAAACTCCCCCATCCCCTTGCCCTTGTAGTCATTTCCGAAGCAGTGATACATTGCCAAGGGGCATGAACTGCTTCCTTGCATGCTGTGGGTGGGAGTCACAGAATTTTCCAGTCCTGCTGCTACAAGGAAGGAAAGCCTTCTTTTTGTGCCATGTGCAAAGACAAATCCCATCAAATCCCAGTTTTAGCAGCATCATGGATTGCTGAATGGCAGTGGGGCCTTGTAGGCTCTGTAAGAAAAGGGGGCCCTAGCTCGGCAGGTGGATGCATGCAGAAGGTCCCAGCTTCAGACTCCAGGAAGGGCGGGGAAAACCATTTGGAACTCTGCAGATCTGCTGCCAGTCAGAGTTGGCAGTACTGGGCTAGATGGGCTAATAGCCTCATTCAGTGTAAGGCATATTCCTATGACCTCGAGGAACCTCTTACATCAACAGGCTGATAGCTAAGCACAGCATGAACCTCAACACAGCTATGGTTCAGGCTCTGAAGAGATTGCCTGTGTACATTTCAGGAGTTTAGTATCTGAAATCGCCTTGTTCCTCTGGGAGGAAATTCAAAGTTCCCCAAGCAGTAATTACCTTGAACAAATTCATGGAGGATACTTCTATGAATGGCTATGCATCATGATGGCTACATTGAAATTCTGTCTAACACACCACTGCAGATTAGTTGCTGGGTATCCAAAATGGTGGAGGGTAATGCGCGTCTGATCCTGCTTATTGCTTTCCTGGAGCCATCTTCTTGGCCAGCATGCATGACTAGGCCGGCCTTTGGACTGATCCAGTGGAGCCCTGCTTATTCCTTAAGTATATAATTATAATAAATTTACTTCTTTTGTTTTAAATATTTATATCCCATCTTCTCGTGAGCCATGCATTTCTTATGATAACTAAGTTAGAAGGTGGCCAAAATTTCTGATCCTTTGAGTCAAAGACCCCAGCCTTTAAATGTTTGAACGCTTTTGCATTGCTCTTGTTTGATTGCTTGCGCATTCCACTCGCACAACTCGTTCTGCAACCAGTTGTACAGGTGCTTGTACAACCAATTGCACACATGTAAAAGGAGAACTGCTTGCGTGTTGCAAAGATTTGATGGAGCTCCACTAGCATTCTTTGAGTTTGCGGGATGACGCTTTTGGATATCATCCTTCAGGGGAAAAAAAAACAATTTTGTACAGGGAACCAATACACAATATTTGTGTATTTATGCACATTTTCCCAACACGCTTGTGTGTGAGTTAAGGAAAACCATCTGTGGAGATACGGCCAGAAGATGATGTATTGTTGTGAATGAAGCAGAGATGAGCATGGAAATAGCAGGTATGTTGTGCCCAGACACACACTGCCTTCACTGGACTCCTTGCTCTCTGGCCGGAGTGCATCTCGAATGACATCTAGTGAACCTTGTTCAAGCCCTCGGTTTCCCCTGCTGTCCATCTGTCATGGATGGTCCACTGTGCATTGCTGCCTCTGGCATAACGCGGCTGAGGACGTTGAGGTGGCTGACAGCAGTGCACAGTGGCATGAAGGGGGTTGTCAGAATCAGCAGTACAGCTGGCAGATACCTGATGCAGGCACCAGATTCACATGCTGCTTTGATTCCTTGCCAACTAAAGCATCCTGTTTAATAAGTCTCAAGGGGCAGAGATGGGCTCTACTGCAAGAGGCTTGACTAGAAAAATGTAGGGCTTCTTTTAAAACGTAGCTCTCCTGTAATGCTGCAACAGTATCAGGAGTGGCAGCTGGTGGGTTTGGTAAATATCTGATACGTTTTATTGTGATGCCTGCTTGTGGATATTTTCTTTGTACTGACTCAGATACCTGAGTCAGTTAATCAGTGTTAATCCATGTTAATCCATATAAAATAGTTCAAGGTTGCTGAGCTTAAACTGTTCTTGGCAACTGTGGCAGCTTAAAAATATGTAGATTTGGTGTTGGAGTGTTGGACTGGACTTGGGAGATCCCGGTTTTAGCCCGCACTCAGCCACAAAGCTCCCTGAATGACTTTGGGCCAAGCACTGATTCCCAGGGTAGCTGCCTTGCCAGGGGGTTGGTAGGATAAAATCTGGAGGAGGAGGAGGAGGATCCTCCTAGCCACCTTGGGTTCCTTGCAAGAGTAAAAAAGGGCAGGCTGTACATGCAACAAGTAAAGGATGCTGGGTAAATGTGTGTGGATCCCAATTCTTTATCAGGAGGAGAGGATTAATCCTTCCCTCCCCAGCCATGATTCTAATGAAAATTGCCTCTTCCAGATCGTTTGACCTTAAGAAAATAGCCTTATGAAAGAAGAAAAACCAAGCAAGCAAAAACTCCCATTCATGCTGATCAAGACTTTTTTTTTTCTTTTTCCTTTGATTGAATGCAACCATTGCAGTAAGATTTTAGATAAATGCACACACTGAAAACCTCTGAAAATAATTCTATATGACTTGGGGGGATGTCTTTTCATCAAAGGCTAATAACTGTGCACAGTTTTTAGGATCATGTTTGAGGAGGGAAAAGTTAAAATCTCAGCTCCCCATGCAGTGTGGTTCCTATATTTTAAAAAAATATCCTGTCCCCACCCCTGTGCCTGCGATTATATTTTAAAAGCTTTGCCTTAGCTTCTGCACCTAGCTTTGGACTAAATATACATGATGATGAAAAATCTTGTGTTTCATTGGAGCCTTCCTTAGGAATATTGGGTTGGGATGCACTCATGGGAAAGTCAACCACTGGGAAGACCTTTGCCCCACGTAATTAATGTTTGGCTGGAGCTTGCTTTAATAAGCGAGATAATAGGCTCAGGCACCATCAAAGAATGGCATCTGCCAGTATAGCCCGCTGCTCTACTTTAGCAAGATGTTGCTTGTGACTTCAGATTAAAATAGTCTGGTTTATATGAGGTGGCTGCGCAAGAATGTACCAACATTTTGGGAGAGGAAAATTGACATTCTGTGTTTCTGCTGTGACAGCAATGATGCCTTGATAGTGTTTGGAGACAGTAGCACAATGCCATTTCCGGTGTTTGTATAAAATGGATTCCTGCCTGCTCGCTACAGACCAGCATCCGTATGAACGTACCCCCTAGCAATCCAGAATCGGCTGGCATCCTTTGTCAGGGAACTGTAAATTCGGTCGCAAGGAGAAACATGCCACCTCCTTTGTGCTCATAGCAGAGTGCGACCAGAGAGGAGTCCTTGGCCATTCTTCAGCTCGAAGCCAGAGGAAAGGTGGGGGCTTCTCTGTGTTTTCATACTGGGCTGTGGAGTCTTTCCAGCTCGATGTGCCGCTGATGAGAAGATGCTTCTTTCTTCCCTGCCCATTGGAGGAGGCACATGGTTGCTCACAAGCACACCAAGGCCAGCTGAAAGGTACAGACTTTCATGCACTTGTGTTCCTACACATGCACAGGCGTAACAAGCCTATATATAAAGACCCCCCTTTCTTGCTACTTCGTTGTGGGGTGGGCTGCACGCTGATCTGCTTTGCTCTGAATGTATGGGGGTACTTGTCCGTATTGTGTCCAGCACTTCAGAAAGTACTTGGGCTATTGATAATCCATGGATTATGCAAAACCATGAGCATCTTCTTAGATGGGGACTAGGAAGGAATTATTTTCTGGTTACAACCATCCATATTAAGCTTGGAATCTGCCAGGATCTATTTCTATACCTTGAATATCATGTTCCCATGTTGGTCTGCTGAGCCTATTGCAGAGTAGGTGGCAAGTTAAGAGCGTTTTTCTCACATTCTGCGCTGAAAAAACGTTTTGTGATTTTCTGACTCTCCACCCCCCTTCTCTTTTTTGACTTATCATTACTTACTCTGATGAGATATGAAAGCCCTAGTGTAAACTGGTAGGTTAAATTTTCTTTTTTATGGGAGAGAGATTTTTCTTCTCTTTAGAGAGAGGCTTTCTTTCTCTGAAGCTTGTAGTGTAACTTTTTAACACGTATTCTTTAGCTCTGCAGAGCTTTTAATGTGCAGTCAATTTCCAGTGATTTCCAAAGTGTACAGATAATCAATGACTGTTGTATGCAGTGGTAGGGTGCATTCATTCATCTTCACCAGTAGTTCATTTATCACAAGGGGTTTGTGTATTGTGAGAAATCCTGATTGAAAGCCTGTCTCAGTTGGAATTCAAGTTGGAAAGCAGCTGCTTGATACTCAGAACTTTTCCATCTACACAGGGAAATGGTGATAAATAAGATTGCTTGGTGCTTGTGTGTTTTTGTATTTCAGTTGACAATGTGCTAAGACTTTTATGATTTCTTCCTATTTGTCATCCCCAGGAATGGTTGCTTGCATTACTTTCAAGTAAATATATCAAGGATCAGGTTGCAAGTTGCAAAGCTTGCCAAAGGATTGTCTTGTAAATTGCTTTGGGGCTTATACAGAAAGGGGATTTGTAGTGTTGAGAAATGCATAGAATTGTGAGACAACCACACTCGTATTATCCTCTGCTCATCCATGGACCCATTATCTACATTGTGGAACATTAAAAGGACCTTGTGAACTCTCCAATTGCAGTGGGATCAGCAAAAAAGAAGAAACACATCACCTCTAAAGAGGACACAGACGTGCATTAAAAAGTCATATGCTAATTTATATGTATAGTCACAAGTTTAGAAAAATTACTCTAATTTAAATGGGAATACTGTGCATCTCAGCTTAACCAGGAAGACTTGTGTGGCTGCTTGGCCTGCTGTGCAGATGCTGGGCAACTTCAAGGCTCTCCTTTCTGGTGCTTCTTTATCCTCAAGACTAGACACCCTTTCAGATATGACCTGCCTTCCAATTGAGGATTGACCTCTGTAAAGCAGGAGGTATGGCCACCTGAAAGTATTGTGATGTTTAGTGGTGGACTTACTGTCCCAATCTCATCTCAGATAAAATCAGAAATGATCTCAGTTCTTCTGGAACTTCTGTAATTTTTCTGAGTCCGTGCAAGGCTCAGCCACCCTGCAAAATCTCTTGCCACCAGTTTCCCCCAAATAGTTTCTTGTACGTGGAATAGGAGCTGTGATAGTCATTCAGTTAGATAGTACAGGAAGAGCAAACTTCAGTGGATTATAAGACAGTAGTCCTCAGTTTGGGTACAGGGGCTGGTTGGAATGTGAAAGAGAAGCTGGAAGTTCTTTGCTGACTCAGAAGAATTCCAGGGCTGTAAACATACTTCCTAATGGGCCTTAGGAAGTCTGAGCAACAACAAAGCTAGTGGAGGAGACAGTATTCCAGCTGAACTATTCAAAATCCTAAAAGACGATGCAGTAAAAGTGCTACACTCAATATGCCGGCAAATTTAGAAAACTTAGCAGTGGCCACAGGATTGGAAAAGGTCAGTTTACATTCTGACCCCAAAAAAGGGCAGTGCCAAAGAATGTTCAAAGTACCGCACCATTGCACTCATTTCACATGCTAGCAAAGAGATGCTCAAAATCCTACAAGCCAGGCTCCAGCAGTGTGTGGACCGAGAACTACCAGAAGTGCAGGCAGGATTTCGAAGAGGGAGAGGAACTAGAGATCAAATTGCCAACATACGCTGGATCATAGAGAAAGCTAGGGAGTTCCAGAAAAACATCTACTTCTGCTTCATTGACTATGCTAAAGCCTTTGATTGTGTAGATCACAACAAATTGTGGCAAGTTCTTCAAGAGATGGGAGTAGCAGACCATCTTATTAGTCTCTTGAGAAACCTATATGCAGGTCAAGAAGCAACAGTGAGAACCGGACACGGAACCACTGATTGGTTCAAAATTGAGAAAGGAGTTCGGTAAGGCTGTATACTGTCGCCTTGACTATTTAACCTATATGCAGAACACATCATGAGAAAGGCAGGGCTAGATGAATCACCAGTTGGAATTAAGATTGCTGGGAGAAATATCAACAACCTCAGATATGCAGATGGTACCACTAATGGCAGATAGGAAAGAGGAACTAAAGAGCCTCTTGATGCAGGTGAAGGAGGAGAGTGCAACAGTTGGCTTGAAACTCAACATTAAGAAAACTAAGATCATGGCATCCGGTCCTCTCACTTCCCGGCAAATAGATGGGGAAGAAATGGAGGTAGTGACAGACTTTATTTTCCTGGGCTCCAAAATCACCACAGATAGGGACTGCAGCCAAGAGATTAAAAGACGCTTGCTCCTGGGGAGGAAAGCTATGGCAAATCTGGACAGCATACTAAAAATGCTGTCTAGAGACATCACCCTGCCAACAAAAGTGCGTATAGTCAAGGCTATGGTTTTCCCAGTTGCAATGTATGGCTGTGAAAGCTGGACCCTAAGGAAGGCTGAGCGCTGAAGAATTGAGGCCTTTCAGTTGTGGTGCTGGAGAAGACTCCTGCAAGTCCCTTGGACTGCAAGGCTATCAAACCGGTCAGTCCTAGAGGAGATCAACCCTGACTGCTCTTTAGAAGGCCAGATCCTGAAGATGAAACTCAAATACTTTGGCCACCTAATGAGAAGGAAGGACTCCCTGGAGAAGAGTCTAATGCTGGGAACAATAGATGGCAAAAGAAGAAGGGGACGGCAGAGGATGAGGTGGCTGGATGGAGTCACTGAAGCAGTTGGTGTGAGCTTCAGTAGACTCCGGGGGATGGTGGAGGACAGGAAGGCCTGGAGGAATGTTGTCCATGGGGTCGCAATGGGTCGGACACGACTTCACGACTAACAACAACAAAAGTACTTCTTTCTTTTTCGATGGGCTTTTACAAGTCCCCAAAGTTGTTATATGAGCTCAAGCTTGGTTACATTTCCGGTCACCTCTTGCTAACTAGTCTGCTGCAGCAAAAGCAGCAGGGCCATGTTGCACTCGTGAAGTCTTTAAGGTATAGCCACCTGCCTATAACTTGAAAAGATGTGAGACGGAAAGGTGGTTCAGACATAGCATTTCATGTTTTAGCAGGCTGCTGTGAGGGTTGGTCCCATGCTCCCTTTCCTTGCTTTTGCGCAAGCATTACCACTTACAGGTCTTTCTTCAAATCAGAGTTCCCATTTTGTGCAAAATGGGGAAAACTCTGTTTTAAGGTGGCGCAGTGGTTTAAACTGCCATGCTGCTGGGCTGGTTGATTGAAAGGTCGCCGGTTCGAATCTGCACAACAGGGTGAGTTCCCATTGCTCTGTCCCAGCTCCTGCCAACCTTGCAGTTCGAAAGCATGCAAATGCAAGTAGATGAAAAGGTACAACTTCGGTGGGCAGGTAACAGCGTTCCGTGCACTTCGGTGTTTAGTCATGCCGGCCACATGACCATGGAGACTGTCTGCAGACAAACGCTGGCTCCCTCGGCTAGGAAACGGAGATGAGCACCACCCCCTAGAGTCAGGCATGACTGGACGTAATGTCAAGGAGAAACCTTTACCTTTACCTTTACCTTTACCTTACTAATCAGAATCTTAACTCATGAGCAGAGTGTGATTTGACAACCTGATTGGAAAACCAACCTTAAGCTAGAGTTCTCCAATTTGGATGTTGCGGAGAAAAGCTGGCACAAAAAGGTAGAAGAGACAAGGCAAGGGAAGACTGACCAGACCCGATTCTTATTCATGGCTTGGTAAACTGTTCTGCAGCAAGCCAGGTCACAAAAGCCTGGTGAGAGCCCCTTCCTGGTATCAGCTTGGTGGGCCAACTGCCTTTTGGCTGCTGCTCTCCAAGATCTGCCTCCATGAACATTCAGGCCACCATGTCAAAATGGCAGGGAGGTGACAGGGCAACGCCCCCCATCAGCTCTGCTGGAGCACCTGCAGTTGTGCGCTTTCCTTTGAAGAATCACATGTAGTCTAGTAGCTAAGCAGCAAAACTTATCTCTTTAGTGAACATTATCTCACACTTGTGTGTGGGTTATTCACTGCTCATCTGTCAATTAACAAAAGGATCCAGAAAGAGAGCAAGCAAGTTGTAAAGGATAATTGTATCGCTGTTGTGCTGTAGACTATGCAAGAAGGATGTAAAAAGGAAAGTCACTCCCATTCAGTTGGTGCACCACATTTTTCCTGCATAAATACTTGCTCGGCTGCCTTCTAATGTAAACTGTAACAAATCAATTGTTGTGGCACTGGTGTATATGGCATTTCATGGACTTCAATCAGCACCAAATTTTTTTCCTGCCCTGAAAAGTTGAATATTCCATTGTTTGTCTTTATCTTCATATGGATGGGGCAGTACTGATTCAGTGGCTGTTTTGAGGTAAAATTTGCAGACCTGGTAGTTGTGACTGTGTATGAGTACAGTGTACATTACTTTGTGGCTTTATCTATTTTGAAATTTTGAATAGTGCTCCTTCTGTACCACTATCTGCTGGCATAAACTTTGTGCATTTTGAAGAGTCAGAGATTACTGAACTTGCTGGGATTGAGATCCATGAGTTAGTGGCTCAGGTGTGAAGTTCTCACATAATGTTAAAATGATTTACCAAGCAAATCGTCTCATCTGCATGACAGAGTGGTGTGAGGAAACGGGAAGTAACCCATGACTTAGATAGTTTAGAACAGAGTTTTGTTAGAATGCCTTCGAATGCAAGTGAGTTGAAAGCTAAGGATGAAAAGCTTCAAGAAGGTTCTAAGTTTTGTAGTTCCAAATTTATCAAAAATTTGATAGAAATTAAAATAAAGGCCAAGTCTTACAGGTCACGATTATGCAAACATGCTAAGCCCTACAGTCTGTGTTGTTTACAGAACACCTCACAGTGGTCGCAAGAGATGATTGGATTCACTGTGGACTGTTCTACTCTTTCTTCCTTCTGGTTGTCCAGCTGGTATCCTAGTACTCTTTGTCATTGAACCTACCTTGTTTTCCACTTCCCATTCTGATTGCTACTCCTTTTCATTACTATTGTGAGTGTTTTACAAGTTTCCAAGTGTCACTCCTAAGGGTGTCTGATATGTGCAGTCTTGACTGGTCAATTTCATTTCATGCTTCAGGTATCAAAAGGATCGGTAGAAGTGGAAAAAGTAACATATACAGAAACTGACAAAATGAAATTGCCAATGGGGTAATTTGTGCCTGGTTGCTAGGGACCAACTGCCAATTTGTGAATTGAAAAGCACTAAAAAAAGGGGGTGGGGGAAGTGGCACAAGTAGGTGCTCTGATAGGGGCAGACACAATATTTTCCTCTTGGCAGTATGCTTCTCTCCCTCTTAAATCTTGAACTGACACCTACCGCCTTCTACCTTTTCCAACTTTCCAGCTACTCCAGAAAGGGAAGTTATGGGCCTATGGTTAGTGTGGGTTTCTAATAGCTATTTAAAAAGCTGACAAACAAAACCTCTGAAAGACAGTATAATATGTGGTATGAAGTATAGAAATCCTATGTAAAATAATATGAACTCTCTTAATGAACCAAGACCAATGTAGAATGAACAGATTCAAACAAGAATGGAAGCTCTTTAAGAGATTTTGGAATGTTAACCACTGAAATAAGAGGCAGTCCATTTTTGTATTCTAATTTAAAAGGTGATAGTAGTAGGATTTAAATTAGAAAGAGCAAAGAATTAATTAGTTGACTTTTCCATGTTTTCCATGTTTAATGTTTTATTGTCTGTTTTGTAGCAAGTAAATATGTTTTAATGGTGTCCTAATTTTGTTTATGTATTTTAATATTTGTGAGGTTAGTCACCTAGAACCATTTTCTAGATCAGTTACATGTATTTACATGATTCATAATGTGATAATTAGGACTTAAAGGTTAAAAAAGCAACAAACACAGATGTGGGAAGGACTCTAAATGCTTGGAAAGACACTGCTGAACATAATAAAACTGACCCCTAGGATTTGAGTGAAGGGATCAGATGCATACTATCAGTTCCCTTTATTTCCTCCTCTGCCCTTCTTTCTCCCCGCCGCCCTTCCTGGTCCCATCATGTTCAATTAGTATTTGTCCTTTTTAGATGGAGGTAAACAGTGATTTTCCAAATGGACTTTTCTCTCTTTTCACCACTGGGCAAGAGCCTGAGTGACTGAGGTTAAGTGGCTGCTCTCTTCTACCGCCGCCGCTTCCAACACCTCTCCTCCTTTAGGTCCATTTGTTACTTGCCTCCGGAGTTCCTGGCTCTAGCCGCTCCTTAGTTGCGCTCCTTAGTTGCAAAGGCAAACAAACAGCCTGTCATGAACCCCGGCTAACTATGCAGCAAAGTTGGCTACATGCCTCAAGGTCACCTCTGACCGTGCTAAGCATCTGTGCAACTCCATTCTCTGTTGTTTGGCTTTTGCTCAGAGTATGTGTGGGAAGGGAGCTGCTGGCAGACAACCATACACAGCCGTACACAGCCATGTTTACAGCCAGGAGGCTCTTCATCACGTAGAATGGAATGGAAAGGAAGGAACTTGGTGGATGGAAGCTTGCATGGCACAATTCCTACTGTATGTCCACTTTGCACAGTGTCACAAGTACACAAAGCAGAAGCCGAACCGCAGCAAAAACATGCATTGCTTTTTTACTGTGTTTGATTTGTGCCCTTCAGATGGCATTAAGGGAGTTTGGAAACCTAAACAGGAGGATTCTCAGTGTGCCACATGCAGTGTGCTATTCTGTGCATAGATCATGCCGGGGGGGGGGGGGACCAAATCCACCCCTTTTGGTACCTGTTCATGCAGACAGAAGTGATTACTTCAGTGCTGTTTGATCACTACTTTTGAGTCTATTGTGCAAAAGGATGCTGGGGAGTCTTGAGCCCTAGCTTGGGTCCTTGAAAGCAGGGGTTTGAACCTCAGGCTGAGGGCCAAATTTGCGCTCCTGGGTTCTTAGGCTCTGGCCTGCTGGGCTTCCCCAGGGGACCACTCCCCTTTCCCCAGGGCCACCTGTTTTCGCCAGCCACTGATCATATGGTAGTTTCCCAGCTTTTGTGCAAATGTACCCCTTCTAAAATGGTGAAATACCTCTTCTAAGGCTTAGCTACAAGCAACAAGATCTTCAAGCTATTATATGATGGTGGCTATGTACTTTTGGCCTCACCCCTTTTGCCTTTGGCTGTGCCAACTACTGGCATGTGTCGAGAGCCGTGTTCCTCCGTCCAACCATGCCAATCTCCAACCGTTCTTTGCATAATAATCTTTATTACGCACTTAAGTCTCTGAGCATACACACCCGATCTACTTCTCATTTCCCAAAGCTCTCCTTATGAACCCATCTGCACCCTGACCCAGGAGAGGGCATGCTATGACAATGAGCATGCCTCTGCTCCCTGTTTGTAGCCCATTTGGACTTCTTGCTGTGTGAAGGGGAAAGTTGGTCTCCCTTGGAGAGATCTCCCATTTCCGCATCCCCTCCCCAGGCTGTAACTCTCCATTGTTCCCATGGTCAGTATGATTTGCATCCCCACCTGCCCCTGGGCTAATCTCTTCTTTCCCCAGCTGAGTCCCAGGACCTTGACGCACGGCTTGTGGCTGCACAATCTCACAAGCAATTTCATCCTCCAAATCCGAATCATTAAAAATAGCACAGTTAGCCTCCTGCAAGCGCACCGGAGGTTGGACAATACACGAGTGGAAGGCAGCCTCTCCAGATCTCACTGTACTTTGGGAATGTTCCCGGCACCCTGTGAGCCCAGCGCAGCCGCATGGGCAAATGCCTGCACCACTTCCCAATCTCAGGCTTGGGAAGAGAAATGGAAGATAGTCTTGTTTTGGCCATTGTTGGATTGCCTTTGAAGTGCAGCATAAAGACGGAGACATGTTCCCGCTTAGGTCTGAACTTCAGCTTCACTGAGTTGGAAAGCTGTGGTTAAATAAGCCAGTAAATGTTGAGTAATAATGTGCTGAGAAGGGAAGAAGGAAGGTACACAGTGCGGCACAAGGCTTGTTGTGCATACCTCAGCTGCTTCTGTACATCCAAACTCGGTCAGAGCATGCTCCATATGACTGGTAGAAAATTTCTGGACATATGAATATCTTTGGAGCTGCTTTTCAAGTGGTGTTCCTTGTGCATAACAAAGTGTTAAACTCTAGCCCACCTCCCATGTAGATTTTAATATTTTTGAAATACTTTTTAAATGCCAAATTGTTGCAAAAAGATTCAACATGTTCTTGCTGCTTTGGCTGATTTAACTTCTGTGGGAGTGCCCAGTTGTTGCAGCCTACAAACCCTCATGTCTCTCTTACTGGGACAGAGGTGGGAGGAGAGGTTTTTAATTCTTGTCTTCCATTATGTATAATTGTTAAAGCAAGTCATGCCAGCAGATGCATGATGGGTGATGGCCTTTGATCTAAAGTTTTAATATTGCATAAAAGCCATGTTTGCGTATGGGGGCAGTGGAGAGAGAGAGAGAGAGAGAATTGAGAATTGAGAATTCGTTTGTTATATGCAAGTGTGTATGGATAGCACATTTTTATACTGTGCTGCTTACCATCAAGATATTAATGTAATAAATATTTGTCTGTCTGTTTTGCCTCATCTGGTGGACTCCAGCCTGCCTCCAGCGGTTTACTTGATGAACAGCTGTTTGATTCTAGCAAGTTCGCTGCCAGAGGGACACAGTTCATCTCTCCATAAGCAGGCTGTCTTTCACAGGACACAGAATATAATTACAACACTGCTGGGTACTGCTGGAGTTGTCTAGGTTGATTTCTTATTGCTGCTTAGTTTCACGTTTGGAAGTTCCTGGAGGATGGAAGCACCTGGTCGGGCCTGCTGCATGCAGGAAAACACAAGCGGGGCAAACATGCAAGGGAAGAGCTGACACTTGGGGAGTGTTGAGCAGAGGGCTGGTGGGCCACAGTTGCAGGATGAAGGAGCCGGCGAGCACCAGAAGGATTCTCATTGTGCTTTCCAAACAAGGAAGTTCTGTGTAACGGATCTTAAAGAGTAACGCATGTATTCTGGCATAACCTTTCGTGGACTATAATCCACTGCAGCAGGTGCATGGAGTATTATGGAGAGTTTCTGTCTTTTTGGAGAGTTCTTAAGGTGAAGATAGAGATAAGAATTATAAACAGGGAGGTCGGAAGACAATTCAGAGCACCAGGGACTGATGGTGGCGGCAATCACCTTACAGTGGTACCTCAGCTCACAAATGCGGCAGTTCACGACCAAATCGGGTCGTGAGCAGAAATTTCGGAAAAAAATTGCCTCCAGTCACGAACTCCGCATCGGGTGATGATCGTGATTGTGCCTGCCTTCCCTGCATGGGCGCGGGGAGATGGCTGCGATTGCGGTCGGGCTCATGCATGGAAGATGGGCGTGATCACAGTCGTGCTTGGAGGGGGAGATGGCCACGATCATGCTCGGGTGGGGGGGATGGCCGTGATCGCGCCTATCTTCCCTGCCCAAGCGCGCCCGTAATCATGCCCGTGATTGTGCCCGTCTGTGCCTGCAATCGCGGTCATGCTTGTGCAGGGAAGACAGACGCAATCACGGTCGTTCTTGTGGGGGAGGGAGATGGCTGCGATCTTTGTTGTGCTTTGTTACTTTGTTGTTCTTTGTCACTTTGTTTCAAATTTTTGTGATTAAAAAATGGTTACAGAACAGATTAACCTTATTTGCATTGAAGCTTATGGGGAAATTTGTCTTGGGTCACAACCAATTTGGGTTGCAACCAGAGTTGTGGAATGGATTAAGTTCGAGAGCCAAGGCACCACTGTGTTAACAGTGGACACTACTATTAGGAAATCCATTTAAAATGTGTGGTGTGATCCAATATTCTATTTCAAGGTTATGGGGATAAAATTGGACCTGTTGATGCATCCTAATTCAGCTACTTCCCTTTGGAGTTCCTTTGCTCCATAGTGTCCATTTTCAGATCTGAGCCAACTGGGTGATCTTGGGCTGGTCACAGACTCTCAGCCCAACCCTACCTCACAGGGTTGTTACTGTATGGATAAGATTGAGAGCAGCAGCAGGAGAATGGTGTAAGCTGCTTTGAGTTCACTGGACAAAGCAGGGTATAAATCCAAATAAATAAATAAATATTTCCCCACATACCTCTGTATAATTCTACTTCTGGGGTCAAATCTATGACTATTTGAACAATGACTATTTGAATAATGCAAATCATTAGGGGAAAAAATTCACAGAATCCCATAGCTGAATGTCAAATACAAGTTCTAATTTTGGCTGAATTTGTGATTGCAAGTATATAAGCTGTAATGATCATGGGACTGCGGGATTCCACACTGTTTGAAGATTGTAACAATAACCTAGATCTGAGGTGCTCGGCATGTTTGAAACTGAGAATCACCTTGCTCTCTTTCTCAGGCTTATACTTGCCGCTCCAAGGACTAGAAACGTAGCAACTAGTGCCATCTTCCGTTTTGTCTCTGGGTTCACTAACCCAGATTAGACAGAGGCACAGCCCATGTGGGTGCTGTTGTTGGGGTCAGCAAAAGCATGTTGCTTCTGCTTTGTTTGCATATTACAAAGAACCTAGAGTGGTCTTTCATAATTCTTTGGCACTGATGCCAATGGTTAAGGTACCAGCACGAAAGGTAAGGTAAGGTTAAGGTATTTTGTGTTGGTTTGGGGTTGGTTTGGCCATTTGAACCTCAGATGAAAACCAAACAAAATGTTGCAGACAGATATGTTGAATAATGCTGAATCATCCTCACAGTTACACAAGAAAAATTCCTACCAGTATAAATGGGACTTGACTATGTGAAAGTAAGGATAGTATTGCAACCTTATCAAATTACTTGATAATTTTGTTTTTGTTCTTGTGCTTCAAGAGTGTGGAAAAGTAAAAGCCTGAAATGCACAGCTAATTTTGTCCAGGTGTGCTCTTAAATTGCAAGGCTTCTCGTATAAAATAATTTAAAAATAGATCCAGTTACCTGGGTTATTTAATGCTTTCTCGCTTTTAGAATATTTTGCACATGAATGTTCAGAAGGCATATTTCCTGCAAAATATTAAATATTTCCCAGCCTTATTTACTGATGGGTGCAGGTGACCACAGCTATGAGGCTTAATAGCTCAGTTGACTGTTGCATGAACTGTTCATGATTAACATTATGATTTTTTTCCCTCCCTCGTTTCATTTCTGTAGGCTGTCCAATTAGCCCCTAGACGATGGCTAAACCTGCAGGAATATCAGAGTAAGAAACTGATGGCTGATCACGGGGTCACAGTTCAGAGATTCTTCGTGGCTGACACAGCAAATGATGCTCTTGAGGCCGCTAAGAGACTAAGTAAGTTGACTAGTAATGGACAGAAATCTGCAATGGCTATAAACAAGCCTGGAAAGTTAAATTGCATTGTAGTTGTATGCAATTGTTAAAGCAGAGGAACATGGTATTCTAGATATCAGAAGCAGGCAAAGGTAATAAGCACACTTTCATGTACAATTTGGATTCCTTTGAATTGTATTTCATTTGGTCCCAGAGACTCTGGGTGGGTTACTATCAATGTAAATATATATATCAGAATTTACAGTAGAGCAGACATAACTGGCCAAAATGACTTTCCAGATTTTTACTTTATTTCCTTGATGTCTGTCCTTTTAATAGCAAACATGGCTGGTGAGCACTGATGGTACTGTAATCAAAATGAAGCTACTGAGAACCAAGAGGATGCTATTAGTATCCTTGTGAGAATGGCAACGTTCGCAGAAGTACAGAATTATATTTCAGAAAACACATCAAAGGAAGCAGACTTTGTGCCAGCATTTTATTTAAGACTGAGTATGCTCAGTAGCCACAGAATGTTGCATATCACTTAGAAAAGAAAAATGGAAAGTGGTGGAGGAAGGGGAGATAAAAGGATGGAATTGCCTACTGGAGGAAGATGTGGTGTGCTGGCTGAATTTCTGAATTGGAGCACCCTTAAGAGATGTGGTGGTCTACATTTTGTTGCAGGCCCTGCGCGGTTTTGTAACAGCAAAAATAAGCATTAGAAAAACAAACTAGTTTTATGCTTGCAGAACTAGCATCTTGAGAGACAAATAGAAAAGGAAATTGAGGAACCCTGCATGGGCTAAGCCCTGTCCCCATTTCTGCCACCTGAAGCAAAACAGCTACTTCCCCATCCACTCATTCGCCTGGAATGGGGAGTGTCTCTACACATGTAGAGCTTGTCCTTGTGAGGAGGATTCTGGTCCAGCTGGGATCCTTCTTCACATGGAAAAACTCTGCAGGTATATAGTGGCATGTGCTGCAAGCCCTTTCGCACACATGGATGCGTGGATGGTGGGGAAGGATTTCTGCTGCAGGTGGTAATAACGGAAGCACACATGAGCATCTGGGATAACCTCTGTAACCCTGTGTCCCTTCTTCCATGTTTCTTCAATGCATTGGAGGTGGATCAGCCTCCCTCATGGAAGAGCCAATCTGTCCCACTGGTGGTTTGGAAAGCAGACAGCAAAAAGCCCAGAAAACATCCCAGATTATCCTGATGGGATACGGTGTGGCAAGGAGAGTCTGAGAGGAAGTAGATGGAGAACACAGAGAACTGTACAGCATCTCTGGCTGATGACTGCTTCTGTTCAAACAGCAGCAGTATCCCCACATTGCCTAGCAAACCACTTTTGAAATAGGTATCTGCAAGTCAAAAGTCTGATGGGTGCATGGCTGCAAGCCCTTGGGTGAGTCTGTTACACATATATTACAGTCAGTCTTTGGCAGGTAGGTTGACTTTTGCCACCTGATCTCCAGTGCTTGCTGTGCCTCTGGTAAGATTTTCTATTTATCACTTGGAATGTGACTTGGAAAATTTTGGCCAGCACTGCAGGACACCAAATTGTAGGCCAGTGTACAGGATATACCAAATTGGAAGTGCATTTGGTATCTCAGAATAGGCTTAGGACCATGTCTGGAAATGATGAAAGAGAAACATTATTAACCATTGCAAAAAAAAGCATCATTGCCTGTAGATATCTTGAATTCCATTTCGTTAATTGAACACATTGCATTCCTTGGGGAAGACTTTGGCCAGATGTATTCCTTGATTAGAATGACTCCCCATTAAATATGAATCATCCCAATTTTCAAAGTGCAGTATCCTTGGTTGGAATTTCTGCTAAAATTGCCCAATCTGTAGTGAGAGTTCATCGCTTATTCTGTTTTCTGTACAGTGATAACCTCATATATGTGAAGGTATGTGGATATTGTATTTATCTCTTTCATTCCATCTAGAACACTTACCCAGTAAAATCACTCCAGGATGAGGAACATAATTTGCATGATAGGTTGGATCCAGGATCTGCTTCCACAAACAGAAGGGTTCTGCTCAGGAAAAGTTCCTCTGCCCAAGTTTTTGAGGATCTGCTGCCCCTCAATACCGCTCTCCCCCAACTGAGCACAGTCTCCTGACCATCTCACAAGTCTTTCTCTGTTTTATGGAAAGCAGCATGCTTTGCTTTTTTTCTGCTGTGTGTCTGCACATGAAGCAAATGTATCAATTAGGTATTAATTGCTTTTCTGCGTACCTAGGTTGAGGTTTGGGGTAAAATACTGGAGACAGTAATATGACAAATACACAGGTCAGTGAAGAAATGAGCCAGGGCAAGCCCAGAGCAGAGAGAAGGTAGATCTGAATCCGCTAGTTGGTCTCTGGGAGATTTGCAGCAGATTGGCAAGGGGTCCCAGTTTGTTGGCAGCAGCAGCAACAGCATGACAACCAGTCTATTATACTACTGAAATTTAAAATTCTTGGGGTAACCAGAAATGCATGCTTGGTGGAAAGACTGTGAGTGGCATTTAAATCTGTGCTCAGAATTATTTAATTCTAAATGTCTTTTGTGCCAAGCTCGTGGCTGGACTCAGATTCTAGTGAAAAAACCAAGATGGATCCTGTAAGCTTGAAGTTTGCCCACACCTATGCTAACTCATTCAAAACACATAGGACACTGGTGATGCTCTGAATGTTTTGTCCCATCAAGGCTTGCTATTATAACTAATAGGGTTATTTGTGGGAGTTGTAGGACAAAGCATCTGGAGAACCACAGGTTATCTACTCCAAGAATAGGGATGGTGGTGTTAAGGAGCAGCTTGTGCTATCCTTCTTTTCAGAGATTGAAGATACATTGATTCTAGTGTCCAGTTGTAAGTTGGTGCTTAGTGCTGAGAAGTGTAAGTTCCAAATTAGCAAGCTAAGCTCTGTGTGCACAGCCTGATCCTTCCATAGTTGAAAGTTGCTTTAATAATAGTCCTTCAAATTCCAATGACAAAAAGGCAGCAGAATACAATATGTGCCACTTCAGCAGATTAAATGAAAACATTCTTCCATGAGGCCATCATTTTTACTCTCTCCCTATTCTTCTCTCATCAGTTCACTATAAGGACTGCTGAGCCCAGGAAAGATCTTGTAGCATACCTACTGACTGCTTTTAACTTGAGATACGATACTGCTTAATAAGAGAAGGATGTATAAATAGGAGAGAAAAGGAGGCTAGTCATACGCCTGTTATAATAAAAAGAGATTGATTTCTAGATTGAGCAATGTTCTCACAGTTTGATATTTCCATGGTTTATTAATGATATTGCCATTGATTGTGGTGTATGATTACAATGATACTAATATAGGTAGAAAAAAGTATATTACCGTGTTTTAGAACATGGAGCAAAAATGTCAATGTAAACAATGGCTTTGGCCCGGACTTGCCCAGAGGGAAATGTACTTCTGCCTGTACATGATTTCTGCCATGTAACTCTTCTCCTTCTCTAGCCCCCTTTCCCATATCCCATAATGTCCTGAGGAATCCCTGACTCTCAGGGTTGGCTCTTCGCAGGGTAAGTGGGACTTCAGGGGGGATAGGACTTCTTCAAGAAGCCATTTCCCACTTACAGTTACTGGGCCCCAGCCCATTGCCAGTGAAGCATGTGGGAGAAGGGAAGGTGCGTACGCTCCCAGTACTGAATTTGACTGTCTTCTTAGCTCACATCTTTGCGAATGTTTGTATCAGCTGCAATGATGATAATGTTCATTTCATTTAAGTGAATCAAATGCGTTAACTGGATTATTTAAGACACTTTGCTTTTTAGTGTAAGAGGGATTGAGGGGACTATGAAATTACTGCTATGCTCCACTAAGCCATTAATTAGCACAATCTGTGCAGTTAACTTGTGTGTTGGGGCATCAAGTTGTTGTATCTCATTAGAATTCAGTCTGAAGAATGCATTTGGAAGGTGATATAGTGATATTTTATTCAGCCCTGTACCAAGCAGGTGTTTATCTGTCTATTTGTGTACATCTTCATTTGGGCTATTGTAGGACATGATGCCGTGGACGTGCCATGCTTGTTACATTAAGAGAGACCACCAGTGCCTTCCCGTAGTCTTTCCAAATGCAGACATGAACGCTGTGCTTCTACACTGAAGTGTGTTGCTCATGTGGAAGAATTGTGGCATGTGCTGCTAGTGTGCCATCTTGGTTGCAGAATTATACAATATAGTACAAATTGTAAGGTTGCACCCAAACTTAGTCATACATAGAGCAGACCCATTAAAACCAGTAAGGCTTTAGTCATGACTAATTTAAGTTCCATTGAGTTCAGTTGGTCTGCTCTAAGTATAACTGATTCTCATCCAAGGCAAGCCTTTGGCCTTGTAGAAGTACAAAGGGGCAAATTCTGGACCATAAAAGTACAATGCACTACACTGAGTAGTGTACACATTGTAAAAGTTTATGAACGCAACTGTTTGGAATTCGAGGGCTGATCTTTATACCAGCTTTCAGAATAAACTCTTGAACATTTCATTATGACATCCATGCAATGACATAGCATCATAGAATAGTACAGCAGGAATTGACCAGAGGGCCATTGGGTTCACCCCCCTGCTAATGCCAAGTCAAATCATCTCTCACAGATGGCTGTCAAGTTGCATCTTGAATGCCTCTAGTGTGGGAGAGCCCACAACCTCCCTAGGGAATTGGTTCCATTGTCGTACTGCTCTAAAAGTCCAGAAATTCTTGCTGATGTTCAGCTGGAACCTGGCTCCCTGTAACTTGAGCCTGCTATTCTGTGTCCTGCTCTCTGGGATGATGAAGGAGAGATCAAGAAGAGAAGAGTGCTATCATACCTCCCCTCCGCCTTCTCTTTCTGAACCTAAACATGTCCAGTTCTTTCAATCTCTCCTCACAGGACTTTGTTTCCAGTACCTTGGAGTTGCCTTCCTCTGAACTCTTTAGATTTTCTGCATTTTTCTTAAACAGTAGTGCCCAGTACTGGACACAGTATTCCAGATGAGGCCTAACCAGTGCTGAGGAAAGAGGAAATTAGTACTTCATGTAATTTGGAACTACATGGTTTCCGATAATATTGGCCTGAAACAACAGGATGTCAGCCGGCTCCGAACACATACATTTGCCGACATATGACACCAACAGTAAAACATTGATAGGAAAAGCTCAGTGAGTGTCCCCCCAACTCACCTGTTGTGTTGTCCTTTTCCAAGACCAAGAGAGCACCTCCAGTTAGTTTAAGCAAACTCTAGTCAATGGCATATAGAAATACGAGCAACCTTTGCACTAAGAAGACATTTCCAAAAATAGTTTCTTGGCAAGTATTGCACACCTATTCACCACCTTTTTCCTGTGCTGCTCTTTCAGGGGAGTGCAGGCCTCAGGGCCTTTTGTTGCTTTAGTTAACATGGTGTCTGAAAGTGTTCATACTTTTCAGTAGACCTTTAGCGGCTCACAGCAGATGGAGTAAGTCCAGAACTCTTCCCTTAAGAGATGAAGAATACCAAGTTCTTCCTATGCCTTTGGGCTTGCATGTTCCTTCCACTTTTCCCCTTTCAAATTTCTTCTGTGTTACGATTACTATTACATCTATACCAAGTTGAACATTAACCATACGCAGCTTTAAGTCAAAGTTAGCAGTCCCATTCTAATCGTTGTTTCAGCTGATATAACCCAGACTGAAAGGGAAATATTGGGAAAATCTCATCTCTTAATGCTGGTTCGGAGATTGTGAAAGGGTAGGCCTGGCACAGCACTGGAATGGCTTAAGTTTGTATCCAATATACAGATATCTAAGATTCTGTTGGAAAACCAAAAAAAAATGATGCTTAATACAATCAATTTGGAGAAAAATTTAAAGCATTGAATTTAATGGCAATAGTACACTGGCCAATGTGTTTGATATATTCTTTAGTTAATGGTTTTCCTGGAAACATGTCAGAAATGCACTAATAGCTTGAAAGGATTTGTAAATAAGTTTAATGGGACTGGTAGATTTATTATTTTCCACCAAACAAAGCATAGCAGATGCCTAGAAAATTAAAGTCATGCCATTAATACTTTTCTTCAAAGCAAGTTTGGTCTTGTAAAAGATTGAACCCAAAGGATTTTTGGCTTTGTAGATAGCTAAGCAATTCTCAGATGAAACTATATTACAAGAAACACTGTTGATGAGTCAACATTAAGTCATTTTATGTTCCAAGTCAAGAAGCTGTAAATATCCAACAAATAATGACAAAACACATTCTATACAATCTTGAAAACACTCTGTTATGCCTGATTTCCTTTATGAGAAAGGCTCAGAATAAACAGATTTGCTTTCATATATCTATATTTAATTTAGAATAAGAAACCAAGAGATTTGGGAGCCTCTTTCTGACAATCATCTATAAGGCAATGATAATAATGTATCATTAATATTTGTGTGGGGTTTATTGTCTGTGTTAGATATGAGGCTGTATTTCTGAAAATAGAGGAAACAGATGGGATGAAGTTACCAGTCTAAAAATAGCAATATTAGCTTTCACTGAATGTGAATAAACAGCTACTTTTGTGAGCTATATGTGCATTTAAAGTTGCTAGTTGCTGATAGCTGCTGTTGCATGAACAGACGGGGTCAAATTTCTTGATACCTCTTCAACACACTGAGCCCAGCTTTCTCTGGAAGGGACGCCCTGCATATACTCCTTTGTGACATGAAAACATAACCATAAACATAAGGGAACCAGAGTGGTGTAGTGGTTAAGAGCATGGGACTGGGACTCAAGACAATCCGGGTTCTAGTCCCCACTCAGCCATGGAGCCAACTGGGTGACTTTGGGCCAGTCACAGACTCTCAGCCCAAGCTACCTCACAGGGTTGTTGTTGTGGGGATAAGATGGAGGAGGAGAATGATGTAAGCTGCCTTGAGTCCTTTGTAGGAAAAAGGCAGGATATAAATCAATCAATCAATAAAAATAGCAGGTTGTAGGACTTGCTAATAAGTGTCAGATTCTCTTTCTCTCTGGTCCTCATGCAAAATTCCCTGTAAATCATCTTTATGAACATACTTAGCCATTGACTTCCAAGGAGCAAGTGCACGGCTAAGTTGAAAACTTGTGGTGTTGAACTTTTTTGGTGCAAGAGCACAAAGTGTTCACTGAAGCAGGTGTACTCCCTGTGGGAAGAAATGTCACTCAGAAGAATGTTGAGATCCCTCCACATCTCCTGGAAAGGCCTTTTTCTGGAGATGGTTCGGGCAGAGGCTGGGTCATGTGGCTGTATCTAGTAGAGTGGCTACTGCATTTGTTTTCAAAGAAGAACTTGCATTCACAACTGATCTTTCCCCCTTCTTGACTGCTTCTGTTAAAATAGCTGCTGAAGACATTCTGAGGGAACCAATCCTTGATCATATACGGGGGGAATCCTGATCTTGTCATTAGGAAGGGAAGATCGGATGATGCTCTGCATATTCCTCTTAGCAAGAAAGGGGATGGATCTGGTTTCTGAAACTGTACTGTTGTATTTTACATCCATTCGGTAGTCTGAAGGGGCCAGTTTTAAGGGTGCTTATTTGGGCTGCAATAAATTCCTAAGAACACTAAGTAGAGCCATGCTGGATCCAATCAAGGGTTCTGTTCACAAGTGACCAACCGGCCATCTGTGGGAAACGGATAAGCAGGACCTTCAATCCATGTTCCCCATCAACTGGTGTACATGGGCATGCTGCCTCTGATAGCAGAGAGCTTCAGCTGTTGGGCAGTATAGAAAACACATGCATACATACCAGGATTAGTAGCCATTGACAGATATCTCCTCTGAGAATTTCTGCAGTCCCCTTTTAAAACTGTCCAAATGGTGTCCAGCATTTCGTCACTTTCTTCATCTTGATGATCCTATTGTGTTCTAATATTATGAGAGAGAGAGACAGACAGACAGAGAGAGAGAGAGAATAGTTTTGCATGCATAATTTTGTACAATTCTTAAGTCTCCCCTTGCTTGCTTTTGTTCGTCCTCCCCTCGTTGTTGCAATGGAAGGAGGTAGATTGTGCTGGAGATGATGCAAGCAGTCTTACGCCTGTGCCAAAACAAGACTAAAACGGGCAACCCTTTATGTTCTAAAAAGCTCCCCACCTCATTTGAGTCCCTCTGTGTCCATGACGCCATTCTATTGTGAATACCCTTTTTCCTTGAAGTAGGTGGAACAGCCATTCCAGATGTTGCTGTATGTGTCCCAGAACTCTGCCTGAACGCAGGGCCAATGACAGAGACTTAATTATTTCTGAAGATACTTTTAGTCTGGAAGGTGCTATTCTGTGATGTGTGTGTGAGTGTGCACATGCTTTGGGGTTGGTTGTCTTGTGGTAGTGAATTTTGTATGTTAGTTCTGCATTAGCCTGATATGGAGAGTTGAAGCTGAGGTGAGCACCTCCAGGGAAGCTGAGCCTGCAGGCAAGAGTGGATGTCTTCTTGAGGTAATGGAACAGAGGCTGCCTTTACACCTTCCCTTCTAAGTAACTAATTAATCTCCATGCTAACTAATTATCATCACCATACCATCCTTCCTTAATATGTCTCATTTACCACATATCTTTGCTTTTGCACCTGGGCCAGAGGGAAGTTTTGTTGCTGGCAATTAATACGGTGTCAATCCTCAGCCCCAGTGAGAACTTCTGGGGAAGGAATTTACAGCTGCTACATAATTTTTGCATTTTTACATTGTTCCGGGGTGGACGGATGACTAGTATAGAATGTTGCTTTGCTTGTTTGCTTTCTTTAAAGAGCTCCTCTCCCCGAACACAAACACCTCTGCCATAAAAGTACAGAGCTTAACCTATACTCTGGAATCTCTGACATCAAGAGATGCATTGTATCACAGGCACGAAACTAAAAGAGAGGTAGCCATTTGCTTGGGGCCGGCCACCTAATACATAACTGATGAGCAATTTTGTCTGCAAGTCTCCAGATTGGCTCTTACTTAGGGGGCCTCCTGAATTGCAGATGCTTTACCCAAGATCTCATTATTCTCAGATGTAATGTGTGGCTCCAAACGAGGGGTGCAGAAACTCAGACCCAGGAGCAGAGTTCTCCAGGTGGCTTAACCCCCTTCCTTTGGGCCCTCCTCCCTTTCAAGGAGCCACCAATTGTTTGTGATTTGCTGGGTTTTGTGCCAAGGTGGAAATGTGTCTCTGCAGACTTTACTAGTAGTAAGAGCTTTAAGCTTTTTTAAAAAATGTTGATACTTGAGCCCTGCCTACCTTTGCATCCTCCAAAAGCTCTTCTAAAATGGAATTTGACTCTCAGGTGGAAAGAAGTTCAGCGCCCCTTCTCTAGACAAGTCATGCCTTTCTTCACGGATGGCATGAGCCTATTGATTGTACCCTCAGCACTGATAAGCATGCTGAACTCAGGGAGGCTTTCAATGGGGGGGGGGGGGCTGTCCAAGGTGATCTCCCCCTCCCTGTTCCACCTTGCTCTTCCTGCTCTGCAGTTTAGCTAGATAACCGATTTCAGCCATTTGGCTTCAGTGCTTTGTGGGTGGAGGGGAGGAGGCTGGTGTGGTGTCAGGATGCCTCTTCTCCTGGCAGCCCCACTCGCTTTCCCATCTGGCTCCTTGGCCTCTTCTCCTGGACAGAGTTTCCAGCCTTGGAGGAACTGCCAGAGCATGCGCAGAGAGAAGACTGGTACACAAACCCCAGCACCAAGGTCGGAGCTCAGTTTCTAGCCTTGGAACTGGGAAACCAAAGTATTCTGTGCCCCCGACCCCCAGTTGCTGTCAAGGGATTTCTCCGTTAATTGGAGGGATAAGATGGTAGGGCAGTTGTTGGATAAGAATGTCTCCCTCCTCTCACCCCCCATGCCCAAAAAGCTTTTGAAAACATCCTTTTACACTTTTGGAAAGTTTTACTGAGGGCTCAAGTGAGCTTGAGCTGTGCCATACCTTTAGTTATTTTATAACCCTTCTCTGCCACCAAATGTCTTTGAATCAAATAGATTTATAGTAATGTGAGTAATGGATAGGGGACTAGCAAATCAAAATCTCATTTCAGATGTTTGACACTAATGTTGCGCTGAGTTACTGTTCTCTGTGTTGGATTTCTGATCAAATTACTAAAATTGCCACTTGGAAGTAGGAATGGAGACAAAAATACAAACAAAATATTGTTATAAATGAGTGCTGAATTTCATAGTTAGCATCTGTCACAGAAACCATTCTTTAATCCTGGCTATGCTTAAAGAATACATACAAAAGAAGTTGATTGGTGGCTTTTCTTGCAGAAGGCACAATTCCCGATATATAAATGTGATAAAAAGCCGAATCGTATTACATATAACATGACTACAAGAATAATTTGGCTTTATTTATTCCTAATCTGTTGTGATGTATAATACTTTTTAGCTGTAAAAAAAACCCCAGCAAGGTATGCAGGTGAGAATTGGTTGCAAATTTTTAACCCCTTTGTAATGCAATCTTACATATTAGCTTTTGGAGTGACATGGGTTATATTTTTATGAACTAGAATTTAATCAACAGGTTTTTGAGTCCTTCATTGTTACCGCTTCAGTCAGTGTAGATGTGACCCTACCTAGATATAGCCACACATTTGTTCCTGTTGAATTTTAGTCCTCTGATGTAAAGTAGAAGACAACACTTGGGGTTTTTTATTTGTTTGTTTGTTTGTTTATTTAAATATTTATAGGCCGCCCCATCGCACTGAAGCCTCGGGGCGGCTTACAACAAGATTAAAATACAATAATGAAATAAACAACATTAATTTATCCCTCCCCCTTTGCAGCAGCATCACATGTGCAGCGGTTGCTGGTGTATTCAGGGAGCTTAGTGATGATGAGGCTTTGGGTAGTATATATGCACTACATCGGTTAACTTCGTTATTGCACCCCTTAAGCAAAGAGTGCAGGATGGCCACACTTTGTCTCCTCCCACCAATCACAATATTCTGCGACAGGCTGGCCTGAAAGAGAGTGAACAGACCAAAGCCACCCAAGGAATTTCATGGTTCAACAGGGTTCTTGGCTTGGCTGTGCAGATGGCTGTGCTCCATCTGCCTTTTGGCCTGCCTCTTTGACCACCCACCACTGCAGTGTGCCCCCTGAGACCTTCCCCACATACGCTTTGATGCCCCTGCTGTAACTGCCAAGCCATGCAGGCTCTTGCTGAAATCCTTCACAAGGAAGCAGCTCAGGAGTGGGAGTGTGAAGTAGCATCTACACTGGGAGAGGAAGGCTAAAGTACAGGCAGGGTGGGGATAGGGGGTTTCTTGAGTACGTGCAACCTGTTGATCTTCTTACCTTGTGTGATACTGTGATAAACTCAGTGAACATAAGGACTGCCTAAGCCAAATCTGTTCTGGGTCCCTCTGCCAATTGCCATCATGAAGGAGAAAGGGGTACCTCTTATTGCCAGGCCATCGTAACTGGGAGGATCTTGGTCTGGCTGTGACTGCAAGGCCACAGAAGATGCAGAAAAGCTGGAAAGGGTTCAGTGGAGGGCAATAAGGAAGACCCAGGGTCTGGAAACAAAGCCCTACGAGGAGAGATTGAAAGAATTGGGCATGTTAAGCCTCAGGAAGAGAAGACCAAAGGGGGATATGATAGCACTTCACAAGTACATGAAACGCTGCCACAAAGGGGAAGAACAAGCTCTCTTCTCGATCATTCCAGAGTGCAGGACATGGAATAATGCACTTAAATGACAGGACTCCAGGAAGATGCCAGGAAAAGTTTCCTGAGTGTCAGAGCAGTATAGCAGTGGAACCAATTACCTAGGGAGGTTGTGGGCTCTCCCACACTAGCGAAATTCAAAGTGCAACTGGACAGACATCTGAATGGATGGTTGAACTGAGCAAGGGCTTGGACCTGATGGCCTTCTAGGCTCCTTCCAGTTCTGCTATTTTGTGATTCTCTGAAGAAATACTGAAGCAGATAGCAAGGGTAGAGGCTAGGAGTGCAGAGAAGGGGCAAAGGGAGAGACCTGTCTGGATGGAGGACAGCTGGGTAGGGGATAACAGCTATTTCCGCTCTTTCTGCCCACTGAACAGCATATCACTGGCAGGGGCAGGAATACAAAGGAGAACTTGGCACCCTAATGTTTTTTAAATTAAAGTTTTTTGAATTAAAAGTACCATTTTGAAGGCCGGGAATGAAGACATTTGTGGATGCCGTCATAGGTCTCCACAGGAACCATGTTGTCTTAAAGGCAAACAGGGGAAGGGTGAGAGGGCTCGAACCCATGTGCTTAGCCTGCTGTTTGATTCTTGATGATGAGAAAGGAATAGTGAGGGATTCTAGTCTGTTGACTTAGAAGTTCAAGGAATTTGTTTGTAGCTGTCAGCACAGACAATGAATAAATGAATCAAAATTTTCCCAGTAGCATGAAATGCATTAGTAGAGTCAGGCCTGTCAGTTTGTTTTGACATTCCTTTTGCTGTCACTTTTGTGTTTCTGAAATTCACAGACAAGATGTAAAATAATGGCCGTGGTTGAAAAATTAGATTACGTGTTATTACCATAACTTTTTCTTTACTTGCGCTCTTTTCTCTTTTGTTGATCACTGGACTTGTCCATTGCAAAGACTTGTCCAAGAATCGCTTATTAATATCACATTTCAAAGTACAGAATAGGTTGGTAGTAGTCAGTCAGGTGCAGCTGAGTGTTCAAACAGTGCTGTCTTCAACTCCTTTAGCTGAGCTTTATGATAACAGTTGTCCAGGAGATGATGCGAGAATAGGCAGCCCTTTTGGCTCATGGGCACGATAGGCAACTGTCCTGACTACTCCCATAAAATGGCTGCCATGCGAGGCACAGATAGTCTCAAAGGACAGGTAACCTGCCAACAAATCATTTGAATGCACCATTTTCATCACTAATAAAACCATATTTTACAGAACGTAACCCCATTTTCTTCCTCCTCATATACCTACTGATGCATCTCTCTCATGCTGTGGACCACCACCACTAGAGTACCTCTTCCCCTCCCTCCCTCTTCATTTTCTTGGAATGTATCTGATATCAATCACATATCAGAGACATTAATGCTTAGTGAAGGTAGCAGCTGCTTTGGCTCTGAAATGATCCCAAGTGTGTTGGTCTGTTTGGCTAAGTGAGAGGAGCAGGACAAGTTAGTAGACACCAAGAAAGGAGTTCGTGGCACAGCTGTGTCTGTGGACACCACATTGCCTACCCCTTGGCTAAAAGTACGATGTCCTACTTTTTCTGGGGGGCTAAACTCAGAAGGTGGAAATGTCTTCTGCCTTACCAGCCTTGCCCCTCTATTACAAATCAGGATTGACACACAAACGTGGAAAAAGACATCATCCATGTATGAATACGGGCTCTGAACCTGGTATCTGTCAGTACTGTTGGACATCAAGTGCATATGACCTGCCCCTGTTCCTCTACATTTAGTAATGCTTTCTGTGTTCCTTTCCTCATTGCACATGACAGTGGTGGGGAGCCAATATCAAGATGATTAGGAAAATGACTGAAAGAAAAGCTTCGGAACTATCGTGCCATGCTATAGAACTGTGGCTTCTTACTTCCTGTTGTGGCCAGCAGTGAAAATGAGAGATGTTGTTCCAGTGTACCCCCTGCCCCCTGCTGCTGCCCTTGGAGTAGCCCAACATGCTTTGGCTCTGCTTCATATGCAAGCGGTCCTTGGGCTACAAATAAGCTCCGTTCCTGAGAAAACAGAAGTTTATTTTTAAGTTGAATCTGTATGTGAGTTCGATCATGTATAGTCAGTCCTCCACTTTTGCAGGGGACAGACACCAAAAAGATGACAGATTTGGTGCCAACTGGGTCACAGTGGGGAGGTTGTTCTATAAGAGCGGGGATATCCCTTCCCCTTGTTGCCTCCCCCTGTACTTCCTTCAGCACTTGGAGGAAGGCCCCAGAGATTGAGCATAGTATCCGAGTAGACTGTGGTTGGGAGAGATGCTCCAGCCAGTATTTATGGTCCTAAGCCGTGTAAGAGGTTCACTAGAACTTCCCGAAAAGACCAGCCATAAATTGATTGCCTTTTGGTCCTGCTAGGATTTGAGCAGAGAACTCTTGTGATGTGCAGAATCTCCCCTGAAAGCATAACAAGTTGCCAGCAGATAAGGAGAAGCAGCTAATGTTCTAGGCCAAGGTCTGTTCCCAGGTGAACAAAAAAAAAAAGGGCTATTTTAGGTATTGTTTTGAAACTGGCCTTCTCAAAATGCAAGTTGTGTGCATGTAGACATGTTAACAAGATTGAATGCTAATGTCGAAACAATTGCTGGCAAGCCTCTTTAAACTCCATTAGCTCTATAAGCTTTGAGCTTGCTAATCTCTATCTAAAAAGGGAGAGTAGTTTATAAAGCTGAAGATGTTCTGACATTTGCTTAATCTGCTACTTCAGATCTAGGAAGTTGTTGTGACTTTCAAATCTTCTCTATATTACTTCCAATTTTTGTAGATTTTCCTTTTAAAAAAAGGTGACACATTTCAATAGGCCTATGAATATAAAATATCTCTTTATATTCATATTGGATTCACTTGGAAGATTCACAGTTTTTTGTATTTCCTATGGTTATTTTAAGATTGGTTCTCAAAAGAAACCCTCTCCTATCTTAGCTATATTCAGGAATAAAAGGTATTCAGAAATGTGCATCGGATGTGTTCACAGAGTAGCTAGCAGTAAATACAAGTGGCTTTCTAGTGCACATCAGAAAGTGAGAGCTTCAGTTCTTCCCTTTTAATTCTCCATGCATGACAGAGAGCTGTCAGGGATCTCTTATTTCATGCTGGGTATGAGTGAATGACAGATCCTATGCCAAATGGACATTGGAGTGGAGAGAGACTCACTTGAAACTAGGCATCAGGAACAAGAAGGATGACGGTCTTGGGCAATCATTCCTACGGACTGCTGGCTGCATCCCAGGCTATTCTTTGCCATCAGAAAGTG
Source organism: Varanus salvator macromaculatus (assembly GCA_023646645.1). Taxonomy (NCBI): domain Eukaryota; kingdom Metazoa; phylum Chordata; class Lepidosauria; order Squamata; family Varanidae; genus Varanus; species Varanus salvator. The sequence continues at coordinate 39,931,480 of JAIXND010000674.1, read as the reverse complement.
AAATAGATTACAGAGGAATTGGGGAGGATGGGCTAGGTCGAGATTCAGGGATGGAGGAGGCGGAGGTGATTATCTCAAGGCCAGGCGCTTCACCGAGCCAGGCAGTCTCTGGAACAATGACAATATGCAGCCCGTGGGAGGGGTCTCTGAGGATAAGGAATTCTCAGACACAAGCCAGGCCTGCTCGCCATCATTCCTATAAGGAGGCATCAGCAGAGGCAGCAAGTCCAATTGAATGAGCAGCACATGGAGAGGAGGTGTGCTTGCCTTCAGAAAGTCCCTCCTGAAGGGATGGGGCCTAGCCACGCTCGTAAGGATTGTGTAAACACTAGATTGGGTTCAACAGACTGCTCTGTGCACGCTCCAAGATCAATGCTGGGTGATTTATACTTGGGAGCAATAAAGAATGTTTGGCAAGGAAAACCCTCTGTTGTTTTTGTCTGCTTGAAGGAGGACCCTTGGCTCATGACACTCAGCTTTGTAGGCACTCTGAAACAATTGACACACTTCTGGGTGTCTCACAATTCTAGAGTGGAATGAGATATGTGCTGATCAGAACATCTCGAAAACCTTGAGGGAGTGAGATATGTGTCCATCACAACTTGACCATAAGACACCAGTGACCATAAGGACTGCTCTCTTGATCAAGGACATCACTCTGCTTGATGCAGTGGCCAACCAGATCTCTTCACTGCCAGCAACTGGCCTTTTGTTGGCATATTGAATCTCTGAATCTGTGCATCAGATTGCCATGTGGCTAATAGCCATTGGTAAAGCTGTGTTATGCGAGTTAAAGTCATCAAATCATAGAATAGTAGAATTGCAAGGGGCCAGGAAGGACATCAGGTCCAACCCCCTGCTCTTGCAGGACACCATTTTACACCATCCCACTCAGATGACCATCCAGTTTAGCCTTGAATGTCTTTAGTATGGGAGAGCCACAACCTCTCTAATCACTTGTCAGATGATAGTGTTGTGTCAAAACAGGGTTCATGAAAGGAAGATCTTACTAGGAAAATCACTGCATAAATGCTAAGGGCTCAAAATGCAAAAGGTAATTCAGCTGGGGCTAAATTCTTTGAAGGATCATCTCTCCTATGAGAAACCACCCATCCATTAAGATCTGCCGATCCATCTGCTGGTTCAGGCCTCTTGTATCTGTGAAGGCCTGCTGAGGTGTGGGTGGTAGCGATGGGTGGAACAACTTAAGCATGGCAGTGCCTCAGAGGTGGAAATGCATTTAGGGTATCTTCTGTATTGGTATTGTGCCAGCCCTGGAAGACATTTCTCTTCCAGCAAGCCTTTATCTATATCGCAGTTATTAGGTGGGCCCCATATCAATACTGGACATGGTCCAGCACCTGCTAAAGACCTAGTAGGGGCCTGCTGGAGTTGCTGTTCCTTTTCACAATTACAACCTGCCTGTCTCAGTCAAAGGTGGTGATGAGGAGGAAGAGCAATAGGTTTCAGGGCCTGCCCACTCCTTGGTTCTCTGCTTCTATGCAACTGGAGCAAACAAGTGGTAGTAAGGATGAGGATAAGGAACAAGAGCCGCTGCTGAAAAGGGTGGCAAGATCGGTTACTGAAGGAGGGGCCCCTTGAGGGTACTGTGCCCAAAAGGATTCAAAAATCAAGCACTGATGCTGAGATGAGCCAATTGTGTTTTTTAATAGTATTTTTGTGCTTTTAATCTCTATAGTATGAGGATTTGTAACCTGGAAACTTCTGCATGCAAAGCAGGCACAGTTTCACTGAGCTATACCTAAGTTAATGCATGGTGTAGAAATCAGGGTGAATAGAAATCCATGTTGTTGGATTTTTTTTTTTTAACTGGATTTCTAAAAATTAGATCAGATTTTTTAAAATTTTAAATCAGATTTTTATTTAAATTGTTTTTTCAATAAATGTTTTTTGAGGAAAAATCAATCTAAGGATAGTTTGGTATTTAAGATACATTTTAGTCCAAAGGTTATTCATCATGAAATAAGGGTTTGTTTTTGATTACGTAGCATGAGGCTGTATATTCATGCAATATTGCAGAGTTTTAGTAAATAAATTCCATTAATCTGTTCCCAATGTCATGCTCTTCCATAGACTTCTGTGAGGTTATTGGGCAAAAGATATTATCACAGATTAGTTTTATACTTCTCAATGCTGTGAATGTGTGTCCACAGAGATCACATGTCTCTAATTCACAAAAATGTTATAAAATAAACATACAGAGTTGAAAAAAAGACCTTAATCCCATTATTTATTTGCAAATCTATGTACACAGAACCAACCCCTTACCTCTGAAGTGCTAAGTTTCAAAAAATTCAGTGAATAGAAGAAGATTGTTGGGAGTGGAATAGATCTGCCCAAGAATCTAAGTGTGAGGAGGGAAGGGCAAGCAGTAAAAATGAAAATTAACCCTTTTGAGCAGAATACTCCACAAGTCTTTGGATCTTCTTATGTATAGACTGAGGTTTAGCACATTATTCTTTAGCACATTATTATAGGAGAAGAAAACCTATAATGGCAGCATAATAGAGACCAGTTTGGGAATATTTTAATGACGCTCCTCTACTTATGGCTAAGGCAGACATGCTTGTAAAACAATCATTTAAATCTAGTCTTACGGGCTACTGATTTAAATCAAATTCACTGCAATAGAAGTACAGTTATTACACAAGAAGCTGCTTCCCAATTACATCTGTGAGGATGTGTGGTCCTTCCCCATTGCTTTCTTAAAATAACAAACTAAGGGTGCAATCCTATGAATGGATAGTCAGCAAAAGGTGTACAACTCCCAGTATATCCCAACCTTTATTGTGAATTATTTTTTTCTTTCTGAACGTGCATAGGATTGCACCCTAAATTTATTTTAATATTGGTTTGATTACTGTTAGCTGCCTTGAGCACCTTTTGTTTTTAGGGTGGGTTTGCCATCTAAATAAACATGTAAATGAATGATACAATGATACAGTGGTACTTCGATTCACGAACTTAATTCGTTCCACGATTCTAGTCACAAACCGAATCGGTCACAATCCAAATCAAATTTCCCCATAATGTTCAATGTAATACAGTTAATCTATTCTGAACCATATGTATTTTTTTTAATCACAAAAATATGAGCCACGTCCCTGGGCTGCAGGCCAAGCCGTGGTCGCCTCACCAAGCCTGGGGGTGGATGGGCCGAGGCGGAGCGGGAGTGGGGCCATGGCCCCCGTGCCTCCGCCACAGCTTTCTCAGGGCAAGCCGCTGTCGAGCAGCCGCCATGCTTCATCCCCCCCGCAGCGGGGAGAGGCGGGAGGTACCCCACTCAGCTGGCTGCAGCCCTATCCCTTGCCTCGGCCCGTGGAAAACAGACCTTACCTCTCTCCTTGCAGCCCTCTCCTGGTCAGGGGAGCCAACCCACAGCCGCCTCGCCAATCTCCTATTTCCACTCCTGCTCCTCTGCGAGGGGACCTTCCTCCGGCTTGAAAGCAGGGGCAGTGAGGAGCCGGGAACACCTCGACTGAGGCGAGCGTGCCCTCATGGCTCCTCCTTGGGTCATGCTCTCCCTTTCAACGGGCGGCATGGCATCATCTTGGGCTTCTGCAGCCCGAGCGAGCAGAGCAAACATTCCCCAAAGCTCCCAGTGGGACCCCAAAGCCTACCAGATTGGCGGAAAAGCGGGGATAGGATATCTCAAGAAAGCCGCGGGAAGTGCTGTGGGGAAGTGTTCGTCACTCCATGCAGAGTTCACGAACAGAAGCAAAATTTTGCCGAACTTTCTGTTCGTGAACAGAAGCGTTTGTGAACCGAGATATTACTGCATTTGATATTTGAACCTTATGCATAATAGGATCATTGTTATTTGTTGTATGCAATCCGTGTTTTATGATCTAAATTTCTCTATAAATGGCTGAATTGAGTTAGCAACGATGTAGGGGGCTGATTTACCATATGTTCTCATACTGCTTTGCAATAAGGCATGATACAAATGCGGGACCAAGTGCAATAGAGGCACTGCAGTGACCTTCTTTTCCTTCTTTTTGCATCATCTGCCATGTCATTCCAAAGCACACAAAAAGGAAGCTTTTTGGTGGCGGGGGCAACACAGAGTGGTAGTGGACATCTTTGGAGTCAGGGGAGACTGAAAATACTAACAGCAAGAGAAGCTATAAATAAGACCACACTCTTTCCCATAGCAAAGCCTCCCAGCTGTCTGCATCTCCTGGGGCTTGTTAGTTCATATTGAGACTCAGGGGACCAAACATCTCAGGAGAAAGGGTAGGAGGTACATTGACTGGAGAAGATTGAGCACTTCAAAATTACAATACATTGATTCAGTTTTTAATGAATTATATATTTTGTGTGCATGTGTGTCTGTGCACATGTGTGTATAGATTGAGAACATTTTGTTTTATTTTGAATAAAGGAAATATTTGATAAATAAAGCAAATATTTTGTTTAAAATAAAGTCTGGCTTTAATACAAACATCCATGTCACAGTTTATATTAAAGTTTAACTTGAATCCACCACCATCTGTAAAGAACACTAAAGTAAAGTCTGCTTTTTTTACAGAAAATTAAAAATCTGTGGGAAAAATATCTGGCTTTTTGACATCACACATTATAAATAACTGCTGCTGTGGTAAATGCAGATAATGACAATATAGAGGTTCAGAGCACAATCCAACTAAAATGAAGAAATTTTAATTACATTCTCTCAACTTCAAAAGAAGAGAACATAAAAAGAGCACCCTTGATCCATGTACTTCAGTATTGTCAACACTGACTGGCAGCAGTTCCCCAGGGTTTGTTTGTTTGTTTATTTCAATTTATATCCTGCCTTTTTCCTACAAAGGACTCAAGGCAGCTTACATCATTCTCCTCCTCCATCTTATCCCCACAACAACAACCCTGTGAGGTAGGTTGGGCTGAGAGACTGTGACTGGCCCAAAGTCACCCAGTTGGCTCCATGGCTGAGTGCGGACTAGAACCCAGATCGCCTGAGTCCCAGTCCCATGCTCTTAACCACTACACCGCACTGGCTCTCAGTTTCAGGCAAGGGTCTTTCCTGGCTCTATCTGGAGATGCCAAGGAATGTGCCTGGGACCTTCTGCATTCACCACATGTATGCTATGACTAATTTATGATCCCTTCTGACTTATATCAGTGAGCTACAACCCTTCTCCATTCCTCTCCCATCAAAATCAGCAGGACTCATGCATGCTTAACTGTCACCGGATCTGTCACCATTATTTTCCATCTCATGGAGACATGATGTTCCATTCAGCTGTTGGAAATCAGGGCTAAACTTGCCACACATAAGAGCTTTCTGACCTTTCTCACACATCCGTTCAATCACACTCATGAAAGGCTGTGAATTGGAGCAGAAGTGCTGATAGTGCAGTAGGGGGTGCTTACTCTGTTTCCCTCCAGTTGTTCAGATGCAGTTCCCTTAATCTGACTTTTACTAGTCCCCAAAGTAGTTCACTTGTTCTGCCCCTCACACATATAAGAAAATGGGCAGAGTTGTACCCTCCGGTGTTGCCTCCATGTTCCTGCTGCCCCCAGAATGCTGATCTCCCACTCCAGATATGGCCCGGAATATGCAGGAATGGATACCCAACTGGGGAAAGCTTTCTTCCCAAATAGCTGCTTACCCTTTGCATATAAAATGACCTGAAGATACATGATCCTGCTGAACTGGGCAGCCTTGAGCAAGGCATTCAGACAATAAATAAGTGCATGGAAAAACAAAAAGTATTCACAATACAACACAACCATAAAAATATGCATGGAATTCAATAACAACCAAGCTAAAACAAGAGAAAGAAGGAAAACATAAGAGGAACTGAGCTTAGATTATTGAACACCGTTGTAATCTCCCTCATTTCTTTTCACACAACCCTGTCTGTGTTTAGGTGTAAAGAGAGCAGACTTGCTCACTTCTAAGGTTAGATATCTTTTTTCATAATGTAAGAAATATAAATGCATACACAACAATGGCCAGCCTATCATTTTGTCAATGAGAGAGGACTCAGTTCTTCCTGTTCTAGAACTCTATAGAGAGTGATATAAGAAATACTACAGAATAAAACCTTTCTCTCGTGTGAAAGTAAAATAGAATTTGCCCCTACAGAGCTGTTCTGGTATCTCCTGAGTGTTGTCCTTCACAAGATATTACTCTGTGTAATTTTCCCTTTTGTTTTAATGTTTTGTATTCCTCTTGTCAGGTACTGTTGTTGTTGTTGTTGTTAGTCGCGAAGTCGCGTCTGACCCATCGCGACCCCATGGACAACATACCTCCAGGCCTTCCTGTCCTCCACCATCCCCCAGAGTCCACTCAAGCTCACACCAACTGCCTCTGTGACTCCATCCAGCCACCTCATCCTCTGCCGCCCCCTTCTTCTTTTGCCATCTATTGTTCCCAGCATTAGGCTCTTCTCCAGGGAGTCCTTCCTTCTCATTAGGTGGCCAAAGTATTTGAGTTTCATCTTCACTATCTGGCCTTCTAAAGAGCAGTCAGGGTTGATCTCCTCTAGGACTGACCGGTTTGATCGCCTTGCGGTCCAAGGGACTCGCAGGAGTCTTCTCCAGCACCACAACTCAAAGGCCTCAATCCTTTTGCGCTCGGCCTTCCTTATGGTCCAGCTTTCACAGCCATACATTGCAACTGGGAAAACCATAGCCTTGACTATACGCACTTTTGTTGGCAAGGTGATGTCTCTGCTTTTTAGTATGCTATCTAGATTTGCCATAGCTTTCCTCCCCAGGAGTAAGCGTCTTTTAATTTCTTGGCTGCAGTCCCCATCTGCGGTGATCTTGGAGCCCAGGAAAATAAAATCTGTCACTACCTCCATTTCTTCCCCATCTATTTGCCAGGAAGTGAGAGGACCGGATGCCATGATCTTAGTTTTCTTAATGTTGAGTTTCAAGCCAACTTTTGCGCTTTCCTCCTTCACCCGCATCAAGAGGCTCTTCAGTTCCTCTTCACTTTCTGACATGAGAGTGGTATCATTTGCATATCTGAGGTTGTTGATATTTCTCCCAGCAATCTTGATTCCAACTGGTGATTCATCTAGCCCTGCCTTTCTCATGATGTGCTCTGCATATAAGTTAAATAGGCAGGGTGACAGTATACAGCCTTGCCAAACTCCTTTCTCAATTTTGAACCAATCAGTGGTTCCGTGTCCAGTTCTCACTGTTGCTTCTTGACCCGCAAAGAGGTTTCTCAAGAGACAAATAAGATGGTCTGGTACTCCCATCTCTTTAAGAACTTGCCACAATTTGTTGTGATCCACACAATCAAAGGCTTTAGCGTAGTCAATGAAGCAGAAGTAGATGTTTTTCTGGAACTCCCTAGCTTTCTCCATGATCCAGCGTATGTTGGCAATTTGATCTCTAGTTCCTCTCCCTCTTCGAAATCCTGCCTGTACTTCTGGTAGTTCTTGGTCCACATACTGCTGGAGCCTAGCTTGTAGGATTTTGAGCATCACTTTGCTAGCATGTGAAATGAGTGCAATGGTGCGGTAGTTTGAACATTCTTTGGCATTCTCCTTCTTGGGGATGGGAATGTAAACTGACCTTTTCCAATCCTGTGGCCACTGTTGAGTTTTCCAAATTTGCTGGCATATTGAGTGTAGCACTTTCACTGCATCGTCTTTCAGGATTTTGAATAGCTCAGCTGGAATGCTGTCACCTCCACTAGCTTTGTTGTTGCTCAGACTTCCTAAGGCCCATTTGACTTCACATTCCAAGATGTCTGGCTCCAGGTCAGTGACCACCCCATCGTGGTTATCAGGGATGTTAAGCTCTTTCTTGTATAGTTCTTCTGTGTAATCTTGCCACCTCTTCTTAATCTCTTCTGCCTCTGTTAGGTCCCTGCCATTTTGGTCCTTTATTATGCCCATCTTTGCATGAAATGTTCCCTTCATATCTCATATTTTCTTGAAGAGATCTCTGGTCCTCCCTATTCTATTGTTTTCTTCTATTTCTTTGCACTGTTCATTTAGGAAGGCATTCTTATCTCTTCTAGCTGTTCTCTGGAATTCTGCATTCAATTGTTTGTATCTTTCTCTTTGTCCCTTGCCTTTCGCTTCCCTTCTTTCCTCAGCTATTTGTAAAGCTTCCTCAGACAGCCATTTTGCTTTCTTGCATTTCTTTTTCTTTGGGATGGTTTTAGTTGCTGCCTCTTGTACAATGTTGCGAACCTCCATCCATAGTTCTTCAGGCACTCTGTCTATCAGATCTAATTCCTTAAATCTATTTCTCACCTCTACTGTATATTCATCAGGGATAGAGTGGCCTAGTGCTTTTCCCTACTTTCTTCAATTTAAGTCTAAATTTTGCCACCAGAAGCTCATGATCTGAGCCACAGTCAGCTCCTGGTCTAGTTTTTACTGACTGTATAGAACTTCTCCATCTTTGGCTGCAGAGCACATAGTCAATCTGATTTCTGTGTTGACCGTCTGGTGATGTCCATGTGTAGAGTCGTCTCTTGGGTTGTTGGAAAAGAGTGTTTGCTATAACCATTGTATTCTCTTGACAAAATTCCAGCAGCTTGTGCCCTGCTTCATTTTGTACTCCAAGGCCAAACTTGCCTGTTATTCCAGTTATCTTTTGGCTTCCTACTTTAGCATTCCAATCACCTATGATGATAAGGACATCATTTTTTGGTGTTAATTCTAGAAGGTGTTGTAGGCCTTCATAGAACTGGTCAACTTCAGCCTCTTCAGCACCAGTGGTTGGGGCATAGACTTGGACTATTGTGATGTTGAATGGTTTGCCTTGGATTCGAACTGAGATCATTCTGTCATTTTGGAGATTGTATCCCAGTACTGCTTTCCCTACTCTTTATTGACTATGAAGGCTACTCCATTTCTTCTGAGGGATTCTTGCCCGCAGTAGTATACCTGATGGTCATCTGAACTAAATTCACCCATGCCTGTCCATTTTAGTTCACTGATTCCTAAGATGTCGATGTTCAGTCTTGTCATCTCTTGTTTGACCACATCCAGCTTGCCTTGATTCATGGATCTTACATTCCAGGTTCCTATGGAGTAAAGATCTTTGCAGCATCGGACTTTCCTTTCACCTCCAGATACATCTGCAACTGAGTGTCCTTTCGGCTTTGACCCAGTCACTTCATTCTTTCTGGCGCTACTAGTACTAGCACTCTGCTCTTCCCCAGTAGCATATTGGACACCTTCCGACCTGAGGGGCTCATCTTCTGGTGTCATATCTTTTTGCCTTTTGGTACTGTCCATGGGGTTTTCATGGCAAAGATACTGGAGCTGGTTGCCATTTCCTTCTCCAGTGGATCACGTTTTGTCAGAGCTCTCTGCCATGACCTGTCCGTCTTGGGTGACCCTGCACGGCATAGCTCATAGCTTCATTGAGCTACGCAAGCCCCTTTGCCACGACAAGGCAGTGATCCATGAAGGAGCTTGTCAGGTATTAATAAAGGTCTATTCTCCATTTTTAAAACTGAGAATTTTGGAAGAGATTTTGGTATTCGATGTATAGCTTGAATAAACTGTATTACATAGTAAATTGAGAATGTTAAAGCCCCCTCCCCCCTTGTGGGTGGAGTAATATGAAGTGGTAACTATTTATATATTTAATGGATTATGTACCATCCACTACAAGCATCTTGGGATGGTTTTAAAATAAAAGCAACACAAAATAAAATAAAGCATAGCGTCCAACTTCCAGAAAATAAAACCCTCCTTAAAACCAATTAAACATTAAAATAATGGGAAAATAAAAAGGATTTCGCCTGCCAGCGAAAAGAATAAAGCATTGGCACCAGGTGAACCTCTCTGGGGAGCATATTCCATAATTGGGGCACCACCACAGAGAAGACCCTTCTCTGGGTAACCACCTTCCTAATCTCCTTCAGGGAGGGCTCCCAGAGAAGGACCTCCACCTCTGATCTTAAGGGACGGGAAGGCACATAAGGAAAGAGGTGCTCCTTCAGATATCCCAAACCCAAGCCGTTTAGGGCTTCATAGGTCATCACCAGCACCTTAAATTGGGCCTGGACTTCAATTGGCAGTCAGTGTAGATGGTAGCTGGGTTAGGGTTGGACAGAGAATAACTGTGTTTCTTATTTACAACACTGTATTCCATGATCTTAGCTGGTATAGCCTAACCATTTAATAATTTTACTAAAAAGCCACTTTAACAATTGGTGTAATTCACGTTTCTCAATTTGCTTCTCCTTCTAAAAGCCAATTGGGCAACGAATTCAAAGGCAAAATAATTCCCCAGTCCTGTTCATGAGTAACACCACAGTAACAAAGCAGACACTGATCTGTGCTCTGGAACAAAGTAATAACATACTGCACGAAACACAACAATATACAGTTCTTTAGATTTAGAAGCCAGATGTTGTCCTAGTGGGTTATCATGCTTGATTTCCTAATGCTCAGCAGTATGAAACTGCTCAGCATAAGAGACAAGAAGTTCCGATGTGAGACTGAGTGGCTCTGAGTGTAAGAAGTGATGTGCAAAAGCACATTGCTAATCCATTATTAAGCAGTTATTTTCAGATTTGTTGAAGTGACAAGAAAGACTAAAGGTTTGCACATTAATAACAGCTGGAATGGGGGTTATGTTTAGGTCACAGTCTTGTCACTTAACTGCAGCGCTGCTGAATGTAAACATTCCTAAATTGACTGTAACCATAAAACCCTAATAAAGATCTTACCTTTCGGCTTCTAACTTGAAAACTCATTTGGTCCAGAGTCTGAATTATAGGGTATCAAGAGCCCCTTTTCCATAATAATAAAAGAGATCGCCACTTGGCACTTGCAAGGCATGTAATATGCCCCAGTAACTCTAATTATAAAATAATATCTTACCTTGCACCTTTTCGCTTCTACCAAGGAATTGGCTATTTGCTTTTCTTTGGATTTCCACCCAGATGGCAAAATAAAATGATTTTTATTTATTTCATGTGTTTGGGCTAACAATAATGAACATCAGGTCTGCATAATGAATAGTTTTCCCTTTCTTCTTCCTTTGTAGACAAGTAGATCCATGCCCATTCAAGTTTTATTTTTATTTTATTTAATGATTTCTTGGACTTGTCTCTGTTCTCTAATATTTGTTACCAGCATGCCATAAACAGTTATTACATTTTGATTCTGTTTAGAATCCGGTAGATTTAATTAGCCAAACCTTCTTAGCTGTCTAAATAAAATTGTTCTAATTTTGAGATCCATTCTAAGCTTTGGGCTTCCAATCATTTTAGAGATAATATTCTACTTATGGGAGAATTAGGAAAAGTACAAATGAAAAATTTCAGAGAATTCCAAGATTCAGTCCAGCAAGGTTCAAACAAAGGGCCTCACCAGGTAAGAAAGAGTCCAGATGGACGTGTTTGCATGATCAAATAAGCCACATGGTTATTTTAGCCACACTTCACTGTGCCATGTATGGGTGCACATGGGCAGCCATTTTGAATTTTGAATCTGAGCCTTGTCATGCAGTCCAAGGCCAATGGTGGGGGTTGTATGAGGGTTAAACAACCCTCACAGACCAGCATGGCATCTTCCAAAGTTAAGCAGCCCTTGCACAGTCCTCACCACCTGGGTTCAGATGACGCAACAGTGTGACAATCCAGTGTCTATTTCCAGGAAGTGTGGCAGAAGGAGGGTTAAGTGGCCTGCAGCAAGGAGATCAGGAACTAGAGCTGTTGCAAAGATATTCCCACAGCCCTCCCTCCTGAGAACTGAGGCTTTATAAGCTGATTTCTTCAGAGCCCCACTCAGGGCTCAGCTGCAGAATGCCAAAGGCTTCTGGAAAAAGTTGTCATGATCATCCCTGCCTCCTTCTATTGGCTGTTGCTACCTGTGGTTTGTCCACACAAGTTCCAGCTTTTTGTCTGAGGAGAATTCCTCCAGTAGGGACATGGCAGACCTTAAGGCTTCTGTCCTCCCTCATGTTTCTCAAACTTACACAGTAGAAGGGAAACCTGCACCTCTCTTAGGTCATAGATGATACTGTAAATATATGCAACCCATGCAAGATCCATAGAAAATTCAATTCTCATGGGATTTAGCAAATATGCCTTGTCTTTTTGTGTTATTTTTATCGATTACATTTATACTCCACCCTTTCCCTGCAAAGAACCCAAGGCTACCCATATAACCTTCCCCCTCTCCATTTTATCCTCACAACAACTGAGGTAGGGGAGGCTAAAGCTCCATGACTGGCCCAGAGTCACTCAGTGAGCTTTCATGGCCAGGTGGGGACTAGAACCAAGACCTCTTGAGTCCTGATCACTTTGAGCACTACAACACACTGGCTTTTAGCAATGATTTGCGCACAATGTATACACCATTATGAACCCCCCATTAAGACTATGTAAGTCTGAGATATGTAATTGGCTACAACCGTTGACTGAAGGATCCTATGAATGAGTCAGAATGAGCCCAAGGTGTCAAACCTTGTGTACTGTTTGAGCTCCCACAGTGCAAAACCCTGTATCCTGTCGTCCATTAGTCATGGAGATAGGTGCATGTAGCTGGTGGCAATTCTTTGTAGCTGACTTTCTTGGCAATGCCACGAAGTGCATTGTACATTAGAATGGAATGGATGGATGGACAGACGGACTAGTGAAACTAAGTGAAGTCGTCTTGGGTCTCTGCTTTACTGCTGTTCCTGCATCTGGTACTCTAGCATCCACACTATTATCCCTTTCAGTGGGGCAACTGTGTGAAACACGTGACGCTCCAGATGTCTTGGCCCACAACTCACAACAACCCAAGCCAGCACAGCTAGTGGTGAGGGAGGATGGGAATTGTACGCCAGCAACATCTGGAGCCACAGCTTTGTCCTCCCAGGCAATAGGGAGTGAAATGAACTCGTGGCTCCTGAGCAAGATCTTCTGCTCTCTCCAGCTCCTGATGCTGTGAAGAGATCAAATCTTTGTGAATAGATTGCAATAGGCAACCACCATTTTGCTGACAGTGCCAGTACTGAGCAGAAGGCAAAGAAGGTGGATAATGCAGGTATCAAATAAATCAAGAGTCCTGTTCAGGCACTGTGACACCCCTTTGCAGACTTCTCACCAGAAGCATACACACTTTGCTGCCCATCCATACCTTTAACCCACACTTTGAGGGAACCCTCTGTGTTACACATTCTTTGCCCTTCCCCAAATCCAGTGACGTGGGCCTTTCCCTGATGACCAGTCCTAAAAGACTGGTAGATCTAACCACCTCAGAGATGTTTTTCTTTGGTTCAGTACAGGCAACTGTTACCGTGATGCACACTGAGGTCCAAAAGTTGAGGCGATCCAAGCTAGTGTTGACTCATCACTAGATCTTGGGGTTATGGTGGATATCTCAATAAAAATGTCACTGCAGTTGCCACAGCTGTGAAAAGGCAAATTCCACATTGGTCATAGTTGGGGATGGAATTGAAAATAAAACTGCAAGTATCATACTGCCCTTATAAAGTAAATGATGTGACTGACTGAGTAGGAGTTCTGTGTACAGTTCTGGTCACTGCCACACTTAAAAAGGGCTATTGCCGTGTTAAAAAAAGGCAACTAAAACTGTCAAGGAGCTGGAGCAATTCCCCTCTGAGGAATGATTACAAGTCTGTGATTGTTTAGCATAGTGAGGAGAGAATGAAAAATTATGTATGATGTGGAGAATGTGGGTAGGAAAACATTTTTCTCCCTCTCTATAATATTAGAACTCGGGGCACTCCCATGAAGCTGATTGCTGGGAGATTTGGGACAGATATAACAAATATTTCTTCACATAAACTATGGAAGGCGCTTCCACAGAACATAATGGGGCCACCAATCTGGAAGGGATTGGCCATGGCACAAAGAGAATGCTGGACCTGATGGGATCTTGACCTGATCCAGGGTGGCTCTTTTTATCTTCTTAGTATTTGAGAGGTTTGTGTTGTTTTTAATCTCTGCATTGAGCCAACTTGAGTGATTAGAAACTGCTTTTTTTGTGAATTCTGTGGTGACTGCCTTTCTTGGAAGCATGTTTTCTGAAATAACAAAGACAGTTGACATTCTTGTGTGTATAAATAAGGAAATAAAGAGTTTGTGGGGAGGAATGAAGACTTTTTTAATAAAACATTGCCCCTTTTCCACTTTTTGCTCATCTGGGAAAATCAATTTTTGGTTTTTCAAGTGGAGAAGAGAGATCAAAAGGAAGAACTGACAATCTAAACAAAGGGCAAGGTGTGAAGCGCTGCTTGCTCTCCAGTTCCCTGGTGAGCTTTCTATAGGTATTTCTAAGCGGAATGCGTTTACTGAGGAATAAAGTTTATATCCCACCCCATCCCTTGACTCAGAACCATGCTATGCTTGTAAGCAATTTAAATGTAAACACTTGCAAAGTACAGAGTGTTAAATTAATTTTTGTAGAGTTATTTGGTCACCAGACATACTAGGTTATTCAGTTACAGTTCTGTGTGTGTTTAGTGGGCTTCCATAGCTATACTCTTTAAAGAGAGAAGGATTGAAGTGAGGATACAGCCACAGTATGGGCTCCTCATTGTGTTAGTGTTGCAAGAGTAAGTCCTCCTCTTCTGCTTTTCCCAAGGATTATGGTTTCTACCTCTACCATAAAAGGCAGAGGAAGGCTATGGGATCTCTCTACATGATTCTCTTCCTTTGTGTGAGGATAACAGTAGAAGCATTCAGATAAATCCCCTTTGCTTGTTCATTCTGCTTCCCACGTCCAACGCACACATAGCCGTATTTCCTACCAGCCAAGTGTTGCTTGAATTCTTCCAAATCGGGCACCAATCTAGATCCCTTTCTGCATGGTGGAACTTTGTGCATGGAGGCACTGCACCTGCTCCTGTGCCCAGCTGGAAAAGTGTGCTGGTGGCTCCCTGGTGTGCTTCCACATTATTTTCAAGCATAGTTTTAATATGGCAGGTCTGATCCCCCCTCCCCTGCACACACACATCATGTTATATGCCCTACTTTTCCTGTCATGGGCCAAGCTGTATGTTATGCTTAATGTTAACGCAGAGTTCCACCTCAGTATTTAAATTTAACTATACATGGGATTAGGTAGTACATGAAACATAGAAATATAGAAACAGAGTGAGTCAGAAGGGGTCTCCCAGGCCATCTAGTCTGATCCCCCAGCTCCAGCCAGCTCCACTCATGACATGCCTACCATGTGCATATCCAGCCGATCCTTGTACACCCTCACCAGTTGGGCTTCAACAACCTCCCGTGGAAGCCCATTGGGGTCCTAGCTGTCAGGAAGTTCTTCCTGGCATCCAGATTGAACCTTGGTTCCTTGAGGACACCTTGGTTCCTTTGTTCCATTGGGACACATCCTGCCCTGCTCCTCAGGGGAAAACAGGTCTCTACCCACCTGTGTGTGACACGTACCTGTGTGTCACCAGCAGATCCCCTCAGAGTCTCTTTTCTCCAGGCTGAAGAGACCCAGTTCCCTCAGTCTCGCCTTGTACTGTTCTCCTGCAATTCGGCCGCCATCCTTGTGGCCTGTGCTGCACTGACGAAGGGGAGGCAGTTCTTACTAGGAATGCAGGAGTTTGTTAACCACCCAGAGAGCCTCAGCTTCTTGGCAGTATAAAAATGAGAAAATAAATGTATAGTTCTTGGCAGAAAAAAAGATTATCTCTTGTTCACCAGTGTGATCAGGACAGAAATACGCCCCCCTCCCGAAAAAAGCCAGGGCTAAAATGATTAGAAACATGTTCCCATTGACCCTGAGAGCATCTCTTTGCCTAAGTGCTGTAATGGTTTTGCTTTTGCTTTAGAGTTTCCTTCTCCCTTTTCTTTGCGCATAAAGACCCAAAGAGACACTTCAAACTGAACTCCAGGCTTGTTGGGCACAGCATTCCATAGCACATTTTGCAGGTGATGGGCCGGGGGGGATGGGGGTTCCAAAGTGGCATTACGTTTACTTGTGTATGTGTGTACATCTTAGGGGTGGGTGGAGAAGTCCCACATTCTGCCTTTCAATAGTAATATTTCACTGACAGAAATAAGCTGTTGAGGTGCCTAAAATAGCTCTTTGTATCCCAGTTTGAGAATGTCATTCCTTTAAAACAGCAGTTATTGAGTCTCTGCTTCTTTCTATGAAAATTGCATTTGGTCTGCCTTCTCTTTGGGATCTTGCTTTTAGAAACATCATCATTCTAGCAGAGGGAGCTGTTTGCGAGAGAATAGCTTTCGGTCTTGTTTGAGTGGTTCAGGCAACTCACTGGAGAGCATCCTTGGAGATGTCAGCAGAAAATTGCCAACTGTGCCCCCTTGGTGTGTGGTGTCAAGGAAGTGACATTGTAATATTTCATTGCTTTATGTCACCAACAAAAGTTTGTGGCACTTCTTTCAGTTTAAAAGAATCCACTCTTTATTTTCCCTCTCCTAAATGCTTGTCGAACAGAGCCATAGGGCCAATTGGAATGCAAGTTTCTGAGCTGCCATCTGAGTAACCTTTCATCTCAGTCATTTTGGATAAAATGGGCTTCCAAAACTACTCACCAATACATTGGTTGTATCGGTATCTGCCTCTCCTTTTCCAGAGGTGTGTGGAGAAAGACAAAGCTGCATTTGATTTCTAATGCATTAAAGTGATGGGAATATATCTGATCTTGATTTTTATATATAGAAACATGTTAAGATGGATATTGAATTATTGAGATTGTATGAATTATTTTATTGCAGTCTGAAATGTTGCTTATTTATGAGCCAGGATATCTATGTTTAATCATAGCAGCATGCTTACCAATCTTAATCAAAGTTTATGGTTATTATCAGGTCTTGTGTCTGTGCTTCTATTTCTGGTCATGAATGACCCCTTTTATTTATTCATTCATTTAAAATTTTTATATCCTGCCTCATCCTTTGTATTAGCATCCAAAGCATCTCAGAGAAATAAAGGAGGTCTTAAAGTTTCCCTCTTTCTGAAATGCATTTGGAACAATAATATATAATTAAAATATTTGTTTTATTCATTTGCTGTTTCACCTTTCCAGAAGACTGTTGGTAACAGTAATTTTTGTTCCTAGCTTTTCTCACGCTACAGTTATTTGACCTTCATTTGTCAAATTTTTCTACCATTATGTTAGTTTCTAGGAAGGAAGCCTTACCTGGCTGGCCACATTAAAATTTTGGTACCTGCACACTTTTAGGTACTCTACTCCTTTATTTTTACATTTCTTTGTTTATTAATGGTACATATATACTGCCCAATCTGTGACACTTTCTAGTCAGTTAACAATGTATATTAAACCATAACTCTTGAAACCCGTGAAAATGAAATTGCCCTGCTGAAACTCAGAATGCATAAAAGTGTCAGGAGTAGAACTTGAATGCAGCAGTGTCAATGGCATTAGAAGGATGCAAGGTTACAGCTGGGGAACTTAAAAAGTCTTCACCTGGCACCAAAAGAACTACAGAATGGCTGGGCAAATCTCTCTGGTAAAAATATTCCACAACCAGGATGCCACTATCAAAAGAGCTCCCCCACCCAATAGCTGGTTGTGATGCCCTATTTGCCAGAGGTACCTGGAGAATGGCCTCTTTACAGGTCCTTTGCCCTCCTGGACAAGTGGCAGGATCGAGGGGGACCATTTTGGCTGGTAGATGGGCAGTGGGCAAAGGGGGCAGAAGAGTTTGACTTTTCTTCCCATCCTCATTTTTTCATGCAGAGGATCTGCTATGAAAGCTTTTTAAAAACTGTGTGAGATCAGGGGTCAATTGATGAGTCAACTGATAGGAGTCAAAGCTTCCAGCAGTTCTGTTTTCTCTCTCTCTATTGCACTCAGGGCAGCACACTCTTTCCTATGTATTACAAATCCCAAGGACATCCCTACCAACGTAGCTTCATACAGAAATGACACTCGGCAGACCAGGCATCGCATCAGAAGATACTTGGCCATCATGCTGTCATTTAATTTTGGTGGTAGTAGATTTGATGGGGATTGTAGGGGTGGAAAGGTGGGTTTTTTGGAGGTGGGGGGCAACCTTTCATTTTCCCAATGAATACTGCATATTTATGTGTCCTGCAGAGCAAGGTACAGCTTCAAGGAGAGTGATTTTGAATGAGAAGTGGCTTGGGAAAATGATTAATCCACTAGTGCTGTGTTCACAGCTAGTTCTTTCACTTAGATTCAGTGTACAATGCAGCACAATGCATTGCTATTAAACTTCTAAAAACTGTAGAAAAACTGATTACAGGTCGTTGTGTCATGACTAATGCCATCTTGATGGCTCCCATTTGATCAGAAATGTCCTTCTCTTTGAGATATATTGAAATTGGTCTCTGAACAGGAGTAGGAATATGGTGTGATCTTACCTGGCCAAGGTTGGGGCTGTGGAGGAGTGGGAGACAATAGCTGGATTCACACAGCAGGACCATTCTGAACAGGGATTGAGTGTGGGTTGCCAAACAATGGGATATGGTTACAACCTGGGTTGTTGTATAGTGTGTACCCTGCTGTGCTAAAAGGCCAGGGCATGTTAATGATGAACATCCCACATAAAGAAACCATAGTCTGTTGTTGGGCCATGAGCAGTGGGCACTTCGTTAGAGTTCATGCAGCAGAGCAACCCACAGTTCAACAACAACCTGTACTTGACCAATGCTCAACCTGGAGTATGGGTTGTTGTGTGTATGAACCCACTTAGTATGAAATTATGTTACTATATTTATATATTATGGCTTACTTTGTTGTTTTTATTGGATTGTGGTTTTCTAAACCAATCACTTTTCTTCACCCAGTTTTCAAGTTACAAATGCACAGCTGGTGTTATGTCTTTGTGGGTGGCAGTCCATGAGCTTTGTTTTCCTCCAGTTCAGGTCTGGACAGGTTCACTCTCAGAGGGTGGAGTTTTTCACTGTACATGGGCCATTAATCCTCAGTGCTCCAGGGTTTGTGTTTTAGGAAAGGAGTAATCCATTTCTTTTCCTTTCCTTTCCTTTTTTAAAAATACAATTCCCTTTGTAGAAAAACCAGAAATGTGTTGATACTTCCACTTTGCTTCAGGCTGTAACTAAGAAACTAACCTCAATTTAATTCCTGTGGCTTAGATGTTTCATAGGCAGATGTACTAGGTCCTATAAGTGTCTACTGAGTTAATATTAGAAGAAGAAGAAGGGTGGTGGGGGCGGGGAAGGAAAAATTCATAGCCATTTAATGTTGCAATGTCTCTGGCTCAAGAAAACGACTTGATCATACACGTTCGGGTTTCTGAAGAGCGGTAATGAAGTAGAAGACAATTATTGCACACATTATCTCATTTCATTTTCTCATTTGCCCAGTAAAATTGGCTTTAAAACACCAGTCCTGAAGGCTGTGTGTCGAATTTGCTTTGAAGAAGCAATCTCGCAAGAACTCGCCAAGACGCTTTTCATATTGCCACAACCATAATATTGTCCTTTATTAATCTGGTGTAATCGTAGTTTGGGCTTTTTTGTCAGTTGTGGGTGGGAAAGAAAGAGAAGAGAAAATTAAGTGGCTTCAAAAGACATTTTAAAAGGAGCCCATTCTGAAACACCCTTTTATCATAAGGTTGAAGATTATGTAGTCTGATCTGGTCAGTCCTGGATCGAAAAAACCAAACCAAACCCATGATTCCTCTCCTGGGAATGTCTTGGTCTGTTCCCTTCCACAAGAATGTAAGATCCTTGTTGGGCCTTTCCAAGGGCTATCTGGTGTCCTGTTCTAGTAGCCAGTTTACAAGCAGGGCACGAGAGCAGCAGTGTTTTCCTGTTGTCTTGGTCCGCACAGAAGCAAGACAAAATAAATCCTTTGCCAAATGGGAAAAGAGACCGTGATATTGGGTTGTGTGAGACAGAGGAGGATGGGAATGAAGAAAAGAGCCTCGCAGTATTTTCTGGCTCTCCTCCTCATTCCTAATTTTAAATAGTTCTGCGTGTCATGTTTTATACTTCCCAAAACTGAAGATCCTGGGTAGCATTTACATTGCCTTTAGGTTCCTTCGAAAGAGTGATCACCAGAGGCTTGTGGGGTTTGTATATTTTGGTTATTGTGGTTTTTAAGAACACATAAACAAATGGAACATAGGTGGAGACAGGCAGCATAATATTCCCTCAAGCAGAGAGCCCCTGGTGTGTATCGGATCTCTGCAGACACCCCCACCCCACCCCGCCATGCTTTCAATTTCCAATACAGGTCTCTCTCTCATTCTCTGAGTCTCAGAAGTGCAGTCTTTGTTCCAAAAATGCTTGCATCGTTGTAGCCACATAGATAACTTTATTGCACATGAGTAAGCAAGTAATTCTGCCATTAAACCACAATATGGGTAAGCTGTTTCCTTGTTTACTCTTACCATGACCGTTGAATAGGTGAGGGGACAAACCAGCAAAGCACCGTTTCACATGAAGTTGGGACGCAAGCTTATGATCTACTCCACCCAAACATGCCAAGATGGATATGCTATAATTGCTTAATGCCTGTGTGTTTGTATGCTACAGACATGTGGAGCCCTTTTGAACATGCACCAACTAGGTCTTGTGCATGCTTGCCATGAGTCTGCACCATCATCATCATGCGAGGGGTGTTTGTATGAAGCATGACCATGAGGTGTATGAAATTAGGCATGGCATGGAGAAAATAGAGATTTTTTTCCCCACTTCCTCTCATAGTGCAGTAATCTAATGCAACTAAATAGCTGAAGATTCAAGACAATTATAGGGAAATTATTTTTCAAAGTCTTGGTACTCCTGGATCTGTCAGTGGTCTGTGCAAAATGTGCCAGGCAGATGAATAACAGAGACCATAAGGTCTCAATATGTAAGACCAATTCTGGCCCTGCTGCACTGGCTGCCTGTAGCTTCCAAGCCCAGTCTAGTTTTGTTGTTATTTTAATTTAAATTGTTTTAGCTGTTTAAATCATTCTAAAATTTCTATTTTGAAATTAAATGCTGCATTTTATTCTATTTATATTTTAAGCTGCATTTTATTGTACATTTTGCAACTTATTTGGAACCTCCCAAAGAACCTTGGCTCTTGGGTGATACCGAAATGAAAACAACAATAATAATCACTGCAAGTGCACAGTTAAACAATATGTTATCACACTATTTTGTGATACCCACCAACTGAAATGACTTTGAGAGATGAGGCAAGTTCTTGTAGGACAAGGCTATCAGTCAGCACTAGCCATGCTCGCTCTGTATTACCCCCAGGATCAG
Organism: Varanus salvator macromaculatus; assembly: GCA_023646645.1. Lineage (NCBI taxonomy): Eukaryota > Metazoa > Chordata > Lepidosauria > Squamata > Varanidae > Varanus > Varanus salvator. Next base: position 39,910,316 of record JAIXND010000674.1, on the reverse strand, counting down.
AACTACTCTCAGTTCCCTCGCTCACAACCAATTGCTGGGGAACATGATTAGGAGGGTGCTTAGAGATGTGGGAGCAAACGGTTTTGTTTGCATTTTACTTCAAACTTGCCTACCTGCGCACTTCTGTACCCCCATGTGAACCACAGTTCAGTTTCCTTTTCAAATTTGCACCTCTGGATTTTCCAAGGTGGTCTCCAGTCAAATTATGGAAACAAAAAGGCATATTAAGAGAAAATACACACATGGATGTGTTCCTGTAAATAATATTTTGCAAACAAATTGTTTGGCGGTCAGTTCCCTGGAAAATGTATATACTGAGCACAACTGCATGTAAAACGTGTATTAAAATGCTTACACAATGAGTGCACTTTAAAAAAATAACTTTCGAACTTAAGTGGAAATGGGATGAAGCGATGATACAGTTGGAAGCATGAGTAACCAGAAGAACCATAATTGGCAGATTTGCTCATCATGACCTCTGCTGCGCTCAGCCAGCTTTGGGCTTCCCAGAGGTACCTGGTGGGCCACTGTGGAGCAGAATGTGGGGCCAGGTCGGCCTTTGATCTGACCCAGCAGGGCTTGTCTTACGTTAACCTCTACTATTAAGCAATTAAGTCATAATGATTCTTGTGGGACCTCAGTGCATCAGATATTGTGCATAACATCTTTGGTCATTTAATTGTTCTGAGATGAACTGTTCATGTTGTCATAATTGGATGTTGCTAATTTTGATTTTATCTACTCATCTACTAGTTGGTTCTTAGTGCAGGGTAGAAGTGGGAAAAAACAGGGTTCTTTCTCTGCAAGAAGCTGAAGTTGTGACCACCAAAGTTTCATTTTCTCCATTGTGTGAAAACTAATTTTTTCCTTATGCAGTGAAGATTAGAAAATTAGTTTAATTATTACTTATGAGGCACCATATGGCTACTCTATAATTTTGGCTTCCCATGGAGCTTTGTGTGCATATGGAAAACGAAATTAATTAGGATTCACACTTTGAAATCTATTATTAACTTAATAAAGCTGACAGTTTGTAGGGTGCCTCCATATACCGTGTGATGTAATTGTTTATGATAACAAGCCACTATTTATAAAGCCACATAGGAAATCTGACACAGGTGAAGACAAAGGTCAGGAGAGAAAGGCTACAGGGTAAATATCATTTCCATCTAAAGCAATGCATGATGTGCGCATCATGAAACCCAAACCTCCTCAAAATTGAGGATTAGATACTTCCTTTAGAGGTGTGCACCAGTGAGCTGTATCACAGCTGGACTGTATGTCGCAGCGTTAGGCTGCCTTCATTGGTGGTCAACTATTAATACATTTTCCATACCAGAATTGCTTTGGTTCATCCTGGTGCGTATAAGTTTACAAACATCCATTTTGGATTTCTTTATGGTTAATACATCAGTAATCTGGCTAAGTGATCCTTAGAATAAACTTTAGCTGACAAATGTCAGATTTGCTTTGCTGGATCAAACTGAAGTATACCTAATTTAGCATTCTTGCAAGAATCCCATCAGCAGTAGGCTGCTCTTCGGTGAATAGCGAGAAACCTTCCACCCACCCCGATGTTTGGGTTTGATACTAAAATAACAAGCGCTAGGAGGGGTAGTTTTATGTATAACATAACTGAAATCTTTTTATTGTTTTATGCTAAATGCTTACAAATATTTGATCAGCTTTATAACAGAAGTCCATAAGGTGTTCTTGTCTCTAGTCTTTATTTAGCATGCTGGAGCTATGTGGATTTATGCAGAATGAATTCAACAACATATGAGAGCTTTTTATCTTGGCATCTGTTCTGTAAAAAATTACAAAAAGTAGTACAGCCAGTGTAAGATTCTGATATTGTTTTGCCAAAAAGTAGACAATCCTGTGCATGCTTGAACAGAAAAAAAGTTTTTGGACTTCTTTCTGTTTGGATATACATAGTATTGTGTCCCAAGATATTGGACTGCATTCCTAGGCATGACTACTTGTAAGTATATCCTCTTTCCTTAGAAGTGAATCTTGAATTATGAAGCACCCAGAGAGCTTTGGCTATTGGCTGGTATAGAAATGTAAAGACTAACATTTTGAGTTCAGTGGACTTACTTGCAGACAGGTGTGTGTAGGATTGCAGCTATAGGCACCATTCAACGCATTTTAAATAGAAACAACCCCTATACTTCCCAGCAGCCCTCATCCAACCTGTCTGGCTGTGGTATATTGGGAGCCGTAGGACTTTTTTCTGTTTGAATATGCATGAGATTGCACCCTTGATTGATTGTTTTTGATTGATCCACTTGCAGGTTGTCATTTAACTGGAGGAGTTCCTCTTTCTTCCCTCCCTCCCTCCCTTTTTGATGCATTTTTTTTAATGCATTAGTTCTTCGTGGTCTCCGTGCATTCACACCAACAATCTTAATGTGGAGCACAAGGCCTCGATTAGAGAGAACTTCCAAAGCTCAGCGCCATGGAATGGGCGGGATCCTGGCCTGCCCCCTGCACAGCCAGCATGAAGTGGGGGGGGGGGGGCTCCCACCCAGTCATTCCGTTCCTTTTTGACCGTGCTTCGAGCTCACCTGCTTCGTTCCACTTACCTAGTTCGCCATTTTACCTTTCCTCCTTTCTTCTTCGTTCTTCTCTCCTTTCCTTTAAAAAAAAGTTTTCCTTCTTTTGCACCTTTACTTACTGCTCTTAGAGAGAGAAGCCTGCTGCTTCTCCCTCTCCCTGCCGCAACCCCCGCCCCCCACCGGGGCCTTTTCTCCCCCTTTCCCTCTTTCTTTCTCTTCTCACTCACATGCGTTCCATTTTGAACCACATGGCTGACTCCACTGCACACCTCTGCGCCTCCTGCGCAGTTCACATGGCCGGCAACGACAGGCATTCCAAGTGCCTGTGCTGTCTTGGCGAGGGGCACGTGGAGACCTGCCCACATTGCCAGGCTTTTGAAAAGCAGACGTGGCAGCAGAGAGCCACGTGCCTCCGGCAAGCCTTATGGCAGGGGGCCCTCACAACCATCACCCCCTCCGGGGCAGACAAGCCCCCTGCTGAGAGCCCCTCCAAGCCGTGCAGGGCTAGGGGGAGAGCAGCATCACCAGGAGAGGGTCCCTCAGGACCCCCTGGGATTCCCAGACCCCGATGCACCCCTCGATATGATGCCCACCACCAGGCCCAGGGACACACCCCATGCTCATCGACGCCGCTGGCCCCGTGAGGACCCATCAAGCTCTGCAGCCTACGCCAGGCCCTCCCCCTGGTGCTCTTGCAGCCCTGCAACTCACCGCGGCCACCCACACGCCGCTCACCAATGCAGGAGCAGCCACCACTGGCATGTGCCCTCACAGGACTCAGGTCAGAGCCGATCCCCGGCCCCAGGATGCGCCCCCTCCTCCACGGCCTCCATCCACTCCCCAGGTGGCCAGGCCCTGGATCAGGACCTCTCTTTCTCTCCTGCCAAAGGGGGTAGCTTCTTGGACCTGGTGCTTCGCATGGCCAAGGATCTCGTCTTCCAAGATCCCGCCCAAACTCAAGGCCGATCTGTGCTATGATGCCCTGGCCTCAGGGGACACCACCACTGTGTCCATTCCAGCCATGCCTGCGCTGCTCCACACAGAGCAACAGTCCTGGAAAGCCCCTGCTGGCCCACTGGCTACCTCTCGCAGAGCCGAGTCTGCCTACAAGATCACCATCAAGGCCTTCCCCCTCCTCCTCCAACACTCCAGGCCCAACTCCATTATAGTGGAGTCTATGCAGGGCACCCCCCCAGAGGGACCAGTCCACCTCGGTGGACAAGGAGGGATGCCACCTGGATACCATTGCTAAAAAGAAACCAAGCGGCTGCCCTTGGTTTCAGGGTCTCCACTTATGAGGCCACCATGGCCAGATACCAGCTCTTCCTGGGGGAGAAGATTGGTGCCATAGTAGAAAAGCTCCCTGACCACCTACAGGCAGCCTCATCCACGCTGAGGCAGAAGACCTTTCCAGGCTCTGGCTGGAGACAGCTCGACACCACGTCAGCTGTGCCAGTAAAGCCATGATGGGGGTAGTAGCCATCCGCCGCCACGCTTGGCTGCGCTCTGAATCCCTGCCCCCCAAGACCTGAGCCCGCATTGAGGACCTGCCCTTTGATGGCGAAGGCCCCTTCGATGCTCATCCTGATGAAAATATGGACTCCCTCCATAAAGCTCACACCACTGCTAAGCACATGGACTTTGACCACAGCTCAGTGCAAAGGAGATGGCAGGGAACCCTGTCAGCCCCCAGCCGCTGCCCATTCCCTGACCCCAGAGTGCAACCTACCAACAAGTGGCGGGACTACCAACCCCACCAGAGGCTCTCACAGAAGCATCAGGACACCAGGCGCAGACGCTGATGCTCTTGTCCAGGCAGCCCCACCCCTGCAACCCCCCCATGGCCTCACAGACCACCTTGCACATTACCTCCTGGCTTGGGAGGCCATTACCGCCAACTCCTGGGTCCTAACCATCATCCAACTAGGGTACAGGATTGAATTCAATGCCCTACCCCCTCTCCTTGGTTGTGTCAAGATCATACCTCCATCTCCCGCCCTTTGGGCAGAGGTCCAGGCCCTGCTGGATAAAGGGGCATTAGAACGCGTCCCCCTGCCAGAGTCATGTTTAGGCAGTACATGATGGTGGTGTTGTCTGTGGCTACCTGAACGTGGCGTCCTGACAGGGCATCTTGGAAGGAGATGAGGGCCTCCTGGACTGCCAGCATCTCCAGAACGTTGATGTGGAGAGCCTTCACAGCCTCAGCTAAAGCACAGGGCCTCGACCCCCCCCCCCACCTCCATTGTCCACATCCTGGCATACCTGCAGTCCCACTTCGCTGAGGGCCTCTCTCCTTCTTGGCAGCCATCTCCCATTTTCACCCCCTATCCAAGCGTCCTTGGTGTTCACTCACCCTCTGGCACTCCACTTCCTTAGGGGCCTCTGAAACTTGGACCCACCTGTCTTGGCCTTGCACCCTGGAGTCTCTCCGTGGTCCTCCAATCCCTCACAAGGAGGCCCTTCAAACCCATGGCCACAACGGACCTCTGCCTTCTCCCCTGGAAGACTGCGTTCCTGGTGGCCATCACATCTGCTCGCCGTTCTGCACAGCTGCATTCACACAACCTGCCCTCTGCCCCGCTGGCTATCGTCAGCTTTTCACCCCGCATGGGCCAGGGCAGGGCACAGTCACCACTATATCCTTCACAGATCCCTCGGATCCCTCGCATGCCTGGGACAGCGTGGTCCTCAGGCAACTGAGGGACTGGGTGGGAGCCCCCCCCCCCCTTTATGCTGCCTGCGCAGGGGATCGAGCTTTGGAAGTTTCTGTCCGACCAAGGCCTTGCGCTCCGCGTTAAACTCATTGGTGTGAATGCATGGATGGCTACTCGAAGAACGACAGTTACAGGTAAGCAACCTGCCTATTCCTGCTCTGACTGACTAGTTGTCAGAAGCATTTTCTTCTTGTTTCTGTAGGTGACAGATCTGATCGATAACTGTCAGAATTCTTAAGTTTATCACCTTAGCACGAGCCAGAGCTCTCTCTGTTTTCCTAAGGTCCTGCTAGGACTGCCATCCAAAGCCATTCATCAGCAGCCTGTTTACTGAGAGGGGGTCTGCACAGAACGCTGTGTGTATTCCATGTCAGTGTAACTGCTCTGCCTGGTCTCAGGCTCCCCCAGTACCTTTGCCTTTTAACCAGAGATGCCAGGTGTTGAACCTGCATGCCTCTCATGTGCTTTGGCATGGAGCAGTGTATTTTTGTATCATAGGCCACCAGGCCTCACCAGGTCAAGTCATCCTTATGCTCTGGCTGAAGAAACCTGAGCAGCTGGGGGGTCTGAGGATAAAGGTGAAATGGAGTCCTACCTGGTAGGACCTCAGGCCAGTTGTAGGCTAGCACAGTTGGGGGCAAGTGAAACCACTGCATCAGCCGCTGGAGCTCACCAAGAGGACACAAGGAAGTTTTGGGGGCCAACAGGAGTGGGAAGAAGGCAGGCAGGGAAGAAGTTCTGGAAGCAGGGGAAGCACACTCCATCCAAGACAGAAGGGAGAAGAGTGGTCACTTGCTGCCATCGATTTCCTTTGATGGAGAATCTGGTCCTTCCCAGCTGAAAGAGATGGACTGCATCCAGGCCTGGCTTTAACACCTTTCATGGAAGCAGCTGGTGAGCCTTTGGTACAGCTAGGCCTTGGGCTGGTTCCATAGGAGTGGACCGTGCTTCAAACAAAGTGAATTGGACCATTTGGTGATTTCAAGCCAGGGAGAAGGGAAGGGAGTCACAAGGCCTTACCCTGAGCAGGAAGTCTCCAAGCTAGTTGGGGCTCCATGTTCTGACTAGAGGCAACTTACAAGTCTTCACACACAAAACTCTAAAGTCTTGTGAGTATGAAGGACGTGGAAGAGAATAGATTCCTTATAGTCCTTCCTGAGCATGGGCACAGTGAGTGTGCTTTAATTTGCTTTGTATGTCAGCATCTAGTATTTTGGAGAAGTGGTGTCCATTTCTGTGCCCTGTATGTTTAGGTGCTAAAAGGGTGCTAACTTAGATTTGAATGATCTATCGATAGATAGATAGATAGATAGATAGATAGATAGATAGATAGATAGAATTTTTATGCTGCCCCCATTGCAGAAAGCCTCAGGGCGGCTTACAAAGAAGATAAACAACATAAGATAGGATAACATTAAAAATTCGGAGCATCTCGGCAATAGTTTAAAACCAATAAATAAAAACAACAATTAACAATTAAAATATCATTTAAATAAAAAGGTCTTGGCCTGGCACCGAAAAACAAATAACGGCGCCAGGCAGACCTCTCTGGGGAGCGCATTCCATAGGTGGGGCGCCACGGCAGAGAAGGGCCTCCTCCGCCGATCTCGGGGTGGGAGGGCATATATGGACGCAAGCACTCCTTTAGATAACCAGGTCCCAAGCTGTTGAGAGCTTTATAGGTGATAACCACCACCTTGAATTGGGCCTGGACTTCAATGGGGAGCCAGTGAAGCTGACAGAGAACTGGGGTTATTTGAGAACAACGCCCAGCAACCTGGCAGCTCTATTTTGCACCAATTGAAGTATCCGGACCATCTTCAAGGGCAGCCCCACATAGAGAGCATTACAGAAGTTTAATCGGGAAGTTACCAATGCATGTGTCACAGTTGCTAGGCAGTCGTTCTCCAGGTAGGGACGCAGCTGATGGATCAGGCGAAGCTGAAGGAAGGCGCTCCTCGCCACCGCTGTTACTTGAGCTTCAAATGACAGCTCTGGGTCGAGGAGCACTCCCAAGCCGCGAACCCTGTCCCTAAGAGGGAGTGCAACCCTGTTCAGGACAAGGTCCAGGTCCCCCATCCCAAAGCCCGACCCACCTACCAACAGGACCTCCGTCTTGTCTGGATTGAGCCTCAGTTTATTGGCCCTCATCCAGCCCATTACCTCGGCCAGGCACCGGTTCAGTAGAGCCACTGCCTCACCTGGATTGGTAGAGCGAAAGGTAGAGCTAGGTATCATTAGCGTACTGATGACTCCGCAGCCCACACCTCCTGATGACCTCCCCCAGCAGTTTCATGTAGATGTTGCATAGCAAGGGGGACAAAATGGACCCCTGCGGAACTCCATGGCATAGCTGCCATGGCGCAGAGCCATAGTCCCCCAGCACCACCTTCTGGAATCAGTCATTGAGATAGGAGCAGAACCACTGCAAAGCAGTGCCCGACTCCCAGTCCCGCTAGCCTATCCAGAAGGATGCCATGGTCGATGGTATCGAAAGCCGCTGAGAGGTCCAGGAGAACCAACAGGGATGCACTCCCCCGTCTCTCTCCCTGCACAGGTCATCGTACAGGGCAACCAAGGCAGATTCAGTGCCGTACCCGGGTCTGAAACCAGACTGAAATGGGTCCAGATAATCAGTTTCATCCAGGAGTGCTTGGAGTTGTCCCGCCACCACCCGATCTAACACCTTGCCCAAGAACGGGATGTTGGCCACCAGTCTATAATTGGTGGCCACCTCTGGATCCAGGCATGCCTTCTTTAGGACTAGCCGGACTACCACCTCCTTTAAAGGGGCAGGTACCCGGCCATCCCTTAGAGAGGCGTTGACAACCTCCGGGATCCAGGTCCCAATCCCGTCCTTGGCTTTCTTGAGTAGCCAAGATGGGCAAGGGTCCAGTAAGCAGGTGGTTGGACATACTTGTCCAAGCACCTTGTCCACATTATCAGGCCACAACAACTGAAACTCATCCATCAATTGTGGACCAGACGGCAACAATGGCACCTCCCCAGTAGAATCTGAGTCACTAGTGGAGTCCAGCTCATGACAAATCTGAGCAATTTTCTCCCTGAAATGCTTGGCGAAGTCGTCACAGTGGGCCTTCGAGGGTGGCACGAGATCTTTCTTTGGGCCCGGGTGTACCAGCCCCTGTACCACCCAAAAGAGCTCCGCCGGACAGCATTGTGAGGAGGCAATGGAAGCGGAGAAGAATTTCTTCTTCGCCGCCCTCACCACCACAGCATAGGCGCAATAATGGGCTCTTAAGTGTGTTCGGTCAGATTCATCCAGTGATTTCCTCCACCTACGCTCTAGACATCTCCCAACTCGCTTCATCGCCCGTAGTTCAGGTGTATACCAAGGGGATGAACGGGCTCTGCCAGGTGGGAGAGGATGCTTAGGAGCGATCATGTCAATAGCCCTGGTCATTTCCCCATTCCATAGTTCAACCAAGGCATTGACAGGAGCACCAGCCTTATCAACTGGGAAATCCTCCAGGGCCTTCAGGAATCCATCCAGATCCATCCGGCTCCAGGGGCGGACCAGCGCAATCGGGTCTTTACCCTTACAGAGGGAAAGGCCGCTCTCGAGCTCAAACCTGACGAGGAAGTGATCTGACCATGACATGGGTGTCAGACACAAGTTCCTCACCCTCAGATCACCCTCTTCCTGCCCCGTCAAGAAAACCAGGTCCAGAGTGTGTCCACGTTCATGGTCAGGCCAATGACATGTTGAGGCAGCCCCATGGCTGCCGTGGAGGCCATGAAGTCCTGAGCCGCCCCGGTCACAACCGTCTCGGCGTGGAGATTGAAGTCCCCAGGACCAACATCCTGGGAGTCTTCAACACCAAATCCGAGACGATTTCCATCAGCTCAGGCAGGGAGTCTGTTGTGTAGAAGGGTGCACGGTACACCAACAGAATTCCCAGTCTGCCTCAGTCACCCAACACCAAGTAGAGGCACTCTAGACCCGGCCTTGAGAGGACAGGAAGCCCCGAGGGGGAAATAGTGGCTCAGTAAACCAAAGCGACCCCCCTCTCCTCCCCTCCCCTCCAGGCGTGGTCGGTGCTGGATCAGATACCCGGGCGGGCACAGTTGAGAGAGGGAGACGTCCCCCCCCCCTCCTGCCCAGGTCTCTGTAATGCAAGCCAGGTCAGCCCCCTCATCCACAGTCAAGTCATGGATGAGGGAAGATTTATTGTGGACCGACCTGGCATTAAGCAGCAGCACCGACAGACTCAGGGGGTGGTTGACAGGACTACCTGGAACCCTCAGGCTGGGGGAATAACCAGGAAGAGGAACAGGTGCTAGCCATCTGTCCCTCCTTCTTCTACGTGGACACATTAGACTCCCAGTGCCATAACGTCCATTGCCCATGACCACCCCAATGGCGGTGCCCACACGCTCCCCAGGCAACCCCATATTCGTAGCCGAGAATGACTCCATTAAAAATATAAGCTAAAACCACATTAAAAACACTTAAAAAACACCCCAACACATTCTAATACAATTAGTAATCCCACCCGCCAGCCGACAACATAGCCCCTAGCCAGCCCAGCCCCCGCACGACTCCCAAACAGCGGCAACTGCCCTTTGGCCGTCAACCTTCAGCCGCCAGCCACATCCGGTGAGATAAGCTGGCAGCCCATCCCCAATCCGGCGTGGCTCTCACCCAGCGCCGGTGGGCCGGAGAAGCAAAGGTGACCACCCGGTACTCGCCGCCCGGCAAGATGGTGGCATCCTCCCCGGCAGCAGCGTCGTTGACCAGCCAGCGTTCTCCGGTCCCAGTGGGTCCAGTGATGGCCGTGAGCCGCGGCATCAGCACCCTGCGGTGTTGTCCGGCTCGACCACAGATGGTCGGAGGGAGGGGGTGAGAGGGGCCCAGTTCCACCATAAGCCTTAGAAGGATTTTCCATTTCTTATCAGACTAGCCAGCATGGCTTGAAGCACCTGCATTTTTTAAGTAGTCATTTAATACTTTTAAGAGTGCTTTGAAAGCTAGATTTACCTGTCGTTGCACAAGAAGCAGAACTTTCAGAATGATGTCACCCTCTCTGGTTGGCTTTAGAAATCCAGCTTAACGCAGCTGTGCCTGATATGAATTGGCTCAGCCACCAAAGGGGTTTGACCATTTCTTCTCCTCGTTTCCTGTGTGCTGGAAAGTGGAAGATCTTCCTCTTGCAAGCATTCTGCTTTTCCTGACTTCTTTACTCCATGGTTGTGTCCAGTGGTAGTCAGTCATTTCCCTGTCCCCATTCTCCAGACCCCTAGAACTTTTTGGAAAACCTGGAAAGAACTCTCTGAAAGTCTGGAAAGTACCAAGACGGAGGCAAACTACTTGGTTTTCTGAGGTCTGTTTATGATTGTTGATTTTTTTTTTTTTTTTTTTTTGGACAGGCCAGGAAATATTTTGGATAGCTGTAAGCTGTGGTTGTTGAAGAAAAAAAAAATCTGCTTGCTCTTCTATGAATAAAAAGACTGCTTATACGGTTACCCAAACCTGTCTTGACAACATTGAACTTTTGTAGTAGGTTAATGGTGCGACCACCCGCCCGGTGAGACCGCCGCTGCCCCCGGAAGACCGCCGGCCCCGGGACCCGTCCCAGGCCGGGCCCGACACGCGTGAGGGGCGTGCGGGGCGGGGCGAGCGGCGAGCAACGGGCGGGGCGCGCAAGGGGAGGGGCCCCGCGGGCCCAGAAAATGCCGCCGAGGCCGGCGGCCAAAGGGCGCTGCCGTTTGGAGCGCCATTCGGAGCGTCGAGAGGGGCTGGGCTGGCTATAGGTCTTGGCCGGTGGGGGACAGTTTGCCGCGGCAGTCCATCTGGTTATTTGAAAAGGGGGTTTTAAATGGGGAGGTTTTAAAGGTATTTTTGTTGGTGCATCTCGGCTGTTTGATTTGTTGTTCGTTATGTCGTTGCCTGGGGAGCGCGGGGCCGCCGCCACTGGGGTGGTGATGGGCAGAGGGCGTTACAGCGGTGGGAGAGTAACATGTCCACGTAGAGGAAGGAGGGACAGATGTTTTTTACCTGTCCCTCGTTCAGGTTATTCTCCCAGCCGGCAGGTTCCTGGTAGCCGTGTCAGCTGCCCCCCGGGCCTTTCGGTGCTGCTTTTAAATGCCAGGTCGGTCCACAATAAAACTGTCCTCATCCATGATTTGATCGTGGATGAGGGGGCCGACCTGGCCTGTATCACCGAGACCTGGGCAGGGGAGGGGGGAGATGTCTCCCTCTCACAGCTTTGCCCGCCCGGGTACCTAGTTCAGCTTCGTCCACGCCCGGAGGGGAGAGAAGGGGGGTTGCACTGGTTTATCGAGCTTCAATTCCCCTTGTGGGGCTTCCTGTTCCCTCGAGGCCGGGGCTGGAGTGCCTCCACTTGGTGTTGGGTGACCGAGACAGATTGGGGATTCTGTTGGTGTACCGTGCACCCAGGATGGTGGTCCTGGGGGACTTCAATCTCCACGCCGAGACGGTTCTTACCGGGGCGGCTCAGGACTTCATGGCCTCCATGACGGCCATGGGGCTGTCTCAACACGTCACTGGCCCGACCCATGAACGTGGACACACTTTAGACCTGGTTTTCTCGACGGGGCAGGAAGAGGGTGATCTGAGGGTGAGGAACTTAAGCTTGTCACCCTTGTCATGGTCAGATCACTTCCTCATAAGGTTTGAGCTTGAGAGCGGCCTCCCCCTCTGTAAGGGTGCGGACCCGATTGTGTGGGTCCGCCCCCGGAGCAGGATGGATCCAGAAGGATTCCTGAATGCTCTGGGGGATTTTCCAGCTGACAGGGCTGGTGATCCTGTTGACGCCCTGGTAGAATTGTGGAATGGGGAAATGACCAGGGCGATCGACACGATTGCTCCCAAGTGTCCTCTCCCGTCTAGCCGAGCCTGTTCATCTTCGTGGTATATGACCGAATTACGGGCGATGAAGCAGGCTGGGAGACGACTAGAGGACAAGTGGAGGAGATCACGACAGGTATCTGACCGAACATGCTTGTGTGCGCATTATCGCGCCTATGTTGTGGCGGTGAGGATGGCGAAGAAGAAATTTAACTCCATCTCCATTGCCTCCTCACAATGCCGTCCAGCAGAGCTCTTTCGAGTGGTTCAGGGCCTAGTACACCCTGGCCCTAAGAAGGATCTGGTGCTGCCCTCGGAAGCCCGCTGTGACGAATTTGCCCAGCATTTCCAGGAGAAAATCATTCAGATACGCTGCGAGCTCGACACTGCTTTGGCAGCAGATTCTAGTGAAGAGTTGCCTTCAACGCCGTCTGGTCCATGTTTATTGGATGAATTTCAGTTGTTGCGGCCTGATGATGTGGACAAGGTGCTTGGATGAATACGTCCTACCACTTGCTTACTAGACCCATGCCCTTCTTGGCTACTTAAGACAGCCAAGGACGGGATTGGACCCTGGATCCGAGAGGTGATCAACGCCTCTTTAAGAGACAGCCGGGTGCCTGCACTCCTAAAGGAGGCGGTAGTCCGGCCAGTCCTAAAGAAGGCATCCCTGGATCCAGAGGTGGCCGCCAATTATAGACCGGTGGCCAACATCCCATTCCTGGGCAAGGTACTAGAGCGGGTGGTGGCGGGACAACTCCAAGCACTCTTGGAGGAAACTGATTATCTGGACCCATTTCAGTCCAGTTTCAGACCCGGGTACGGTACTGAATCCGCCTTGGTCGCCCTGTACGATGACCTGTGCAGGGAGAGAGACAGGGGGAGTGCGTTCCTTTTGGTTCTCCTGGACCTCTCAGCGGCTTTCGATACCATCGACCATGGTATCCTTCTGGATAGGCTAGCGGGATTGGGAGTTGGAGGCACCGCTTGGCGGTGGTTCCACTTCTACCTCGACGGCCGATTCCAGAAGGTGGTGCTGGGGGACTATGGCTCTGCGCCATGGCAGCTATGCCTTGGGGTACCGCAGGGGTCCATTTTGTCCCCCATGCTCTTTAATATCTACATGAAACCGCTGGGAGAGGTCATCAGGAGGTTTGGGCTGCGGAGTCACCAGTACGCTGATGACACCCAGCTCTACCTCTCGTTTTCTACCGATCCAGGTGAGGCGGTGGCTGTGCTGAACCGGTGCCTGGCCGAGGTAATGGGCTGGATGAGGGCCAATAAACTGAGGCTCAATCCAGACAAGACGGCGGTCCTGTTGGTGGGCGGTTCGGGTCTTGGAGTCGGGCACTTGGGCCTTGTTCTGGATGGGGTAGCACTCCCTCTGAAGGACAAGGTCCGCAGCTTGGGGGTACTCCTCGACCCGGAGCTGTCATTGCAGGCCCAGGTGACGGCAGCGGCAAGGAGTGCCTTCCTTCAGTTACGTCTGGTACATCAGCTGCGTCCCTTCCTGGATCATGACTGCCTTACAACTGTGACACACGCGTTGGTGACTTCTCGACTGGATTTCTGCAATACTCTCTACGTGGGGCTACCCTTGAAGATGGTCCGGATACTTCAGCTGGTTCAAAATAGAGCTGCCAGGTTGCTGACGGGGGCTGGGCGTTATTCTCATATAACCCCAGTCCTCCGTCAGCTCCACTGGCTCCCAGTTGAAGTCCGGGCCAAATTCAAGGTTTTGGTATTAACCTATAAAGCCCTAAACGGCTTGGGACCCGGATACCTAATGGACCACCTGCGCCCTTATATGCCCTCCCGCCCTCTAAGATCCGCAACAGCGGGCCTCCTCCGGGAGCCTCCTGTGAAGGAGGTGAAGTGGGTAAGTACCCGGAGAAGGGCCTTTTCAGCGGTGGCACCCCAATTATGGAATGCGCTCCCTGGAGAGGTTCGCCTGGCACCGTCATTATATGCTTTTCGGCGCCAGGCGAAGACCTTTTTATTTAAGTCTTATTTTAATTGTTAGTGTTGGTTTGGGTTGATTGATTTGTTTATATGTTTATGATGAATTATTGTTGTTTTGGTGGTTGGTTTTATTTATTGGGTTTATTATTTATTTTGGGGTTTTTAGGGTTTAAGTTATGGTTTATTTTATTTATTTATTTTTGGATTTATATCCTGCCTTTTTCCTACAAAGGGCTCAAGGCAGCTTACATCATTCTCCTCCTCCATCTTATCCCAACAACAGCCCTGTGAGGTAGGCTGGGCTGAGAGTCTGTGACTGGCCCAAAGCCACCCAGTTGGCTCCATGGCCGAGTGGGGACTCGAACCCAGGTTGTCTGAGTCCCAGTCCCAGCTCTTAACCACTACGCCACACTGGCTCTCGAAACAAAATTTTATTTTGTTTGCCGAGATGCACTGAGGGTAATGGGGAGGGGGAGGGATACCTTAATATTGTTTACCTCATTTTTGTATTTTAATCTTGTTGTAAGCCGCCCCAAGGGTTCAGTGCGATGGGGCGGCCTATAAATATTTTAATAAATAAACAAACAAATAAATAAAATAATGGTGACACCAGGAAATGCATAATCCTTAGGAACCAGCCAGTGCAAGGGCAGGAGGCAGCTTGTCTTCCCTAAACAGACGACCTGCCCATGCATTCTTCAGCCAATCTGGCATATGATGCCATATGTAATATTTATTTATTTTATTTTATTTTACAAATTTATAAGCCGCCCCCTTGCAAACAAGCCTGGTAATACCCAGATCAGCCAGCCAGCAGCAGAACCCATACTTTGCATGCTGGCATCGATGATGATTCCTGATCCTGGCTGTCAGTGCCAAACCAACCACACTTTCTGGGAAATGTAAGTCTCATGGACTAAACAAACCAGGGATTTACTTTATAGAAACATGGAAACAAAGCGAGTCAGAAGGGTCCTTCCAGGCCTTCTGGTGTAACTCCCAGCTCCAGCCGGCTCTACTCTTGCAATCCCCAACATGTGGTTGTCCCATCTTTCCTTGAACACCCTCACTGATGCGGCCTCAACCACCTCCCTTGGAAGCCTATTCCATATCCTGGGGGTCTTAATGAGTGGGAATGAGTTCCTTTATGTGAGAACTCACCCTCATAAGAAAGGCACTGACCTGCTGCTCCCAACCATCTAGCATCCTGTATGCCACGATTGCTTTTATTTCTCCCCTCTCTGCACATGCACGTGCGAGCGCGCACGCACACACACACGATTTAAGGGGGACTGGTGAAACACGCAAGTGCTCGCTAGGCACACGGGCACAAGCCTCAGTGAGAAGCAGGCCTTTGTAAGCCTTGAAAGGCACAGGTGGTGCAGAAAACTGAATGCCTGTCATCCAGTAATCACACCCAAAGTTGCCCTTTATCTCAATATACTTTTGGAGACCGGCACTAAAATGTGTGTGCTGCAAAATAAACAGTCACACCATGCTGCCCGTCCTTGCTTTTATTACTGGCACTTACTTTATTTGCTTTATATTAAATTATAAAATGGTGGTGCGTGCTTCTGATGAGACCATCTCCTTGCAGTAGTTAATATGTACCTGCTGCCTCAGGGCCACAATATTTCTCCTTTTTGTACTATTTGAGGCAGTTGATTTTAAATAAGAGGGGAGAGAGAAGCTCGCTACAGTGAATGCTTGCAAATAAAACCCTTAGCAGATTCCCCTCGCGCCCTTCAATAAAAACAGAGCAAGTATTCAAAAACAAACATGCCTTCCTTTCTTTCTGCAGTGTTTCTGTATATAATTACATGCTTTGTGTTTATATATTATTTTCCTACTTCTGCTTTGTCCTGGTTTAATGCCGCCCTGAGCTTCTACTAGGGAAGTTATCGCTATGTCCACTGCTAGCTTGAATGAACCTGGCTGCCTTGATTCTCAGTGGCATTAGGGATGAAAATAAGCTTTTGACCAGCAATTTCCAATTATTCAGCCTGTACTGCAGAAAAAAGAACCATCATAACAAATTCCCATCATATTTTTTCTTATTTCATTTTCCCCCTTTTATATTTTGTGTGTGCGCACGCTCTCTCTCTCTCTCTCTCTCTCTCTCTCTCTCTCTCTCTGTGTGTGTGTGTGTGAGGGAGGGAGGGAGGGAGGGAGGGAGGGAGGGAGGCATTTGCCCATAAGCAGAAGGGTCATCCCAAGGAAAGTGAACCAATTGAGTCCTATTTAGATCATCAAAAGAAGACTTTAATCGTACAGAACTCTCTCAGCACAGAAATGGATTCCATCCTTCCTGCATCACACACGTGATTGCTCACTTTCATCAAGCAGACATCAGACTCCGCAGGTGCTGATAAGGTATTGACATTTTGGTATGCCTTTCTGGGCCAGAGCATTGGCTGCCCTGCATGAAGAGCGAGGCAGGTGAAGGCACCATTTATGCACAGAGGCTTGGATCACCTGAAAGATGTCCCTTCTAATATCCCCAACCCCACTGTTCAAATATACTACCTGTGCTCCATGGGATGGGCATTTTTGTTCATTCCTTTGATTCAGTATATTGTCTTCCAGTCTAATAATAAACGAGCTTTCTCGGTAAGGCTCATAATTGGGCTCCAGAAACCCAAACTCTTTCTGCCAAACTCAGGAAAGAGCTCAGTTATTTTGAATCCAGTTCTGAATGTATTCGGGACCTCTAATGCCTCTGATAATGACTAATCCCTCACCCTACTGCCCACGCACATCCAGCACCTCTTTGTCAGCCCACCTACTTCCTTGTATAGGCTGTTTTCCTTTTTAGGAAAAAAAAGTCCCATAGAATGCAATCCTATGCATATTTAGATGTACAGCCCTATAGCTTCTTGCATGGCTGGCTGAAGGACACTAGGGCCAACTGGGTGACTCTGGGCCAGTCCCAGGCTCTCAGCCCAACCTACCTCACAGGGTTGTTGTGGGGATAAGGTTGACAGCAAGAGGAGAATGATGTAAGCTGTGTGAGCTCTTTAAAGAAGAAAAAGAAAAAAGATGGAATGTAAATCTAATAAATAAATAAATGAAACTCTAGGCTTTTTGTCTGTCTAAATAGGCATCGGATTGCATCCTTAACTAATTAAACTTCCAGAATTCCAGATCACCATAATTTCTTTTTCAAGCCAATTCAGATATCACAAACAAGTGCAAGTTTTAGGTTGACCAGAACTCTTCATCAAGGTGGAGGAGAAGGGATGAACTGGCTGGTGGAAAGTAAATGTTTTATTTGGGGCTGCATGAATACCTTCTCTTTTAATTAATGAACTAACCCTCTGCTAATGACCTTTGATTTTCCAGCTTTATCACTCTCAGCTATCTTAAGAGTACTCCCTCAAAACATTCAACTCTTCCTTGCTGCCTCTTTGCATTGTATGGTGCCAACTCTTTATTCAAATCCCTCCTCAAAGCTTACCTGTTTTGTGAATCCTTTGCACAACCTCTTTCTTCTCATGACCTACCACACCTTCTCCAACCTGGCAAACTCCACATGTTCTGGACTACCAGAATCCCTGACTAGTAGTGGTGCAGTCTTGATACTGATGGGATTGGAAGTCCAAAACAACCAGAAGGAAGGTTGCCTTTCTGTATTCAATCCCTGATGAATATAGCAGAAATAGATTTCTTAAAAGGTGGTCTAAAAACAAAACAAAACAGATGGTCTAGTACCCATCTCCCTTTCATTCCTTTGCTACCTAGGGCAGCTTTTTATACTGTAAGATCCTGGGGACGAGGACTTCATCCTCTGATATTTTGAAAAGTGACCTGTTCTTCAATAGTGATATATTATGGGAGTGCATGCTGCTTCAAGCTCTTGAAATGTGGTGGACTAGAAGTCCCATTAAATAAAAATTGTTTGTGGTCCATCCTGTTCCTTTGACCTGTAAGAGGCATTCAGACTCCATAAATCTTTTATTATGCTTACAAAAGGAAAAACTGCTCCTGAACAAATGTTTTCTTTAACATAGTTTTCTGACTTTATACCACCAGTGTTTAGAATTCATAAAGCTATGCTAATTCTTCATCTTCTGTATTTGGTGCTGTACAAGTTCCCTACCATTACTTCAGCAGTTCAGCAGTGCATAAGGAAAAAGGCCAAAAGAAGCAGCCCTGTTTCCCTCAGCTCCTGCATTCTGCCATTGTTGCAAAAAGTAATGTTTTTTGGACAGCAATCCAGGAACACAGGTGCGCGTATTGTTGCAGCTGGGGCAAGAGCCGTGCGTTTTGTTCTTAATGACTGCTTGACTTCAATACTACCTCCTAGATGCTGCATCAAAAGTTATCCTCCCAGCTGCCTTATAATAAATGCTATTATGGATTTCAGGACACAGCTGAGCAGACTTTCCTTGCTTGAATAAAAAATACCATAGGTGTGTAGAGGGGAACAGATACTCTGTGTGCTTCCTACCTCTGTCTGCTTAGGTGGCCATTGTGGATCTGTCTTTCATCATCACCACTATCATCTGCATTTCTAGCCTTCCCTTTCTCCAAGGAGTTCAAAGCAATAGCATGCAATTCTTCTCTCCCATTTTTCCCCTCGATGACAACTTTGTGAGGTAAAATTCGGCTGAGAGCGTAACAACCCACTGTGAGCTTCATGGCTGAGTGTAGCTAGGTCTCCCCAGCTCTGGGCCAATGCACTAACCCTTCAGGTAGTTTGGCTTGCCATTCTCATGACCGACATTGGCTACTCTGATCAGGGCCATTGAATGTTGTAATCCAAAACCCCTGGAGGGCCACAAGGTGCCCATCTCTGCTTTCGTTACTGGGTTATAATGTTGCAAGTGTTCTTTATCTCATGGGTTATACATACTCCATGCTCCAGTGTGGACTCCAGCAAGGACTGGCCTGATTTTTCATGGAATTCCCAAGCAAGGTATGGCGGTGATAGTATCCACTACTGATACTATCAGTATCAGTGTGGTGATAGTGGTGAACCAGTGAGCCAGTGCGGTGTAGTGGTGAAGAGCATAGGACTGGGACTCAGGCGATCCGGGTTCTAGTCCCCGCTCAGCTATGGAGCCAACTGGGTGACTTTGGGCCAGTCGCAGACTCTCAGCCCAACCTACCTCACAGGATTGTTGTGGGGATAAGATGGAGGAGAATGATGTAAGCTGCCTTGAGCCCTTTGAGGAAAAAGGCAGGATATAAATCAATCAATCAATAAATAAATACTGATCAAATAACTGCCACCAAGTCATATCTCTGGCTAGAATTCTTAAGTCTTTTAGAAGAGTTTCAGCACCGAAGCACATGATGGTGACAACCAGCACTTTAAGCATGGCAGTACTTCTGAATAGTTGCTGCTAAGGCAGACTGAGTTAAATACTGTGCAGAAACCTTTCCCAAGCTGGTGGCCTTCCAGATGTTTTGAACCACCACTGCCAGCATTCCTGCCCATGGACCATGCTGGCTGGGCCCATTGCTCTTCAACATCTTTATTAATGATCTGCATGAAGAAGTACAAGGAAAGATAATCAGATTTGCAGACAGTACAGAACTGGGTGGAATAGCAAACAGCCTGGAAGACAGAATGGAGATTCAGAGTGATCTTGATAAACCTGAACACTGGGTTGAAAGCAACAGAATGAGATTAAATAAGGACAAGGGCCAAGTCCTCCAGCTAGGAAAAAGAAACCAAATGCATCAGTACAAGATGGAGAATACATGGCTCAACAAAACTGAAAAAGGAAAAGACCTTGGAGCAATTGTGGATAGCAGGCTAAACATGAGCCAACAATGCCATGCAGCCTCCAAAACAACAAATGCTATTTTGGGATGCATTAATAGAAGTATTACTTCCAGATCATGAGAAGTAGTAGTTCCCCTATGCTCTTCACTAGTCAGACTCCATCTGGAATACTGTGCCCACTTCTGGGCACCAAAATTTAAGAAAGATGCAGAAAAATTAGAAAGGGGCCAGAGGAGGGCAACAAAAATGATCCAGGGTTTGGAAACATTGCCCTATGAGGAGAGACTGAGAGAACTGGGCATGCCTTGAGAAGAGAAGACTGAAGGGGAACGTGATATTCCTCTATAAAGTACGTCAAAGACTGTCACTAAGAGGACGGTTAAGATCTCTTCTTGCTGATACCATAGTGTAGGACATGGAATAATCAAATCAGGTTGTGAGAATAAATAATCAAATCAAGTTACAAGAATAAATCCTGTCAGACTAATTTAATCTCATTTTTTGACTGGGTAACCTCCCAAATAGTGGAAATACTGTGGACATAATCTACCTAGACTTTAGCAAAGCTTTTGACATAGTGCCCCACATCATCCTGATAAGCAAACTAGCAAAAACTGGACTAGATAGAGAAACTATTAGGTGGATCCAAAATTGGCTGCTAAATTGAACACAAAGAGCACCTTAAATAAATGGCACCTTCTCAGACTGGATGGAGGTAACTAGTGGGGCACCTCAGGGTTCAGTACTAGACCCAGCGCTCTTCAACATCTTTATTAATGACTTAGATGTGGAAGTGCAAAGAACTGTGTATGTTTAACC
Source organism: Varanus salvator macromaculatus (assembly GCA_023646645.1). Classification (NCBI taxonomy): domain Eukaryota; kingdom Metazoa; phylum Chordata; class Lepidosauria; order Squamata; family Varanidae; genus Varanus; species Varanus salvator. The sequence continues at coordinate 39,889,694 of JAIXND010000674.1, read as the reverse complement.
TTGAGAAGACTGAGGGGGGACATGATATCACTTTATAAATACCTGAAAGACTGTCACAAAGAGAAAACTCTCTTCTCACTCATACCAGACTGTAGGACATGAAATAATCCACTCGAGACAAAACAGATTCAGGCTAGATATCAGAAAGTTTCCTCACTGTCAGAGCAATATGCCTTTTGCCTATAGAGGAGGTGGGCTCTCCCACACTAAAGACATTCAAGGTGAAACTGGACAGCCATCTGAGTGGGGTGGTGTAACTTGGCGTCCTGCAACATCAGGGGGTTGGACCTGATGGCCTTCACGGCCCCTTCCAACTCTCCTATGCTATGATTCTATGATCTCTTCCCTTGCTGCATCAGAAGCTAATATTGGTATAATACAGGCTCTGGCACCATATCCTAAAAGACTAAGCACAGCACCATGTTCTAATCCATGGCTATGACTGACCCTGGAGCATTGCTGCACAGACATACATTTTGCAATACAGGCAGTCTCTGGGTTATGAACTAGTTCTGTTCCTCAGAAAATGAAAATGCATCTTTAAGTTGAATTTGTATGCAAGTGGAATCACATATAGTTGGCAGTCCACATGTGTGGGGATCAGGTTCCCCTTGTAAGTGGAAAAAACATGAATATTTCTAGCCTGCCCTCACTTCCACCCAAACTCTTCAGGGCCACCTCTTTGCAGCAAGGAAATGCTGAAGAGATTTCCCTCTCAGATGGGCGGGGCAGGAAGGTTTGCTTTGCCTGCCTCCCTCTCTGCTCTTTCACTTAGTCTCTCTATGGTGATGTTTTGGGGGTCCTCCCTCTCTTCTCTGTCACTTCCTGTCTCTCTATGGTGATTCTTTAGAGCCCCTCACTTCTCTTTCGTTTCTTGTATCTCCTGCATTATTATTTTTTTTAGATTAGTAGCCTTTGTGGCAGTCTATTCATAAGTATGGGTTGTTTGTAACTTGGATGTGCCTCTGTAGAAGAGGCACAAGGAAAGATGCTGTGCTCTCTTGGTGTGTGTTTCTTGGGGATCTTATCTGGATTATTTAAGACAGCAGTAGTCAAGGTAAACCACGGTTGATTTTATCCATCATTTTACTTTTTTTTTGTTAAATACTGGTGAAGTGTGTAGCAACTGATATGAAAACAATTAATAAAATCCGTTGACAGGATCAAGAAACCAGGTAATTTATCATTATAGATTTTAATGAGGCCTGTAATTTTGTAATAAATATACAATACTTTAAAGACTCTAGAGTTATAAAAGTGAAAATTTATCTGACTAGGGTGAAGAAAGTGTAAGGAACAGGATATGGAAACTTTTCAAGTAAAAGGATGGCTGCACATGAGGTGGCCAAGAAGCAGATGAGATTGTTAGAATGAGGGAGGGCATTCATTTAAAAGTGAAAACCAGGCAGGTAGGTAGGCATTTAACATAAAGATGACGCTGCTGGATTACTCTTGTGAGTGGGAGGTTGATCTGTGTTTTATAGAGAAACTTCAATTTCACACCTTGGTTTCATATTGCCGTTGCTATTTGTGGGAGTGCTATCATTAAAACCAGAGGCTGCTTTTGGGATGCAGTTGCCCTTGCCAACGTTCTTGTTCTTTTGGAGGAAAAATATGCTGCAATTACCATTGTCTGTGGGGAGGGGGTTCTGGGGATGGCGAGGCTCTGATGGGGGGCCATTTACCATAGTGATGGACAGGGGGAGACAGGGCATTGGGTGAGAGCTAGCCTGGTAAGGGGAACGTGGCCCAGGCTGTTAACAACCGAGCCATGTTCTGACCTTGCTCCCAACTGCAGGCTCTGTGGTTGCCCTTTCAGCCTGTCTTTGGGTCTCCTGGTGCTGCCTTTGAATGCCAGACCGGCGCACGGTAAGACCGCCCACATCCAGGATTTAATAGTGGAGGCGGCAGCTGATCTGGCTTGCATAACTGAGACCTGGGGGAGTGAATCTGCGGGAGGGGTTAGTATCTCCCAGCCCTGCCTACTTGGGCCCTTAGTGCAGCATGCAGGTAGATTGGAAGGCTGGAGAGGTCTGTAGAATTCTGTCTCGCTCTCCAGGTTCCCTCTCTGTCTGATCCCTAATCCAAAGTGTTTGCATCTTGTGTTGGGCCACTGTGACAGACTGGGGACTCTGTTGGGGTACTGTCCACTCCGCAACCCAACAGCCTCCCTCCCTGAACTGACAGAGGTTCTCTCTGTGGCAATGTTGAAGTCCTCCAGGCTGTTGGACCTGGGGGATCCAGCTGATTTCCAGAGGGCTCTGGGGGATTTTCCAGCTGATATGGCTGGCGGTCCTGTCAAATCCATGGTTGATCTCTGGAATACAGAGATGACCTGGGTGGTTGACACAATCACTTCTGAGTATCCTCACTGTAGTAGAGGTCATATGGCTCCACAGTATACCCCAAAGCTGAGAGTGGTGAAACAATTAGCTTGAGTGCAGATGGAGGACAGCTCCGAGTGAAGACAACTGAATCCTAGTTTGTGCTTTCAGTCAAATATATTTAGAGGCAGTGAGAGCAGCAAAGAACAATATCTGACTGCTTCCATTTAATCTTCTATTTGTCACCCGGCGAAGCTCTCTAGGATTGTCCAGGGCCTATTACATGCTGATCTTGGAGTCATCTGACGCTCACTGCAATATATGCACTAGGCACTTCCAGGACAAAATCCCTTGTATTTACCAGGACGTGGACTCCAGTGGTAGAGCAGTTGAATCAAGTGAGATGTTCAGAGCACAGCCTGGTCTAGTTATGTTGGATGAGTTCCAGTTAATACAGCTTGAGTATGTTGAAAGGTGCTTGGACAGGTTTGTGCAATCATGGCCTTAATGGATCCTTGTTCCTTCTGGCTAATAAAAGGCAGTAGGGAGAGAACTGTTGGCTGGGCAAGGGAGGAATGGTTCTGGGCCACCTGAAACAAACTGAGGTGAGACCACTCCTGCCCCACACCTCCCTGGATCCTGAAGAACTCAATAATTTTAGGCTGGTGGCAAATATCCCATTCCTGGGCAAAGTTCCTGAGTGTGCTGTGGCCAGCTAGCTCCAGGCACTCTTGGATGAGATTGATTATCTGGGTCCTTTTCAGTCAGGTTTTAGGCCTGATTTTGACATGAAAACAGCTTTGTTTGCTCTGTATGATGACCTGTGCCAGGAGAGAGATGGGGAGTATGAGCCTGTTGGTTCTCCTGGACCTCTCAGCAGCTCCCAATGCCATCAACCATGGTATCCTTCTGGAGAGTCTGTCTGAGTTGGGAGTGAGTGGTACTGCATTGCAATGGTTCAACTCCTACTTGGATGGTAGGCTCCAAAAGGAGGTACTTGAAGGATATAGCTCTGCTCCTTGGATCCTCCAGTATGGTTCCCCAGGGGTCAGACTTGTCTCCCATGTTGTTTAACATCTACATGAAACCACTGCGAGAGGGCATCTGGAGTTTTAGAGTACTTTGTCATCAATATGTTGATGACATGCAGCTCTATCTCTCCTTTTTGTCTTCAGCAGGTGAGGCTGTGGATGTACTGAACCAGACAGTGCCTGGATACAACAATGGGCTGGATAAAAGCTAACAAACTGAATCTCAATCTCTGGACAAGACTGAGATGCTCTTAGCGGGTGGTTTTTTTGACTGGATGAGAGAATTCAACCTCTTCTGGACAGGGTTACACTCCCCTTGAAGGAGCAGGCTCATAGCTTGCAGGTGCTCCTTGGGCCATCTTTGTCACTGGAGTTGCAGGTGGCTTCAGTGGCTCAGAGCACCTTCCACCAGTTTTGGATGGTGGCTCAGCTATACCCCTATCTGGACAGAGATAGTCTGCAGGATTTATGTAGCAAGAGGCATGAGAAGTCTGTAACCCCAGGTGTCATCAGATACAAGCTTAAAGTTGGATGACAACCCACATTATTAGGGAAATAAGAGTTGGAGTGACTTTATAGAAGGTTGGACAACATGAAGCCATCAACCATGTTCAGCCTTCCATGGCCTTGGAGTGCAGCCTTCAGTACCCCTGCTGCCACTCCCATATTGCTAGAATTCAGTAGTTCAGCAACACAGAAAAGTGGCAGCTTGCCACCACTGTTCAGTGACAAACAGCTATGGAGTATCAAATTGAGCTTTCTTCCTCCAAGTTAAATATATCCCTTCTGAGCCTCCCAAGCAGTTTCCTGCAACTATGATTTTTTGGCTGCTGCAGGCAATGCAGAGAAAAAGGTGTGGCCCCCAGTGGAGTCGAGCAGCTGGAATTGCCCCCAGTTTTTAGTTGTCCACCCTGCTTTACAGACCTTGTGTAGTTTATAAGACGAGACTGTCTCAAGAAAGGGAAAGGTAGGCCAGAAGGAGGGGCTGGTCCAGGAGAAGGAGTTGGGACGGTAGCCACATAATATTATGAGGCTGGCAACTTATAGAAACACAGGCAGGAGGAGGCCAGTAATCGCCTCTCATCAATCCATCAAGTGGGCTAGCAGGTTGCCCAGCCATGCCCAGTGATGGACAGAGAGCAGGTATGTGAACACTCTACTTTGTCAGGGGTTGTAATCAGTGCTGTAGTAACATCTGGACAAGTTGCCTGTAATGCCTTATAGATGAGGATACACCCAGCTGGTGCAAAATAGCAATTGACTAGAACGGTAGTCAAGGACTTCTTAGGATGCTGTAATACCATCTTCAATGGCTGCTGGTTTGTTTCCTGGATCAAATCAAGATGTGCAATTTGGCCTTTATACCCTTTAATGGCCCACTATCATGGTACCTAAAGAACTGCTTGCTACTGGCACTGGTAAGAGCACCATCTCTATCCCTAGGGAGGTCACATGGCACCTTCATTTCTTCTCTTTTGGACAACCAGGTTTCTCCTGTCCTCTTGAGCTTTTAATTGTATTTATATCCTGCTTTTAAAAAGTCAGACCAATCATATTCATTTATTGTTTGTTTCTGTTGTTTTTCATTTTTATGTAGTTTTGTTGATCCAGTTTTGTTAGTTGCCTTGAGGTCCATAACAAATAAGTGGCAACAGCCTCCATGAGAAAGTTTCGGTTGTTGTTTAATCGCTCTACAAGAGGGTTATCTTGAGCTGCCCGATAAAACTGTAATGTCATGCTCTTCATCTGTCAAGCAAAATATTTCTGTTGCTATTCTTGATGTTGCCTGCAAACCCCATTCATGTTAATAGAATATTAAAACAATTCGTAGGTAGGTAAAATTAGCAATCCCACATTAGGGGTGCAGTCACTGTTCTCACTGAACCATATTTTTTCATGATCACGAATCCAGCAGTTAAATATACACAGCAGTGGGCTGAAAACAAGCTGCTCATTTCTGCTGCTGGCATTTCCAGTGGACCAGAGCAATCATAGTTGCTAAAGTAGGTCCAATTTTTATTGATTCACAATAAGCTTTCATTATAGTATGGAGTCTTGTTGCAATTTCAAGGTGTAGCACTTCAATTTGTATTCACAATGCTCAAACACAAGGAGATGTATTGTAAAATCTAATACTGAAGGTTTTGTCCCTTGGAAGAATTGCTCTGTGAAGATTTAATTCATTTGCTCTCACAGTAGTGACAGACTGAGTACACATCTTTTGAATTGGACACCATCCTCCAAGCAAAAGCTTCTTTTCACCAAGTTGCCATTTGGAAAAAAAAGGAACTATGAAGGAGCAGAGTTGGAATCATGGATTCCTTTAGTTTTGAATCACAACTTCCATGTATTTTGAAAAAGCAAAGGTGATAATCATATTTATTATGGTTTGCAGAGCTTCCATCCAACCAGAAACTGGTTTCATGTGAACTTTATTGTCATTAAAATTAGCATAGCATACTAGAGTTCTTGGGAAATATGTAGGCACATGTAATCATGGCGAATTGAACCTCAATGTTCAGTCTGATGCAAAGAACCCTTTCACACTCTCTGGGCATTTATTCTCTGGGCAATATTCAGCTCCTGATCAGAGTTTGCGACATAACGTCTGAACCCAAATACTATCGGTTAGTTGTGAGTTAAACAACCCACAGTTAACCTACAAATAGTGGTAAGTTATTCAGAAAGGCAGCAGGATGTGCCTGGCATGGTCTGCAGCATATCATGGGTTTGCCACCATTACATGCAAACACCTCCCCTGATCAATGCAGTGGGGCTTATTTGTAGGACAACCGTTTTGAGGTCAGGCAGCGAAGCCACCCTGACAGATTTTTATTTCCTTCCCGTCCCAGAAGCTTCCTTAAGGAGGACTGCCAAGGGACTGCATAGGTTTTGGAAGTGTAAAAGCTGCTAAGGTTTGCTCCAGCAAACATGAAAATCTAGTGTGGACAAGGAAATAACAAGCAAGAAATTAGTAGAGTAGGCTGGCCTACTGCAAGAATTGGGCACAGCTCAGATCTTTTCCTGTTGGCTTTGAATTTGATGATAGGCAAATGCTTTCCAAAGAGAAGCCTCAGGCCTTATGTGCTGTGCCACCACTGCAGACCTGGCAGGCTGAGCCCTGTGTTTTGAGGGTACCATTTTAGCTGCAGTGCCAGCCTGCCTGAGCATTCAGCCAGCTGACCACAAGGGCCAAGCCCTATTCCATCAGACACTGCGAAGCTCTATTTATGAAGCAGCTTGTCTCTGGCAGGAGAGACACTGCCTAAGGTCCTTCTCCCTTTCACTGGCATCTTGAGCCAGTTTGGCATTATTGTGGTATTCCCCCTGGCCTTTCTGATCTTTGTTTGCTGCTTTGGACCTCACCTCACCCTGTGCCAGTTTGGGGCCATGTTGTGGCTCACTTTGATTGACAGCTGGCTCTCACAACTCCTGGAGCCCAGCTGCCTGACGTCTGACCCTTGCAGAGTAGTTGTGTGGTTGTGCAGACATGAGCCACTTGAAAACAATCCCTGCCTTCCCAAGCTCAATGGTATTTGTAAAACCAGTTATCTGCACACAGCAGCCAAAGTTCTTTCTTTCTGTTCCTGAACATTAAAGGATATTTTTCCCTTGTAGAGTTTATTTTAAAATGACCTAATTAGCCAAGTACTGAGAAGCCTTATGCAAACATTGGGTTGTGTCCAGCCTTTTCATGAATGGGTGTCCCCTTATGTAATAGAACTCCTCTCCCCATTGCAGCACCACATGTATCCTCCGGATCTGCTCCAGGGGATCTCCCAATCCACAGGAGCAGATTTGGAAAGGTGCAAAGCGGAGAGGGAAATCCCTTCCATCCTCACTTCCCATCAACTAATGGAATGACACCACCAGCTCCATCCCTTGCACTCCTTGTGCAGGTGTAGGGCGGGGGGGAGACGGATTCTTATTCCACTGCAGTGTTCAATGTTGGGGTCTGTCCTCACAGATCACTGTGCAAACATGGAGTCCAAGATGTGGACAATGGGAATGATGAGAGAGTGGTGGTGTCAGCCAACACCTTTATCATGACTGTTCTTACACACATTCCTGGAGAGTTGACGTAGGACTTTGATGTAACCCACATCCTATCCTGAATTCTGTGGAATTCTACATGTGAATATGGTTAGCCAATCACACCACCAAAATCTATCTATAATTTGTAAGGAAAGTATTTCAGAGTGAATAGTGCATTTTTAAATTTTCTAGCATAATAGCAAATGAATAAATTAGCAACAAAACCAATGCACCTTTATCAAACACCTGACTTGTCTTATTAATCTGTTTTTAGTTTGGAGTTGCAAAACAAACACTCTAATGAATTTCACACTAAGACTTATTATCAATAGACAGGACTGGCAATTGATTGAGAGGCCTTAATAGCAAAATGAAACGGTGTTGGGAATGTGGCATCTTGCCTCAGAGTACATCTCATGGTGGTAAATATTGACACAACACCTTAGTAGTCATGGTAGTGCCTTTCTAAGATAGATAAAATACATAAGAATGAGAGTTGGGGGAAGAGAGCTTGCGCACAGCTGAGGCCTAGCATGCAAAAGGCCTTTTTAAATTATTTGTATATTTGTTGAAGTTCTTTGACAGACATTAACTAAGAAGATCCATTTTAATGTTGTTTTCCGAATATGGGTTTTTTTCATTTCCATACAAAGCCTATTAGGAACTGTGCTTCTTGGGTGCATTACCCTGTGAGGGTGGTTGAAGCATGTATATATTTCAGATACAATTAAATTTCTCATGTGAAGTACTCATTCCTAATGCAATCTGAGAATTCTGACAGGAGACAGCATTAAGAACAATAATAAACTACACACAGAGAGACACACACAAATAGGAATTAGTTGTGGTATGCTTTCTGGAATCCGATCTTTAAATAAAATGGAAGTGGTGACACTGCAGAAGTGAATCAACTTGGTAAATACTAAACCATCAGGCTTGGTTACTGTAAAATAAGATTTGGCTGGTTTACTTCATTTTCCAGAGCTTGAGCAAATAACTGTGGAATTAAATTACTTCATGTCACTTTCCCCTAGGGCGTCGAGAACCTGTTTGTAAAGTGCTCTGCTAAGTCGCTATATTGATTAGTACTTGAGGTCTAACCTTTACGTAGTTATGCCTACTTTCCTTGTGCACTTCTTTATGTCTTTCATACTTGTAGTCCATGCAAGGTCTTTTGCTGCCTTCATGTTCCATTGGCAGATTAACGCAAATAAAATGTTAAAAAATACCTATTTCAGTCCCCTCTCTCCCCCCCTCCTTCTTCCCCCTTTCATATTTGTTATTGCCAAGTAGGAAGTAATCAGCATGCAGGCTATGAACACAACTGACTTGGCCTGAAGAGCCTGTGGCACAAAGGGTAATGATCGCAGTCAGAATTGACAGCACTTATCATGGTGCATACAAGGCTTTCATTGTCAGGATGGTTAGCAACTCAAAGTAATCTAATTAAATGCTCGTAGGGGCCATTAACAATGCCAAAATAGATGCTTTATCAGAGCGGATGGAGTAATTTCTGGCTTTTGCTATTGTCATCTAGAAAGTGATTTATTTTTAAATTCATCATAATAATTTGTATGCTTAGACAATGTAGATATAAAACTGCATTTTCTGGTGTTGTTGTTATTGCATTTAAATTTCCTTGTTATCTGCCTTTTGGGTGGCATGAATTATAGAAAAGCTGGCACTGGGAAAGGGGGTGCATTGGAATGCATGACAGATCTTCAAGGGAAAGATTTAAGGTTCAAAGCAATATATATCAAAAGTAAGTGCTTGGAAAACAGATATTTCTAGTGCACACTTCATAGAAGCTTGGTGGAAAGAAAAAAAATAGAATGTATTTTCCTACTTAAAACTCTATTCTTTTACAATAAAGAAAGCACATCAGATTTAAGATTGTCTGTGCTTGATAGCAACATGTCTAATCTATCCTGTTGCCAGCCTGTCTGTTGTGTGCATAGATTTCCTAAAAAAGTCAAGAACAATCCGGAAGTGTACCAAGAGCTTCCCATCACAGATCTCCCCCTTTCTTTTTAAGAATCTTACAGATTGCACAGGGGATTCGATTAGGGGTTTGCAGGAAGAAGAGGGGGTAATGACTTCCCTCAGATTTTCCTAAAACAATTTCCCGTTCCAAAGTTGCTGTGTTCAGAGCATAGGGAGTGTTACAGCCAGGGGGGGAGGAACCCTTTTCAGCCCAAGGGCCAAACTCCATTTTAGAGGTGTTGGTACCGCATTCCAGTGTCAGGAGTAGTCAAAGGCTGAGGGTAGCCTCAAGCTCTTACTGCCAGTAAATGCAAAATCCAGAAGCCATGAAATGATCTTTAATGGAAGGAAAAGTGGTGGGACCAGGGCAGGACTGTTTGGTTGCTGGGGAAGCTGCATGGGCTAGAAATTCAAGCATTGTACAGCTGTGAGCCCTCCATGGCTCCAGTTTATACTCACACACACTGTGAGAGATCTGAGTAAAGGTAAAGGTTTCCCCTTGACATTAAGTCCAGCCATGGCTGACTCTATGGGGCAGTGCTCATCTCCGTTTCCTAGCCAAGGGAGCCAGCGTTTGTCCTCAGTCTCCATGGTCATGTGGCCAGCATGACTCAACACCGAAGTGCACGGAACGCTGTTACCTGCCCACCGAAGTGGTACCTTTTCATCTACTTGCATTTGCATGCTTTCGAACTGCAAGGTTGGCAGGAGCTGGGACGGAGCAACGGGAACTCACTCCATTGTGCAGATTCGAACTGGCGACCTTTCGATCAACCAACCCAGCAGGACAGGTTTAAACCACCGTGCCAGCTGCATCCCTTGAGATCTGAGTAGAAGCCCCCTTATTGCACCCATGCTGACTATTGCTTTGCAGTCAAGAGAAATAAGAAAAAGAAGAGGGTGGTATTTTCTCCAAAACAAACATGGATTCTCTCTCTCTCTCTCTCTCTCTCTCTCTCTCTCTCTCTCTCTCTCTCTCTCTCTCACACACACACACACACACACACACACACACACACACAGAGCGCAATTCAAGGAAGAGCACCCATAGGCTGGACTGATAGTTCCACTCCCTTGAGCCAACCCTTTAGGTGAAGAGGAGTGAGCAGGTACCTGCCCCATCCTCACATTGTTCCTTCAGGAATTTAACATCCAACTGCATCCTGTGCATTTAAAATTGCGTGCACGTTAGCTAATATCGTGCAGCCAATGAAAACTTTTTTCTTCAGCCTGGCACATCATCTATATGCAGCGCTTGCATAGTTTACAGGGTTTTATATGTCCACACTATCCTGGGTTTCCCTGTCCCTGTGGGACAAAAGTAGAAGCAGGGCAGCATGCACTTGCCTCTCCTGTAGGATGGTCTGGATCAGTGGAAAGGAATCATCCAACTCAACCTGATATTTATCTGCCCAGATCCTTCCTCTTTTGTAGAAAATCTCTCCTTCTTAACCTTGCAGCCAGTCTGTGCAATGTTGTTTGCATTCCACCTCTTTGAAAAAAAGATAAGGGTACCCAGGGCTTTTTTTGTATATTTAAAAAAAAAAAGTGCCGGAACTCACGTCTTGGGGTTACACTTTTACACAATGGTCGCCGCCGTCAGCGCGCGGCCACACGACCCATCCCAAGCCGAGCAGCCTCTCACTATCAGCCCCGACAATCAGCGCCGACACACAAACCGCCCGCAGGCACTATGTTAATGATTTCTGCCGCCGACCTGCTACGCCTAACAGGGCGATTCACACTCACTTGGAAAAATCCCTCAGAAAAAGGTGCCGGAACTCCGTTCAGGGGCGTTCTGTGACAAAAAAAAAGTCCTGAGGGTACCATATCTGTTTCATTTCCCCCAGCGCACAAAGTAGGAGACGCATTTTGCTTGTTACAGTGCAGAAAATGGTCAATTTAGCCGCCAAGGTTGAAACAAGAATATCAGAACCAAAGCTTTGCTGTTAATATGTGATATTGCAAGACAGGTTTTTTCCTCTTCTGAGCAAATCTGAGCTCTCCCCCACCCTTCCAGGCCTGTTGCAGCAACACAAAATTCTTGCAAAGCTCCGTGACTCTGCATACTGAAGAGAGCTAATTGAGCTTAAGGCATGGAAAGTGATGACAAAAAGTTCTCTTCAACTATCAGCTGTTAGGGTCACGAGCTGCAGTGCCAACAGTGATTTTGCATGCACGCATATTCACAGAGCTATTTGCATTTTAAGAACCATGCACATTAAATGTGAAGAGTCAAAGATACATTTAATGGGTTACCTGGTTGTGCCACATTCAGAAACTATGGACTGTGCAGTCTGCCCTCCGAGAACGATCCATGGAGCAAAACAGGTTTCTGTTTGTTGCTAGCCGCCCCGAGGCTTGTTTGCAAGGGGGCGGCATATAAATATGTCAAATAAATAAATTAAATAAATAAATGAAAAAATGGTGGAACATTTGTTGCAGGTTTCAGAGGGTACCAATTGAAGATGCAAAGCATGCATTGTACCTATATATGTGGTGAGAGCTGTATTTCCTTGCCAACAGTTTTTCATCACCAGGTTGCTTTGCAAAATGGCTTCCTTTCCTGGAATAGGGTTCATGCATCTGATACCATGTACCAAAAGGGCAGTCAGCACTCAAATGCTTCCTTGAAGGGGCCTTAGTTGGAGCTTGCCTGTGTGATTCACTGGTCACAAGAGCACAATTTTTCTGATGCTCTGTAATGTATCTGTCATCAGGTGGTCCCTTCCCTCCTTTCTTTCTGTTTATCCAGCCCAAGACCAACCCTCTGAATGCATTTCTTATGTTGCATTCTTACACTGTCACCGCACAGTATGAACTTTAAATAGTCTTCTCCCAAAGTTGAGGGAGAAGCGCCTGCCCATGTAAAGAGTTCATTCCAAGCTGGAAACTTTCCTCCTGTCTCCATCCTGGATCCACAGCAGGAACACCCTCTAATTGAGCAGCGCATGTTCCCCGCCAACTCATGACCAGGTGAAGGCCTGGGTCTCGCATCTGCTCCTTCTCCCACCCTGAAAACCATTCAGCCCCTTCCAAAGCAGGCAGCTTCTCCTGCTCTAGCTGAGAAGCTTCACTAGGTAACCTTGAATTGGTGAACTCCTGCTCTCCCCCTTGCTCCTCTGCCTCCTTCTGAGAATCCAGTGATCTGTCTGAGCAGCCTGAAAGCGCAAGACAGAGGTGTACTCTCTGCAAGTGCATCTATTCCTTGGAGTGGGGCGATAGGGCCCTATCTTGACATCCTATGTTCCAGATTGCTTCCTCCGCTTTTTTAGTAGGACTGCATATTTCTGCAGCATTGGAATGCTGAGACAATTCTGGACATGACTTTCCCTTAGGGATATCCTTCCTGATTTAAAGAACTTTGCCAGTTCATCCCTGTTTCCTGAGGCTCGTCCTAAATAGGCGACTGGGGAAAACTCCGGTGCTCACTAGTTCACAGTTATTTATATGCACCTAAAACTGGCAGTTAAACACAACTTGATTCCTCTTCTCTTTGGATTTTGTTTGTTTGTTAAGAATATGTTATGTTAAAAATATTCCACTTTAATGTGTTACTTTGAAATAAGCCCTTCTGTGCCCTAGACAATGCACTAGAACATACTGTTCATGCCTAGAAACTATATTTATATTCTTGCAGTATCCAAGCTGTTTTTAGCACAGTGCAATTCCTGTACAACAGCCTTTCCCCACCTGGTGCTTGATCATTCAGCATGATTATTATACTGAGGGTGAAGTCCAGCAAATCTGGATGTGTCTCTCGTGTGTGTGTGGGGGGGGGGGGGGAGAAAAAGAGAGCAAATTTGCCATAAAGATGACTGCTATGCCTGAAGTAGCTTCTCCGGTCTGCGTCTATATGAATACTTTTAAAAAACATTTATGGACAGTATTTTAACGGAACACTTGCCAACCTTATCATTCTGGTCTCTCTCCAATGGGTTGTACCTCATGCTAGTCTACTGAAATCCCATTTAATGGATCTGAAGAACAGTCTAATCGAGATGAATGTGAGCCTTCAAGCTCAGAGGCTCACACTCATCCCATGCAGACCAGAAGGAGTGATGGAGGGGACCTTGCATGTCCCTGCTTCTCCCACTCTTTGACTGAACAGTCATCCTTGGCCATCTAGTGAAGGTGTTCCAGAGAAGGGAGGGAGGGCAGCTAGAACACCATCAGGATGCCTCCATCCTGGTCATTACAGTCTCCCCTCTCCCTGGCAATCTCTGCTCTTCCTTGCCCCCCAAACTCTCCTCTTAAGCTTCTTTGAGGTCATTTTCCCAGCCTTGGAGAGCAATCAGCATGGTTCTTTCTGCTCTGACTGTGCGAGACAAGGGCTGGGTGCTCCAGTTTCCAGCTCTGCAGCTAAGGAGTTGTCTCTGATTTCAGAGCTGGGCGTCTACCCCACTCCAACAGTGTCTAGGGGCCATAGGACTACTCTCTTTATGAATATCAGTGGATCTACTTACATATATTTCAGAGGATCTACTTAAGTTGGCCTAACTTTAGATGGTTCTACATAGTCCTAACTTTAGTTGGGCTCATCCTCTACCACCCAACTAGCAGCTGTATGTTGGAGCTTGTGCGTGTGTGTGAATATAAATTGAAGCCAAACCGCATCATCTCAATGACTTTTGTACGAGAAGTTGTTTTGCCTGGCTGCACTTGTGCAGCCAGGTTAAAATAATCTTGAAAAAAACAAGGTATTATAATAATGTTAACATTAATATAATGTTCTGTAGAATGGTTGTTCTTTCAGCTGTATACTAAAATAGCTTGATAAGATTGGCTAAGCATTACTGTTGGTCTAATAAGACATTCAGACAGTATAATAACAGATTCTTTTTCTCTCTGTTTCCTTTACAGAAGCTACAGAAATAGTGTTAAAGGCTCAAATCTTAGCTGGAGGAAGAGGAAAAGGTGTTTTCAGCAGTGGGTTGAAAGGAGGTGTACACCTAACCAAGGAGTAAGTCAAGAAATTAGAGCCAGATTTTTTTTTTAATCCTTAATTCTTTGCAGGATTTTTTTAAAAAAAAGTTATATTGATTGGGATTGTTGCTCTTTTCTTTTTGTAGCCCAAAAGTGGTAGGGCAGCTTGCTGAACAGATGATTGGATACAATCTTACAACTAAACAAACGCCAAAGGGTGGTGTTAAAGTTAAGAAGGTAAGAGAAAAACCCCCTGCAAATCAGGAAAAAACATGTCAGATGTAGGTTGAGGCTTTCGGGCATATTACAGTATGTTACCAGGCAACAGATCCACATTCCCGATTAGAGTTTTTTTTTATTTTCCTCTTGTTTTCAACCTATTGTTCATTATTTTCTGAAAATGAAAATCTCTTATTATTCTTATCCTTTCTTATCTACACAAAAAGTCAAAATGCCATTAAGCTCCCCATGACTGGCCTTGCTGGCAAGTGGAAACAGAATAAAAAGGCTTGACCACTGCAGTTAGGAGTGTAATTCTATGCATTTGCAGTCAGAAAATAATAATGAAATCATAGAATAATAGAGTTGGAAGGGCCAGTAAGGCCTTTGAGTTCAACCCCTGCTCACTGCAGGACTCCAAGTTGAAACATCCCTAGAAGATGGTCATCTAGTGTAGTCTTGAACTCCCCCAGTGTGGGAATGCCCTCAGCCTCTTCAGGAAATTACTTCCATTGCCCTATTGCTTTAACAGTCATGATTTTTTGGTACTGTTTGGCCAGAATCTGGTTTCCTGTATCTTGAGTCCATTATTCTGTGACCTGCATTCTGGGATGATCAAAAAGAGAACTCCTTTCAAGTACAGTGGTACCTCAGCTCACAAACCACAAACGCCTCAGTTCACGACCAAATTGGGTCGCGAACAAAAATTGCATTAAAAAATTGACTCAGGTCGCGAACTTCGCATTGGGTGTCGACCCCAATCGCGGCCATCTCCCCATCTCGGGGGAAGATGGCCACAATCGTGCGGGGGGGGGCAGATGGCCAAAATCGCACCCGTCTTTTCTGCATGAGTGCAACTGGGATCTTGGCCATCTTCCCCCCTGCCAGCACGATGATGCCCACCCGCTCCCAAGCGCGTCTGCGATCGTGCCCGTCTCTCCCCCCTCCCTCAGTGTGTCGGGATGATGGGCATGTGCAGGGATGATGGATGCAATCGCGGTTGTGCTGGTGGGGCAGGGAGATGGCCGCACTCGTGCTCAGGTGGGTGGGGGGTGGTAGATGGCCACGATCTTTGTTGTTCTTTGTCACTTTGCTTCACATTTTTCTGATTTAAAAAAAAAAAGTTATAGAATGGATTAACCTTATTTACATTGAACCTTATGGGGAAATTTAACTTTAGTTAAACTTCAACTTTAAACTCTGGAAATTTAACCAGAGTCCTGGACCAGATTAAGTTCGTGAGCCAAGGTACCACTGTACTTGAAAAGTGCTATCATACCTCCCCTTAGTCCTCTCTATTCATTGCTAAACATGCTCAGTTCTTTCAGTCTTTCCTCAAAGGGCTTTGCTTCCAGTCCACTGATCTTCTTCATTGCCCCCCTCTGAACCTTTTCCAGTTTGTCTGTATCTTTCTTGAACTGTGATGCCCAGAAATGAACGTGGCACTCCAGATGAGGCCTGGCCAGCGTTGCATGGGGGCAAACTAGTATTTCCCATTATTTAGAAGTGATATTTCTATCAATGCAACCTAATGTGGCACTGTTGACACACATTCAGCTTGTAATCTGTGACAATTCTGAAATCCTTTCACGTATTGTTGAGCCAAGTGTTCCTCTTCTTGTAACTGCATTTGCTTTCTTTTTCCTAGGATCAGAACTTGGCATTTCTCATTATTAAATGTAATACTTTTAGCCCAGTGCTCCAATTTATAAAATTTACTTTGAATTTTACCTCTATTAGCCAGAGTATTAGTATCTCACACTATTTTATGTCATCTGCAGATTTGATAAGCATTCTGTGTACCTCCTTATAGAAATCATTAATAAGCATGTGGAAGAGCATTTTCCCAAGATTAAACCCTGCTTATTACCTTTCCCCAGTTTGAGAAGGTGCCATTGATAAGCATTCTTTGGATCCAGTTCTGTAGCCAACTGTGGAACCACCTGATAGTTCTTCCATCTAACCCACTTTCAGCTTGTTTGCTAATCAGGATATCATGTGGCACTTTGTCAATAGCTTTACTGAAGTCAAGAAATATTAGGTCCACAGTATTCCCACAGTCCACCAAGTTATCCAATCAAAAAATGAGATCGGATTAGTCTGGCAAGATTTGTTCATGACAAACTCATGATTGGTTCTAGAAATCACTGTGTTGCTTTCAAAGTGTTTGCAGGGTGACTGCTTTATAATTTTCTCCAAAATTTTTCCAGGGATTGATGTCAGATTAACTGGTCTGTAGTTCTCAGGTACTTCCTTTCCCCCTTTTTGAAGATAGGGACAAGGTTACCCTTCTTCAACCATCTGGCCCTTCTCCCATCCTCCATGATTTCTCAAAAATAATAGAGTAGTTCTGACAGTTCTTCTGCCATAATTATTCTAGGATGCAGTTCATCAGGCTCTGGATATCTTAACTCATTCAAAGAAAGATCTGAACTCATTCAAAGACCATTTATTTATCTGAAGCTTCAATCCTGCCCCTTCAGTTTGTACTTAATTTCTGCTGGGGATTCATAGACCTGCTTTTTGGAGAAGACTCTGCTAAATGAGGAATTGAGCACTTCTGTCTTTTCTCTGTTATCATTTTGCCATCCACACTGAGTAGCTGAACCACCATTTCTTTCCTCTGTCTTTCCCTGTCTGGAAAAGGCTATTTGTTGCTTTTACCATCCCTCACTAGCCTTCCTGACGCCACTGGTGAAGTTCTGTGCCACCTGCCTATAATTTTCCTTTGTAGCCTGACCTTCCTTTACTTTCTATACAAGTCCCTTCTTTGTTTTCAGATAATTTTAAGTGTTATGTGACGCTTCTGTGTTTTATGTTTTGTTTTGTTTTTGGTAACTTTTTCCTTGTTGGAATGGTTTGTAATTCATCGCACCTTTAGAATTTCCTTTTTCAAATATTGCCACCCATTTTGGACTCCCTTTCTCTTCCAAGACACTTACAGTATAACCTTACTTTTCATTGTAATGAAATTATTAAAACTGGCTTCCGTTTTAATAATTTCATTACAATTATGCATTACAATTATACAATAATTTCATTACAATGCAGAATATGCATTTGGCTACACTCAGATTTTGCTTCCTTTAGAATCAAGAATTCAAGTATCACATGGTCACTTTCCCCCAGAATTTCCATAATTGACGGATTATCCCCTAGGTCATCCCTGTTGATTGGAATCAAGTCAATGATGGCTGATCCTCTAACTGTTTTTCTACTTTCTGTAAGAGGAAATTATCAGAAATTCTAGAACTACCAGCATGTCCCCATCAGCCATGCCTGGCTGGGACATACAGAGAATCGTAGGGTTTTTTTCTCTCCAAACATGCACATCAATAATTAAAGTTGCCTTCTGAACTTAAAAGAGTTGCACAGATGTATGAACAGTTCAAGATGCAGTCCCTGGAATCAATAAAACAATTGGGATAATTAAACTACTGAAGATGAATAAAATCTAAAAAGCCTGATAATGTAACTTTAGCTGTCCAGGCTACACAGATAAAGTCATCAGACAACAGAAGAAAGCAAAATCAAGTAGGAGGATTAATCAGTGCCAGAAACAAGCAGAAGCATTTTGACCACTGGTTTTCTTTTGTGATCTAGTACAGCGGTTCCCAAACCTTTTCAGTCATGGGACCTTTCTGAAGGCAGTTTTCCCCCACAGAACCCTCACTCTCTCCCTGATTTTTACTGAGCATTGCGATCCCACAATGTTCTTCCTTCTTTCATCTGTTCCTGTTGCCTGAGTGCTTTGAATAATGTATTAGGTTTGCAAGTAGGGAGAAAACATTTTAAATACAATGAATGAATAAAGTGATTATTTTGTACTATCCCAAATGAATTCTTTTGCTTATTCCCAACACTACGCAATAGAGTCCTAGGAACCAAATGACATGATGCATTTCCTTGTTTGCTGCTTGGACACCAATTGACAGTTGAATAGTTGGTCTCATGTAGTTTCATTTTAAAATCCATTTTAATTTGATTTTTGAGATTTTTACGGAACCCTTACGAGGCTTTCGTGGAATGCTAGGGTTCCGCAGAACACAGTTTGGGAATTGCTGATCTAGTATATGAAAAGGTATATGGACAGATGACATGCATGCACACCCACACACATACATCCCAATCCAAGTTTCTCACACCCATTGACAATATAGAACTCTCCAGTGCCTCCATCTTCAAGTAAAAAAATCTTTAATTTGCTTCCTAAGTGACCATGTGTGTGAAAAACTCACTAATTTAGGCACCAGTTCATAGACCTTGGCAAACCAAGAGCATTTATATGCAAAAGAATATGCATATAAGAAAAATATAAAAGGAAAAGAGCCTTAGATTACACTGTGAATATAAAATTCTGAGAAAGACAATGAACTCTGGTAGTCCTGAACATAAGTTCATACACATAAAATCATCATTTTGAACCAAATTAAAAGCACACACCTTTCTTTGTAGAGAAACTTGCACAGATAAAAAAGAAAGTTAACTGTAATACTAATGAGGTTTCTGTTCCAAGAACCTCCAAAAGGAAAGAAAGCTTGGATCGCTCTTTAAATGCTGGACTACAATCACAGGTTTAGTAATAGGAGCCTTTAAATTGAAGTTGGTTCCTTGAAGGGCACCCTACTAGAAATACCTACTAGTATTCGATTACCCAAACTTCAGCACTTTATTCCTATTTTTTTCTATGGTGTATTTCTTGTACACTTTCCAGAGGGGACTAGAACCCAAATCTCCCAAGTGCTTGCCCTCCACTAACCACCAGTCCACACTGCTGGACTTCAAAGTGTTGTCTCTTTAGTATTTAGTCATTAAAGTGCAGATCAATACACTTCCTTTTGTAGACATTTGTGGTGCTACTGCCCTCCTTGAGGTTTACCAAACATCAGAACTTCAGATTATTCAGATTGCATTCAAGGAAATGCTGAACTAGACGGGCTTGCATCCTTTGGCTCTTTATGTAGTCTTTTTGTTCACTAATCCTGACTTTTATAGCATGCGTCATTATTCCCACATATACTTTTTAATGAGGGTATATAATGGCATAATATAACTTCTTTGGTATCACAGTTAAAGAACCTTTGATAGAAACATTCTGCATTATAAGTAGGGTTCACAAAACTCTGTAACAATTAGTATATACACTGCAGGGCGGATAGGGAAAGTTGACTTCTCGAAAGGTTTCTGTTAGCCAGTATGGGCTTAGGCCTGCAAGCTCAGTGCATCTAAGGTTCTGTTTTCATATGCACATGTGCACATGTAAGGACACTCTGACATCCAAGAATACCTTTCAGAGGATACCATTATCTATCGATGTTGTCACAAATTTTAATGGTATGCCTGTTCTTTTTGAAAGGGGCCTCCATCCTTTCCATCCACTGTTGGATCTTGAGTAGCATCAACCCACTCCTGTTACTGGACTCACTTAACAGTTGCATTAGGTGTCTTCACCTGTTCAGTTGTGTTGCAAGCCTGCTGACAGAAATTTGTGTGGTTGACAATTTCTTCGCAGCCTAAGCATCTGTGAATTGGGCAGATTTGCATTTTATTTGGAAAGAATGGTAGGGCACCATGTATATGATATAGTAGGTAAAGAAGAGAGCATACAGGTTAATAGTAATCCCTAATATAGAATAAACAACATAAATCAGATTATCCCCTGCACATAGTACAATAACCAAAATTATTCTTCACCAATGTACTTGTCCCAGTTGTTTTACTACTACTTGTTTTGAGGTTGAGGGATACAGCTTGTGTTTGGCCTGCTTTCATTTGTGGTGCTCAGTCCCTGGAATTACCAGCTAAGGTATCACAACAAGGAGGTTTCAGAAAGGCCTATGCTTGAGATGTTCTAGATGCATTCTGTAGATCTTGAGATGGTTACAGTTCTGATTTACCAGTAGCTGTACACATCAGTGTATTTCCATAATATGAAAAGATGCCATTCTTGTCCCCATAATACCAAGGCGATCAAACCAGTCAGTCCTAGAGGAGATCAACCCTGACTGCTCTTTAGAAGGCCAGATCCTGAAGATGAAACTCAAATACTTTGGCCACCTAATGAGAAGGAAGGACTCCCTGGAGAAGAGCCTAATGCTGGGAACAATAGATGGCAAAAGAAGAAGGGGATACAGAGGATGAGGTGGCTGGATGGAGTCACTGAGGCGGTTGGTGTGAGCTTAAGGGGACTCCGGGGGATGGTGGAGGACAGGAAGGCCTGGAGGAATGTTGTCCATGGGGTCGCAATGGGTCGGACATGACTTTGCGACTAACAACAACAACAACATAGGCAGTCTCCTATACAAGGTATTATAAGGTATTTGTAACTAAGGTCCAAGTTACAAGCAACCTATACTTACAAACGAACTGCCATAAAGCCTAATAATATTTTAAAATTACTGCAGAAAATTGTCTTCACCATACAGAAAGTTGAAATGAAAGGGGAGAAGGGGATGCCTCCAAGGCATGCCTTCCTGCCCACTCATCTGGAGAGGGAAATCTCTCTGGCATTTCCTTGCTGCAGAGAGGCAGCACTGGTGAGTTTGGGCAGGAAGAGGGTCTAGAGATATTAGCAATTTTTCCACTTCCACTGGGAACCTGTGCCTCGGTCCCCACAAATGTGGAGAGCCAACTATGCGAATTTCCATTCTCTCAGGAATGGAACTAGTTTATAAAGTGGGGACTGCCTGTGCTACAGTCCACACCTTTACACTCAGTTGTGCATGCCGAAGGTTCATGGATCTCAGGCAAATTTTATGGGAATATAATAATTGTACACAGGGTTCCTTCCAGAATGTTTTAGGTGTATGAAAACTGTGCCCATCTTTTCTAAGCTATCCAATATCTCTCTGGTTACTACTTAAACTGTCTTCGGTACATTGACAAGGAAATGTTGCTCTTTTACTTACGATTGAAAAATTGCACATCCAATTTTAGAGAGTTAAGCTTGAAAAGCAGGCTTCTGCTCTTTCTTCTGAAATCAATAGGAAATGAAAGGCTTGTGTGCTTAGGATAGATTATTTAAATGAAAGTGTACTGAAGTACCCTTTAGATGTGCTTTGAGCCACACAGAAACTGTTTATCTGTCAAGAGTTCTTGCACAGCTGCAAAAATGTTTAAAAGACCCAATGGTATGGGCATTTTTACATTAATGACTAGTCTGAGTGACTGAAGTGGGTATAGAAACATATTAGTGGAATTTGGAGATGGCTTAAGGAAGGGCACATGTTTCAGGTCATATGGGAACCAGTGATGGCCAGTTTTGTTCAAGGCCGAGGCCAAATAACCTGGAAACAAATGAAGGGAGCAAAAATGCCAGCATATTAGTTGATCACAATGTAGCTGCAAGCCTCACATATGATGCCACAAGAAAGAGATCAAACATAAGCCTTGAGATGTCATTCCTAGTAGTGAAAGGAAGATACTTCTGTCCTCATGAGAACACGTCTGGAATTACGCATCTCATGTTGGTCAACCATGTTCAGAGAAGGATACATTCAGATGAACATGTGCAATGAAGTATTACTAAAATGATCTCAGAAGCAGAAGTTACAAGTCTGTTGACATGCAAGAAGATATTTAACAACATTTAATGAGAGCCAGTATATTGTGGTGGCGAAAGCGTTGGGCTGGGGACATGAGAGGTTCAGGTTCTAGGCTCCACTTGGCCATGAAGTTTATTGGGTGATTTTGGGCTGAGACTCTCAGCCTAACCTACGTCACAGGGTTGTGGTTGTTGTGAAGATAAAATGAAGTGGAGGAAGACTGCTTGGGTTACTCACAAGAGGAAGAAAGGTGGAATATGGATGCAATGTAATAATAATGCAGTAATATTCTGCAGTAGATTAACCTAGTCCAATCAGAACGCCGTCAGTTCTTCAAAGCATTCTCTGAGCTTCCATTGAGAGAGAGTGGATCTGTAAGTTTAAATGAGTCTCCTGTGCTCATTTAAACAAACAAACAAACAAACAGCCCTTACAGTCTTTCCCTTCCCAAATTAAGGAATGTGCACACTTTGGTAAATCTGTGTAAAAACAAACTGGAGCAAAACCTTCATCCATCTGTGCTGACCAAATCTAAGACGTGCAGCTACTTGCAGCATAGCAAGGACCACATCTGTTGCAAACAAGAAGGCTGGCCTGTGACAAGAGGTGGCAATGGTAGGCCCCGTTCAAGGGCACTTTCTTCATTGGAGTAGGCAGTTCACGCATGGAGACAGAACCAGGGCAACCATTTTGTGGTATTAGCAGAAGACGTGGGGAGCAGTCGGCTTCCTGCTGAAACCAGTGGCATGCTGCTCACGGTTTGCAAACATGTTGCCCTTCGTCGTCTTACTTCAAACAGATCTAGCTTTCATTGGAACCCACGACGATTTCCTACAATTGCCTCGGAACCTATGCTAAAATGCTACAAAAACCCCCTAAAAGAGCCCTTCATAGTTAATGAATTGAGCTCACAAGCCTCAGTTGTTGTCTTTTATTTATTTAATTCCTGCACTGCCAATAGCCAAACAACTCTGGGTGGTTTACAACAAAGTATACAAAAAAATAAATAAATAAATTACAGTAAATACAAACATGAACAAGAATTTAGTTTCAAATAGTATAAAAGGCAATAAAAAGATTTGGCAAAGAATAAAAAAGAAAAGTACCTGGCTAATTGTGTCAGGCTCCTGACTGACCAGGGAAGTCTTTAAAGGTTTCTGCAAAGAGGGCTGACTTAACTTTGCATCGAAAAGATAGTAAATTTGGCACCAGGCAGGCCCACAGCAGGGAGGTCATTCCAAAGGTGGGGGTGGGGGGCACCACAGAAAAGCCCTCTCCCTGGTTGCCAGCCTCTGAACTTCTCAAGGGGCTGGCACCCAGAGGAAAGCCCCAGAGGCTGAGCATAGCATCTGCGTAGATCAGAATTGGGAGAGGTGCTCCAACAGCTATTGTGGCTCCAAGCCGTGTAGGGCTTTATAGGTTAAGACCAGCACCTTGAATTAGGACTGGAAGCTACAGCCCAGGGCAGACAGGCCTCCATGACCAAGTTTTTAATCTGGCTGCCACATTCTGCACCAGCTGCAGCTTCTGGACCATATTCAAGGGCAGTGCCAGATAAAGTGTGGTGCCATTATCCCATTTAGAGATTACGAGAGCATAGATTAGTGAAGCCAGCCTATCACTGTCCAGGTATGGGCGCAGCTGGGCCACCAGCCGAAGCTGGTAGAAGGCACATGGAGCTACCAATGCTACCGGAGCTTCAAGGGACAAAGATGGATCATGGAACACCTCAAGCTGTGAACCTGCTCTGTCTAGAACAGGTTGAGCAACCTCCATCTGGTTAAAGGAACACCCACAGACAACATCTAAGTCTTGTCCGGATTGAGTTTCAGTTTGTTCTTCCATTCTCATAGTCAGACAGCATTTTAGCAAAACCGCAGCCTCAGCTGCCTATGATGAAAAGGAGAAATAGAGCTGTGTGTCATCAGCGCACTGACGGCAGCACACTCCAAAATTCCAGATGACCCCACTCGGCAGTCTCAAGTCGATGGTAAACGGCAGGGGGGACCCCCAAGGAACTCCATGCTGGAGAATCCACCGGGCTGAACAATATTCCCCAAGCACCCCCTTCTGAAGACAGCCCTCCAAGTAGAAGTGAATCCACTGCAACACAGTGCCGCCCGCTCCCATCTCAGCCGGCCACTCCAGAAGACACCATGGGCTGCGGTATCAAGCTGCTCAAAGGTCCAGCAGTATCCGCAGGGTCTCACTCCCCCGTCTTGCTTCCAGCATAGGTCATCATACAGGGATTTTGCTTCTGTGCCAAAATCAGGCCTGCAACAGACCGTTTAAAACATCATAACATGTTCACAAGATGCTACATTTCACACAATTTTCTACGTAGTGAGAATATTTAGACTGGAAAATAAAATATTGGTCTCTCTCTCTCTCTCTCTCTCTCTCTCTCTCTCTCTCTCTCTCTCT
>JAIXND010000674.1:39795172-39865198 GCA_023646645.1 Varanus salvator macromaculatus | reverse complement strand
TCTCTCTCTCTCTCTCTCTCTCTCTCTCTCTCTCTCTCTCTCTCTCTCTCACGCACGCACGCACGCACACACACTTTTATATCCTGCCCTGGGAATTGTGTCCTGTGAGAGTAAATAGGACTTCAGATAAAGACTTTTCAGCAACCAATGAAACTACAATTCCCCAGGCAACCCAATGAAACTACAGTGTCCAGGATGTCCAGGATGTCACAGTTTATGTCCCGAGTACAGATATTGTCCTTATCATCACATGAGCTTTAGAGAGTACTTTTCTTTCCCTGCAGTAATACTTAAAATGTTGGTGCAAGATCAATCTGTCTTAAATAAACAGAGCTCCCCCTGGCCCCCTCAGAAGTTGGCAGCTATTTTATAGGTTTACATAAAATTCTCTTACGGCATTGTGGCATTTGGAGAACCTGGTTATCTGCAAAGACAGTTTCTGTTTATCGCAACTGACTACCTGTCCCTTTTCTCCAAGCAATAAGAGAATTATCTTTATTAAAGTTTGAATTAAAAACCTGGGTTGATTTTTTTAATAATTAGACTGCCTTGCAGTGGTAGATCCTTGGAAGATATTGCAAGAGATTTCAGTAAAAGTTCGTAAATATAGGATGCCATTAATTCATTTAAATTCATAGCCCTGCTCATTTTGAAAGCTTGGGGCAAAAATAATATAAACGAGTCAAGGAGCTTTCAGCACAGGCAAAAGCCAGATTAAACAGATATGTCTTGCAGAGTTTCTGAAAAATGCTCTGACTTTACCAAGTTTCAAAGGGGAGGAAGTTCTTTCAACGTCGGACAGTCACAAAGGATAAACTTTGGTGTGACCTTCATTGCTTCACCTACTGTATGCTTCACATTGTGCAGAGGGCACCTGCACTCTGGCCTGTAGGAAGAGTGTCCCCAGGGCTTGTCGGGTTTCATGGAAAGGAACAGAGGAGCACAGGTGGCCTGTACCAGCCTTGAAATAACTAGGACCCATCTGCCCTCACCCTGAATTCCACTCTGGCCTGAGCTTCCTGTTGGTTTTTTATTATTCCACATTGTTTCTCTGGTAAAGGACTGGTGTATTTGTGCAGATTCCGAGGCAACAGGCAAATGTGTTGCTGTTTCATTATGGTTTGCTGTTGATGGTTTAGCATTTTTTAGGATCTATCTGTGATTTTAGAGTCAGGATTTGAATGTTGTAAGGCATTGTATTGTGTTTTATATGTTGGCCCTCCTGGATGCTTTGTGAGGAACGGCAGAATATAAATAAAATAACATAAGTACCAAAAGGAGCTCGATCTTTTACCTAGATTGGCCCTTTCCTGTTGCTTTTGCCCACAGCTGGTCAGGGTATAAGGAGAGGATAGGACAAAAAATAGACAAGAGCCTTGTGAAGACCTGGTGCCACTGTGCATCCATGCTGTTTCTCAACCCACTTAGGAGTAACCCTTTCAAAATATCAAGCTTATTTCATTGTCAGCCAAAGTCTTTGTCATATTTTTGATGCTCCAAAGTTCACCCACATAACCAAGAAAAGCTTAAACTCATTGTATGTACCTTCTAGGCAGGAACCCCTTGTACAGTTGTTATCCTGTAAAGTACCAAGCTATGTAAATAATACTGACACAATAGAAATAATTATACTCTATTTCAATCCATTGCACTTTTTAGCCCACTTTTCAAATGATTATTGTCTCTCAAAGCAGTAAGAGAGAAAGAGGCGCTGCCATCACAGTTGCAGACTAAAACAACAAGCCACTCAAAGAAAGGGGAGTGGAGAGGAAAGGATGAGGAGGGAGACCCATTTTTCCAAGGGACAAAGTGGTCAACTCTAAATGGGACCAGGCTGGTCTTCCTTTGCTGGCATCCTTGCTTTAATGAGGCTCTTCTCCTTTAGACCGATGAATGTTCCTCCTTCTGCAGCCCCATGGCAGCTGTCAGTTGGCACCTTCAGTGGCTTCTTCTGAACCTGAAGGATGCGTTAGGTTTGTCTTCCCTTGGGCCCCATGACATTCCGGGGGTGCACGGGATGGTGCAGCCTCTTGGGAGCCCTGTGTCCCTTGACAATTGGCCAACCTCAAGATAAGCAAGGCCCATCCAAACCCCAAGGTAAGCAGGAACAGCCCAAGAATGTTGTGTGGCTTGACTCCACCTGGTGTGTCTGGAGACAGTGATACTCAGACAGCATTTGGTAGTGAAGGAGCCTGCCACTGACCTGTATGGCCTCAGATGGACATTAAGGAATAACCCAAGGGAGAAATTATGTCAAGTTTAAACCGTAAGAAGCCCTAAATTCTAGTCAAATGCTATCGAAGCTTTGCACCTGACTTACTAATACAAATTAGGATGTTTTCTATTTTTATCACTTGCTCAGATTTCAAGAATCATTTATATTTTATGTTCTATTTTTATTTTTTTAAGAGAAGGAAGCAAATGAAGTCTAGGTGGAAAGAATGTGACACACACAACATAATAGCATCTTTGGGTTAAAGCCCAGGAAGCTTTGCTGAAAACGCCATTTGGTGTTCATTGAGCACAGCCAATATTCAATGCTTTCTCTCCAGGCTAGAATATCGCTTTCTTTTCTGTTAAAAAGATAGTTTGGCATGAAAAACAAGACAGTGTGATGATTTTTTCTTTCCAATGAACCTCTGGGCATATAAGATATGTATTCATCAGTTAATGTAGTTTGTTCATTGGAAAGTTGATCAGGGAGATTTTAAGGTATGAGACATGGGTCCTCAAACTAAGGCCCGGGGGCCGGATCCGGCCCGCCATGCCCATTTATCTGGCCCGCCATGTCCATTTGAACCCACCACGCTTGCGCCCGTACCTGCTGCTGCCCACCTCGCCCCGCACGTGGGGAAGCAGCGGTTTGCTTGCTTGGAGAAAACAATGTCCAAGTGAGCAAGCTGCTGCCTCATGCGCCCGCCTCACAGTGCGTGCCCGCCCCCGCCTCGCTTCCCCTCGTCGGATGCATGCGCCTGGCTGTGCCTCCCCTCGCCATGCGCCCCACCCCAGCCTCAGCATGCTTGCCCACACGTGCCACCCCTGCGCCGGCACTGCCTTTCCGGCCCACGCCCAGCACCAGCAGCTTTCAGCTGGCTCCCTGGTGGAAAAGTTTGAGGACCCCTGGCATAAGATGTTAGAGCTAAATTATTATTCAGACTGGACTTACACTGAGTTGTCATTTTTTTGGTTGCATTTGGAAACTTTCACCTGATTGATAAGTTGCAACCATGCCTGGCCTTTGTGGCATTTTTGCTTTCAGTTCTGCTGGAATGATTGACCTGTGCAGTGTTTCAAACTTATGTTTGCCAAATGTTAAAGCAGGTGCAAACTAGAACAATTATAAAAATATTAGATAGGTGTAAGGCATTTTTGCATGCCTTGCACTTGCTAAGCATCTCAATGCCCAGCCCTGTTTCTTAACAATCCTGAGGTTTTTACAGCAGCCCAACCACATGCTTTCCAGGGCTTAGAATTGAAATTCCCACCTCTTTAACCATTGCCATGCTGGTTGGGGCTGATTGTAATTTTGTAGCACCAGGTTGGGGAGAGCTGCATTACTGGAAAAACAGGATGCAAAAGTGTAACACGGAATTATTTCTCCATTCTTCTCAGCTGTGAAGATAGTCTTACATTTATTTCCTCTGTTGTCAAAAATATTAATTAAACTAAGGTCATTATAGGAATGGGCAAAGGAGCAATGTTTGAGATCATCAGAATTCTCCGGACATCATCTCGCTGCCTATCTTGTTCAAGTTTCCAGTTGCTGCTCAGTCTGCGCAAACGGGAAACTTGCACAAATCAGGCAGTGACTGAATTGAGAGATTTACACAGATTGAACTAGGAGCTAAGGGGCAGTCAGGAAATGCACATGGGCACATGTTCAACCTTTTGTGGATATTTTCAGCAGAAGTGCTTGCACTCACATTCAGTGCTTCCAACAGGGCATGCTCCCACGTTTTGAGAGCAAAGCTAAAATTCTCATCCATCCCTTGGTAAGTATATTGTTGCTGCCTTCATATCCAATAACTTGTGAAAATGTGCGTCACAATTTATAGTAGTTTCTTTCTTATAACATACACTTCAATCTGCATTCTAGGTGATTTCCATAATCTCATGGGAAATGAAATGGAAAGGAACTGCAAGATACCTGTGTCCTAATGAAGTCATTGATTTCTTTCCTGACGAGAGAAATCAATGAAGGATTCAAGAATACAAGTTGAACTCCAGTGCACATTGATTACAGCACAATGTGTTCTCTCTGAATAATAGGCACTTCCTCACTTAGAGCCCTGTATTTCTAATACAGCCAATAAAGCACTATCTCTGTTGGATATGGCCCAACAAGGCTTGCTCATAATACATTGCAAATGGTACTTTGCAGGTTATGGTGGCAGAAGCACTAAACATTTCCAAGGAAACCTATTTTGCAATATTAATGGATCGAGCTTGCAATGGACCTGTTTTGGTTGGCAGCCCCCAAGGCGGAGTTGATATAGAAGAAGTGGCTGCTAAAAATCCAGAGCTCATCTTCAAGGTAAGTGTCAAAACTTGCTAACTTCACATGCAAACATATGTGAGGTGGCCTGTTGTCAGAGTGCATTTGAATGTGTGTATGGCGAAGGGTGACTATACCCCAAGAGTCACTGAAATGAACTGTTCATTTTCCAAATACTTCACCCATACAGCAACATATATGTTCAGGTGCACATCCAGGGCCAAACCAAACTTTACTGTAAATATATGTCTAGCCGCTATACCATGTTTCCATTTTAATCTAGAGCCAGTGCAGTATCCCAGTCTAGTATGGCTTGGTTAAGGCAGGAATAAAATTGGAATCATGGGGGCCTGTGCCTAGAAACCAGAATGGAAGCCACCTAATTCATACATAATACTAACCCATATTTGTTTAAACCATGGTTTGTTGGTCTACACAATGTGTGTCTGGCAGACCATCACATAAACTGCTATTTGTTTTCTTAGCCCTCAAGTTGTTTATTTCCCTCCTTTACCTGCACCCACCCAGTACCCAGCTGCATTCAGTACTGACATATAAAGAGACCAACCTTTCCTCAAAGGTTGCAACAGCCCCAGTCCCTTCATCATTTCAGTCACCCCTTTCTATTTAGATTATGTGGGGCAGTATGATAGTGGCAGTGCTATTTTCCATTTGTTTCCTAATTATGCCTAACATGGAGTCGGCCCTTTTCACAGCAGTCACCCATTGGGTAGACTTTGCTATCAGGTGCTGCACCACAGCCTCAAACTCTCTTTCCTGATCACTCACCGGGAACTCAGATCCCATCAGCTTCCGTTTATAAGTGGGAGGCTTTGTTTCAACATACCTTATTTTACACTGAGGGAGACTGAACGGCACTTGCCATTTGGAGAGCTCCTTTAGGATCACCTCGTGATCCCTTTTTGTTTTAACTGCTGAAAATAATTTGGCACCATCAGCAAGTATTTCTAGTGAGACAGTAGTGCAACTGAACAATTTGAAGTCCTCTTATATATTTGGTGAGCTAACTACACATATGTATGTTTTTAACAAATGCACAATTGAAATGTGCACTAAATGAGAGACATATTCCTGGGCATTGAGACCACTGCTTTGGTTCCTTGCCAAAACTAGTCATAAGAATTAACAGACCAAATATTCATCAACGCCATCTGTATAGTAATTAAAAGTGAAAACTGGTGTCAGATTGTCTTGTCAGCATGCCACCCTGAAGAATTACATGGTTTTTGGAGGGACTCTTTTCCATGTATGGCGTGGTAATTATAAGATACCCTATAGGCAGCTGCTATAGCCTCAGTCTCAGCATTTTGGCAACTTGCCATCTTTTAATTACTCATTTGCAAAAATATATTAAGCGTTTCTTTTTTACTTTTGAAGTTATGCATCTGTTTTCAAATGGAATATTCTCTGTTTATGCACTTCATTGTAACAGGAGGAAATAGATATCTTTTATGGTGTGAAGGATACTCAAGCGCTACGGCTGGCAGAAAATTTAGGATTCAAGGGGCCTTTGCAACAGCAGGTAATTTTCATAGGGGGCAGCCCTTAACTCCATTCTCATGTCACCGAGCCATTCTAACTAAACCGTTTTTCATGTACGTTCCTTTGAGAAGAGGACGAAAGGACTGTGTCCACTTCACAGGTTGCCTTGGTACCTCAGACTCCCACTGTCTCGGGGACAACTGTCTTAGAGCATATTTAGCACTAAGGAGTTAGGGCAGATATTTCAGAATCTACGTGGGAAATATGAAAAGAATGGTTCGTATCCCATATACTCCAGCACCAGCATGAATGACACTGCATCTTGAATATGCCGATGCTTGTGCAAGGTAAGTATTGCTTCACAGGGGAATGCATAGTATCCAGGGTCAAGAATGTAAGTTCTCGACCTCCTTGGCTTTAGAAAACAAGTATAGAAAGACGATTTATCTTCCATGGCTTAGCAGAAATGTGTTCAGCCACCAGAAAGAATTTTCTTCCATTGTGCTTGCTTGCCTGACTTTCCTAAGCCTATTCTTTGATTCAGGTCATGCTCCATGACCTAGACATGGAACCGCCATCGCCCCAGCCCATGCCACCGAAGGATCAGAGCTACTTAAAGAAAGGCTGGCCCTGTTCTTACTCACTCTGCCAAGTTCTGGGGGCTGAAGAAGGCAAGGGAGAGTCTAGAGTACAGTTGAAATGTGATGACGCCTATGACATTCCCTAGTCACAGGGAGACATGTTTAGCATCCCTCTTATCCCTGACTGTATGTCTTTACTTTCTTCCTTCCCTATTGTCACAGCATGTAAATCATTGTCCACGGGGAAGCTTTATAATCCATATAAACCCAACCCATCACCCTTCCTACTGGGGCACCATACCCATGGAACTGTATGCAGAATATACAGGGAGGCTGGTAGCCCACAGCATAAAGTTATCCATTTGCACTCTGCATAATTATGAGAATGTATCTGATGACATACAAACAAGTAGCAGCTTGTTCTTTGGCAAATACCATTTAAAAAGTTACTTCCTCCCCTGCATCTGAAGAAACGTATTTTGCAAAGTTGAGATCAATGTAAAAACTCACTCATTTTCATTACTGTGTAAAGTAGCGTTACCCTTTTTGCTCCTGCCCCTTTATGCCGCTCTCTTCTGGCATTGTTCTGCTTTTGGAAGACTTGCATTGAAAGTAAATGTTTGCAGTTTGATGTAAACAAACAAAAAATGACCTGCCCCCCCCTCCCCAACCTATGCAGGCATATAAAATGTATATTCTCAGTGGACATTTTACTCCTCTTAAGTGGAACGAGAAAGTGCAAGCCACCATGTTGTGATAATTCATTTTGCAACTAGCTTGATCTTTCTGTTACTACTTTGGGATAAATTGTTTTTGCACAGAATTTCCCATATCATCAAAATGCCACTTTTGTAAAACCTTTGAATTTTTAATACACCACTTCTAATTAATTTCTATCCCAACTGTGCAATTAACAAATGCATAATCATTAAGATGATTAACACCCATTTGAAGATTTAGCAGTATCTTTAATGAGAGAGAATTATTATTAAATCTTTCTAGCTTTGCATGTTCTAGCACTTAATTATTAGCACAATGCATGAACTGCTTAACTAAACAACAGCTAATATATTTCTTCCCATGTGCTCTAACCTTTGCAGTGTGATTTACTGGAGCATAGAAACATAATGGCTACATCAGTACAATCAAAGGTCTATTTAATTTAGTCCTATCATAATCATTTATATTCCCCAATAGGTAGACACTGAAAGAATCCTAGTACTGTAATAAAAGTCTGATATCTAACATGCTGTGGAGCCCTTGTGCTGAATGTTGATACCGCTTGATAACTTGTTTGGGTGTTGTGAGGGGGAAGGTTTTTAAATTTATATTAAAACAATGTATTACTATCCTTATTAATTTTAAGCATTAATGTGGAGATTCTCTAAACTTCTCAATATCTCTGTCATTTGGCATCAGGTGTGCTGATGTGCTATTAATTTATTCAAACTTCCATCATTGGTTCTTACCCTACTTGTTGAGTAGAACTGCTAATTCAGAGTAAAATTTGATCCATTGTTGAAAGCTTTGATTGCTGTTTTGTGCACATTTGTAAGTGATGGACTTGCATATGTCCATGGGAAGTATAAACCCCATTGGAATGACAGAAACTGTCTTAAAGTCTGTCTTAAAGCCTTCTCTAATCTGGGGCTTTCCAGATGTGTTGAGCTGAAACTTCCAACATTCCTAGCCAGCATGTACAAGATGCTAATAACAATATCCACAGATGAAGTGGGGCTGGAGTCAGGTCTTGGGGAACTGGCTGGACTCACCACTGAGACCTATCCATTAAAATATTCTCCCAGCCTGCAACTCTGACCAGCACTACATGGCTGAGTCTGGCTGCCATTTTAATTTCTCGCAATGCCACTTGTGGAGTGGAATTTTGGGGCATTGTGGGAAATTAAAAGGGTGACTCTCAGTCATTCAGTGCTGCTGCCAGGTAAGCTTGTGTAGAAGATTATACTTTTAACAGTTATACAAAGAAGGGTGTATTATCAGCTGCAGCTTTTCTTCTTCCTCTTTTACGAATGCCTAAGTAGTACAAACATGTCTGTATATAGGAACTGGGTGCTCCATTGCACCTGCTTGACTTACCTGCATGTGTCTAGATGTAAATACGTGCTTGAAGCACTTTAACGAATGCTCAGGGATCCAGTGCTTCTCAGATGTCTTCCGAGTGCTTCATGCAAGGAAGCCAAGACAGAGTATGCCAAAGGACAGATTTTTTTTTAATTTGAGTTGTCTGTGGCAGAGTGTCCCTTCTGCCTCTTCATATGCCCTTCTGCTCTACTCTGCTTTGCTCTTTCTTTCCTTTTTCCTCAAGGAGATGTGTAATGACGTGGCTCAGTGAAAGTAAAAGTGGAGTGAAATTTAAAATGACTGCATTCTGCAAGATTGAATGTTAAGTTCAAGGTTATATTACTCCAAATGCTTTGTGTGGAGATTTAATTTTGATTTCTAAATACTTATTGCATAACACAATTGTTTTGTGCTGTTTTGTTCTGAAACATTTCAGAATAACAAAGGGAAAACTAGAGGTCCTTGCTTCAAGGATGTCGTAGTTTAGATTTTGACCAAAAAGGAACAACATGCCCTGGCAAGTACAAGAGTTCCTGAGCAGACAAGGCACTAAGGTTTCCTCAATGTAAAAACTTTGAGAATTGTTTCAGAAGCAAGCAACCCTCCCAGACTGAGGGGAGGGGAAACAATTTCCACACTAAAGGATTTGATCAGAGAGAGAAGCAGCTGAATTGAATGTTCTATAACTCATTGAGCACAGAATGAGTTCTGGCGTATGTCAGGGAGGAAGAGAGGGATAGAAGGTTCAGCATCATCACAGCATTAACGTAAAAATATCCTGCAAATTTGGCCAGTGGTCCTGGAAGATTGCTGGCTGACTCGACCAGGAATTCCCAACCAACCAATCGTCACTCCTTGATATTATTCATTACTGAGAGCAGTGAAATGGCAAAGCAACAGCTAGGGTGCAGAAGACTTGCAACAAATATGACTGAAGTTGGAGCCTACCTGAATGCCTATTCTGTGGTGGGGATGGCGGCATTATGGCACCTGCATAATGTCGGCCAATGGGGATTTTTCAAGTGATTAAGGACCTGCTTAGAGCAAGTCCAATAGGTCAACATGGTGAACCCTTGAAGGTCTCTTGTTGACCGATCTTCATTCTGATTTGCTGGCAGAATCACTCATACCTGAATTCAGTGCCACAGTTTTGATAGAATTGGAAATGGATATCGACAGTGCACCATCTGGTCCTGTTACAGATACATTTCAGGTGTTATTACCTGAGGATGTGGACAAGCTGCATGGAGGGATGAGGTCAAGCACCTGTTCTTTGGATCCTTGCCCATAATGGCTTGTGAGATTTACTAGAGCTGGGCTGACTGTGTGTTATCATTAAAGGATGGGATTGCCCCATTGTTTTAAAAGAGGCAGTGGTGAAATCACTTCTGAAAATAGTCAATTTTATATTTCTTTGGCTTTGGAAAATTATCACGCAGTCTCTAGTGTATGAGTTCCTGAAGTGGTGGTGGATCAGCAACTGGTCTTGGAGGACACTGGTTATTTAGATCTGGTTTGATCTGGGTTTTGGACAGAAACTGCTGTGGGAAAGGCTGATGCCAGACGTGTGACTCTGCTGATCCCCCTGGACTTCTCAGTGGCCATGGTATCCTTCTGGACCATCTCTGGGCCACAGTGTTATAGCAGCTCTGGCCTGTTTAGAAGGTGGAGGACTTTTATTTCCTCCTGTGGCCATTGTCCTTTGTGGAGTTTCAGAGCTCAGTCTCGCCCCCTCTGCGTTCTGTTTAATGACTGCATGAAACTGCTGGGGGCAATAATCTGAAGGGTTGGGGTATGATTTCCCCAGAAGATCTTCCTTTTTTTCTTTTTTGTTAAAAGTACACCAGCAGTTGCTTGGGCAATTTTACTCCTGGTCACACATCAACAATATTTAAAGCAAAATGAGTAAGACCTGGGTTTTGAAATAAATAACCCAATTTTTCAGTGCTTGTTTCTGCAGTGAAAGTCACATTTTGATGTAGGAAGAGTGGGTTTATGTATTTTCCAAACAAATCCAGCAACTAATCTGCATTTGTCAGTTGCATATTGCTTCACAGTTTCTGAATTTAGTCTCATTAAGGTAATCACTTTAACTTCAATATCAGCATAATGTATTCATTATGAACTCTCAAACTTGGTTCATTGTGCTTAAATTAAGTTTGTTTGAATTAATGATGCTGCTCTTTCTTACTGCAAAGCCCTATTTAGTGCACTGTGAAGAGTGAGCCTTTATGCAATGTTTGACAGTGTTTTGAAGTGGCAATCTATATGTTGCTAAGAGATCAGCCACTTATTTAAAGGCAACATAAAGCACTTCCATTTAATAAAGGAATGTTAACATTTTAACCTCTCTTAGCTGTTGTTTCACTGATGAAGAACATCTTTAGGGTTTTAATTTACAATCATTTTCTTTCTTCCCCCACCCCCTCTTTTTCCTGTGTAATTATGCATCACATTTTCAACTTTAGGCTGCGGATCAAATTAAGAAGCTATACAATCTTTTCCTAAAAATTGATGCCACCCAAGTTGAAGTGAATCCCTTTGGTGAAACGCCAGAAGGACAAGGTATGCAAAAAGAAAGAACAGGGGAAAGGGTATTGATCCAGCAGAGAAGCAAGGATTTTTGGATAAACTTGCTTTATTGTGGGAGATTTGTACTACTGATGGCTGCTGACAGAACATTCCCAATCTCCTAATCATGGCTAGGTGTGTGTCCTGGGCATATCCTTCTGTGCATTTTAGACCTGCCTATGCAAATTCACCCTGCCATTTTTTGTTTAACTATTGTGAATCATTGATGGCTTAAACAGGATTGCTTTTGCACCCATAACTGGGCACCTACTTTATATCTATACCAATCTGACATTGCCAAAGAAACTGATTTCATAGAATTAATGGCATTTAATTTCTTAACAACACAACTCCCCCCCCTCAATCGTGTATGTGTACACAATTAGTTGCTACCATCTTTCACGCAGTTCCCTTTTCCAGTCCAGCTTCCATCTTTCTCTGCCTTCTCTCTCTCTCCTCCCTCTCAATCTCACACACATACTTTTCAAGGTTACAACTGATTTATTACTATTATTATTTCTCCCACAATGTGTGTAGGGAGAAATAATGTTCAGAACCCCAGTGTTTCATTTCTGTAATACAGAATGCTCCAAGGTGGGTTTGGGTTGGGTGGAAGGGAGAGAGCTTTCTAAATAAAGAACAGCAGCAACAACTCCAAAGCAACAGTCACATTAGAAGAAGGTCCAAATCGTAGGACACGAGTGTTTGGTGAGAAAAGCCTTGAGATCATTGACTCAGGCTTCACTGTATAAGCATGCAAAGCATTATTATTTATTATTCAACTTATGTTCCCTTATACTAGTCCAAAGGCTCTCTAAGCAGATTACAATATTTCATACAATAATAATAAAACAGCATACAATAAAATGGAGAAATATGCAGCTGAGGTCAGATATCAGTAAGTTAAAATAAATTACAGCTAAAAACAATATGAATAACATTCAAATGTGTCCTCTTGTTTCATGGCACTCTGTTGATATAGCCAGTGAAATGAATGGCAAAAATGGGTAAGAACAGGCCATTTGAAGCCTGTAAATAGAAAAATGTAAATAAATCTAAAGTGCATGAAAATGTGTTTCTAAGCAAATAAATTGTAAAAAAAGAAAAGAGAAAACTTAATGGCTGCATTGATTTAATATATGGCTTTTCTGTCTTAGTTCTTCTTAGTTCGTACATTGGAGAAAGTTGTGGTCAGTTGTAGCCTGCACAGTTCAAGCAAATACCATAATCTTGTTCAGTAATGTTTTATCTGGTAAATAAATCCAGGAAACAACCGTCCACCTTTGTGAAATAGAATGTTTTGGTCTTTAGAGTGAGGTTCTTTGGCTGCTTAATGATTTTCTTAAAAGCCACAGGTCCTTGGTGATAGAAGCAAGACACATTTCCCTTTGTCTTAAAGATCTATTCTTTTCAACACGAAGATGAAATGTAGCAAAGTGACTTTAAAAAATAGCACTAATTTATTTACTGTAACATATGACAATAATTCAGAAATTGAATTACAGTCATGATTAAATGTGTGTTTGTTGTATGGCTATAACTAGTCAAATTAAATACAATTATTGGAGGGAGTGATTAATGATCAAAATTTTAAAATCCCTCAGTACAGGAGCAGCTTTCCCTCCCTCCCTTCCCAGAAGATCCCTATGGCATTTTGGATAGATTTGCAAAACAAGAAGGAAATATTTCTGAATTATTATTCCATATCTTGTAGTTGGATTCTAGGTGAGCTGAGACAGCATAACTGCATAGAAATTAAGAATGGAATCCTGTTTCTAGCTACTTGTCCATTGTCTTTACTGACTAGCTGTGAATTTGTGAGGCAGGATCCCTCGCTAGTCATTTGTGGTAAATCCCATTTAGCAAGGGGTTGTGACTTGCAAGTTAACACTTCAGCCTTGTGCTGTTGCACGTGTTCCGTATTTTACTGGAAGCGGGCACAGACGATTGCTGTGCCAGATTGTACTTCCAAGATC
Organism: Varanus salvator macromaculatus; assembly: GCA_023646645.1. Lineage (NCBI taxonomy): Eukaryota > Metazoa > Chordata > Lepidosauria > Squamata > Varanidae > Varanus > Varanus salvator. The sequence continues at coordinate 39,851,990 of JAIXND010000674.1, read as the reverse complement.
CTGCTGCCAGTCCAGGGGTAGGCATGTGCAGTTGTGTGACACATGACGAGCAACCAGAGGAAGTGAATAGCTACCCATAGTTTACATTTCAGATTTGATGCTTGAAGCCCACGTGAGCTCTTCTGGCTTAGATCCTACTCATTTTCCTGGTTAAAAGTATTTCGGCAGCCATACCACTATTTTAACGGTATTTCAAATGCCTCTTGTAAGAACAGGTCATGTTGAACACACCCCTTATGCAGTCAAGACTGATTCAACAATCTTAAAATCATCCTCACTAAACACAGCCATCCTTTTTTGTCTGTCTTTCTGATTCTCACTCACTTGTCAAAATTACTGTTGGTGCTCCATCCTCATCCTCATCATCATTCCTATTGTTTCTCTGTCAGCATATGTATTTGAAAGCAATGTTGAGGGTCTCTGTCTTTCACTTTCATGATAAGAAATTCTTAAGGCAGGTTTGGGGTAGATGGAAGTCTGTATAATAGAGATTGCATTTGATGCTTTTCCCTATATTCAAAAATGTTTAAGAAGGTACACGGTTCTAACTTACTTTCTTACTAAAGAACAGAGATGACATCCAGAGGCTTTGTTTCTAGCGATACACCCACTTCCAAGCAATAGCCCTACGTAGGCATTCTCTGCTTTTCTGTAGGGCAAAAGCATGATGTAGGATATGGATGAGCACATAAGCGGCACTCCCAGTGTCTTGTGAATTTTGCCGCCAGTGAGATGGTCTGTAAAAGGCTCTGTCAGCGCATTCGGTTGATCGGGCCAGGTTGGCAGTCGCAGGATCTCGAAGCACATTGAGCTGCGCACGCTTACAGAGCCCTTCACGTGCAGTGCACAAGGTATAGCTGACATCTGGATGTGCAGAACAGTGAGAGCAAGGTTGACACACATGCTCCCTCCACGCCTTTTTCCCTGCGTGCAAGCAGGTTAATGCCTGCCTGTTTATTTCTTTTAGGATATAAATTTTAATTGTTAATTTATATTTGTTTATTTATCTTATTTATTGTATTTTTATCTTTACCTCAAGATGGGTCAGTTTTTAATGTTAGTTTTTCATGTTGTTTTGAATATTGTAACTGTGTGGATGTTTTATTTGTTGTTGTGAGTTGCCCCAAGGCTTGTCGCAAGGGGGCAGCATACAAATTTTTTAAAAATAAATATAAATAAATAAATAAACCCACTACCCATTTTAAAAGTTTCAAAGCACATGGGAAGGAATCATACAACACAACACATTGTACAATACAACCATACAACCTGTCCTTGCAAAAGCTCAGGTTAATTATTTTAATACTCACCCCAGCCACATGATAACCACAAATCGGGCACACATGTGTGGTTCATCTGTGTGTAGAAGTGTGTTTCCTTGTATAGGCCTCCCAGCGAGATCAGAGTGTCTGCCTCTACTGCTCTAGGACAGTAAGACACAATGGGGTTTTTTTAAAGAAAAAGAAGCAGCCAGAAACAGGTTTCAATAAGAGTATCAATAACTGTGGGTGAGATGTAAGAATTTCATTTGAAATAGAATATCGGTAGGAAAATTGTAGAGGTACCAGAGCTGGTGGCTGTACGCTGCAGGTCTATGAAAGCTGGTCCCCGGGGAAAAACAGCAGGAAGGTGCTACAGTTTTCTTGTGAGTTCCCATGGGCTTCTGGTTGGCCATGGAGGGAACCGATAGGCCTTTGGCCTGCTCTAGCAGGGCTCTGCTTATGTTCTGAGAACTCAAGAACAGGAATGGTGTGTATCTGTTGTTGCTGACGGGTGTATCTCAGATGACCACCATGCCTTTCAGCAGCCTCCTTCACCCCTCAGACACACTCAGACTCACTCAGACTCATGTCTCATATGCAGACGGCGTCGGCCGTTGAGTTAGCAGCTCTAAGAGCTTTATGCCTATTACAAAAATGGCCAAACGCACTCCACGAATGTCCAAGCTGGAGCTTGCTTTGATATTTGTTCAAAAGAGAAATTCATTTGTATAATCTATCATGCATGTAACCATGTGCTTTGATGGTGGAAACTATTCTATAAATATTAATGGGTGAGCTTCTCTTCCTGTGATTTTGTACATAGCCTTGCTCTTGTTAAAGGGGAATGTTCTGTAGAAATGACATTTCAGTGGCGACTTTAGAAAGGTTTGAATGAGCCCTTTCAGTGGTGCAACCAGGGCTCTGGGCAAAGTATGGCAGGTCCATGTATTCTCCAATGATGCAAGGAGGTGTTTGGAGTCTGGCACATCTTAGTTTAAGACTCCTGATAGCTCTATGGCAAATTAAGTTTTCAGTGTGCTGTTGTACATCACATAGGATGCTAGCCTACCACACACACACACCACCTAGAGGTCTGTAAGCCTCCAAAAGTGTGAATGTTGTGAGGGGAGGGGGAAGGGGAGGGGGAGGGCAAGGATAGGATTGTGGCTTTAGGCCTGATTTTGTATAATTTGTTAGGCGAATGAAGTAGATCTTGGAATCTGCACTTTCAGTTTGAAAAAGTTCAGTACTTGAACATTATGCGCCCCCATTTGAGATTTAAAATGACTTCCACAGTACCTCTTCAATGACTTGACTTTGTTTTCCTGTCATTTAGTTGTGTGCTTTGATGCCAAAATAAACTTTGATGACAATGCTGAGTTCAGACAAAAAGAGATATTTGCCATGGATGACAAATCTGAAAATGAACCTATAGAAAATGAAGCTGCCCTCTATGATTTAAAGTACATCGGCCTGGATGGAAATATTGCATGTTTTGGTAAGCAAATATACCTTATTCAGCAACTGCATTTCTGAAATTGCCATCTCCATAAAAATAAATCCCAGCATTTGTGTTTAAATAGTGAGCATGCTAAATAAAGAAAAGGGATGACGTGACTTTCATGAAGCCAAGACTTGCTCCCGTGTACCATCAAGTGTGCAGTCCATATGCCCAGCCGGTGTATGAACCCATTCAAGATGGGGCTGCCTCGAGATGCCTGCTCAGCCCTTCTGAGCCCAGACAGGGCAACCACATGGTGGCAGAGAGCAATCTAGGCCTTCTCCATCTCCTCTGTTACCTTCATGGCTCTGCCCATGGCAGCGGGGAGCCTCCTGTGTTGGGCGGGGGGTTCCACAGGAGCCTGCATGCTGGTGGCATGGGGAGCCTCCATGGGTACAGGAGCCTCTCCTCTTCAGACAGTCATCCTCCAAAAATAGAGGGCAACAAACCCAGGGCTAGGACGTGTATTGGTGGCCTATCCAGTATAAGCTTTTTGCTGTGTCTTGACTATTTTGACAGGACACGTTTCCATTTTTCTTCCTCCTTTTTTTCTCTTTTTTCCTTCTTCTGTCCATTAATACCAGAACAGCCAACCTTGTAATGCTATTCATGTTACATTTTTGATTTGTCCCGCCCTTCTTCTGGGGCGGGAGACAACATTCCCATGGGCGGACAACCTTGGCACTGTTTTTCACTCACATTAAACATCTGGGTCTCATGGAACTCTAATTTGCATCTCGAATTGTCCAGATAATGGATAGAGCCCATATTTAAACTGCATCGACTGCACTGGAAGTGGATAACCCCGTGTGCTTCTTCCCATGGAAACCCCTTCAGTCTCTTGGAATTCCCATGGATCCTTTTGAATGGGGGGAGCTTGGCACAGCATCAAGACTTAGCACGGTTGTGCTCCTGCCAGTGCACACACCCCAGAACGGTCCCACTGGCAAAAGCCCCTTGGCCTTGCTTCTCCTCTTCACCGCTGCACCTGCTTGTTCACCTACCTCCATCTCTCTGGCCAAGATGATGGTGGTGAAGAAAAGGAGGAGTAGCAGATGCCACAGCCTGCTTGCTCCCTGGTTCTCTGCCTGTCGAGCGAGCAAGAGGGAGCGGTGATGAGAAAGAGGGGGGCGAGAAGCAATAGCTACTGGCAGTGGTGGTGAGAACATGGATTCACTGAGGGAGGGGGCCATACACAAGGGTCCTCAGAAACATGCAGCTGGCCTGGGGTGAGTTGTGCTGGGGACAGGGGGTGATCTTCCGAAATCAGATAGAGGGATCTTCTGCAGGTAAAATCCTTCCCCTTGCAGAAAGCAGATCCTGGATATCAAACCTCAGGTTGACTGCAGGTTTGTCATTAAACCAGATGTCACAAGCCCACCCGTTCATCCCATATATGGAGCAAAGGCAGCCATGGAAGATTGGAAACGTAATATTAAAATTGTGTCTTCTCTTTTTTCCCTCTTGCAAGGAATCCAACTCAGTTTATTTGGTCTTCTCCATTTTATCCTCAGAGCAATCATGTTAGGGTTAGGGTGAGAGTCAGTCACAGGCTGGCTGACCAGGGATTAGAACCCAGATCTCCCAAGTCGTTATTTTTTATTTATTTATTTATTTATTTAGAAATTTATAGGCCGCCCCTTGCCACAAGCCTCGGGGCGGCTCACAATAAACAAAAAACATCAAATTCTAAAATTTGATTAAGTTATCCAACACTAACCACTGCACCACCCTGGCTCTCAGTCTTGGTGGCCAGAGTCTCTACTGTTTGGAAAGGCTTTAATTTTTTCCCTCACTGATCGAAGTAAAATGGGCAAAACAGCTGAATCAATCCATATTCAACTTAATTGCTTCATTCATTTTTTTTTCTTCAAAGCCCATATAGGAAAATAGCCTAACTTTCTTGCTACTTGTGGTCTATAGAACATAGATTTATGCTCTCCCTGCTTAATTGCAAGATACAGAGATTGTGGTAGAGCCAATTTGTTGCTTTGGTACTGAGGTCTTAATCTTAATGGAATTAACATTAAAAAAGATTTGTAGCTCATTAAACCAGTAGCACCATCAAATTATATGCCTTACACATCCCATCCGGATGGTAGCTTCCTGTTCAGTTCAAGCAAAGCCCATGTGGAATTGCATCTTATTCCAGAAAGAAAGGAAAAAAGCTTACTTTGTAGAAAAGCCATCATTTTAATGTGCTAAACCATTTTCGTCTATCTCACCCAGATGAGCCAACATATTTAAAAGACAGGCAGCAGAGTTGCCAGCAATTTTCTTAAAATAAAAATTAAAACATTGTTGTCAAAGCAATAGCCAGTGGGAATTCAGTTCAAAGGAGAAGTGGGTTTTCAAATATTTTACTATAGAGTGTTAGCTTCATGCCAAGCTTAATAAAATTAGACATGGCCAATAAAACTGCCCGGGAAGTTAAAGGATCAGTGGTGACTGAAAAAGGTTCTATAGGGTTTCTTTTGGCTCAATAATTCCCTGGGAAAGTACATGTAAATTAGGAGCATAAAGCCGTGAAAATGGCATTATGATCAGAATAGTTAAGGCTATGTTTAGTAGGTCCCTATCATGGAAACATAGAAACAGAGCGAGTCAGAAGGGGTCTCCTGGGCCATCTAGTCTGACCCCTGACTCCAGCCAGGTCCGCTCATGACATGCCTACCATGTGCTTGTCCAACCCATCCTTGAACACCCTCACTGATTGGGTTTCAATCACTTCCCATGGAATCTCATTGGGGTCCTAACTGTCAGGAAGTACCATATTTTTCTGTATATAAGACAATATTTTTTCTTTAAAATATTTACCTAAAAATGGAGGAGTGTCTTATACATGGGGGGCCAAGAGGAGAACCGTGGGTGCACTCGGGGGGGGGGGGGGTGAGACTGGCGCGGTGAGGGCACACGCAAGGGGAAGTGGCAAGGTGGTGGGCGTGCATGCACACAGCAGCAGCTTGCTCACTCGGAGATTGGTAAAGTGGGCGGGGCATCCCATATATGGGGGTGTCTTATAGATGGAAAAATATGGTACTTCCTGGCATTCAAATTGAAACTTGGTTCCCTGAGCTTGGCTCCATTGGAACGCATCCTGCCCTCTGCTGCAGGAGAGAGCAGGTCTGTACCCACCTCCGTGTGACACCCCCTAACATACCTACATGTTACCAACAGATCCCCCCTGAGTCTCCTCTTCTCCAGGCTGAAAAGTCCCAGTTCCTTCAGTCTTGCCTCATACAGTTTTCTCTGCAATCCAGCCACCATCCTTGTCCCCTTACGCTGCACTGACTCTAACCTGGCTATATCCTTCCTATAATGTGGAGCCCACAGCAGAAACAGCTTTTAAAAATCCCCCGACCTTCATAAAATGTCTCTACCCACCTCCGTGTGACACCTCCTCACGTACCTATATGTTGCCAACAAATCCCCTCCGAGTCTCCTCTTCAATCAAGAGGAGAGCATTTAAGATTGTCCTAGAAATGCATTGTAATGTGGCCCCACAAGTCCCACAGAGTCTCCAAAGAAGCTTTTGCTGGCATCTGTCCGGGCTGATTTCCTTATGCAGACTAAGCGAGCGGCTCTCGCAGCAGAATGGCACAGGGCATCTCCCCTGCTGCTCCTGGCGGAGGAGCCTTGCCTCAGGGTTGGCGGCTTCACAGAACACCTTTTCCTTTCCTAAGGGAAGAAGGAGAGCGAAGCTGGGTCCAGGCAAGATCCATCAAGTCCAGTATTCTGTCCACACGCTGGCCAACCAGCTTCCTGGGGGAACCCCATATGAACAGTGGGAGGGCTGCAGCCCCTCCTCAGTTGTGTTCCCTGGCGAATGGGGTGCTACGAATGATAACCGTAGCACCCCTGATGCTGGAGGTAGCATGTAGCTTTCAGGACTAGTAGCCATGGTTCAACTTCTCCTCCATGGCTTTAGCTAAGCCCTTCTTAAGGTTATCCAAATGGGTGGCCAGCACTACATCTTGTGGTAACAAATGCCATAGTTTAACTAGGGGCTGCTCAGTTCCCAGGTTGCAGTGCAGTCAGTGATACGGTTCAGGTTAAAGGCGCAAGATGCTGACGGAAGGAACCCTTGCCTTCCTCAGGGGTCCACCACCACCATTTCTCCCTGGCTTCCTTCTGCTTCTCATCCTTGACTTCACCAAGAAGCAGCAAGGAACAAAACTTCTTGCAGAGACGGTTTGGTGTTGTATGCCTTTTTCCGTGCTGGGGATCTTTTAGAAATTAAAGAGAAATACCCCATTCATGCCTGCTGCCTTGATGCTCTCCCTCCCCACCCTCTTTTACCACAAGGGAATGCAATCTGTATTTCATTCTTAGAAGCCTTTTTTCCCCAGAAGATGCCACATGCACTGTAGAGTGCAGCTCCAGTTGCACCCTCCATCTTGAATCCACCTGTGCCCAGGTGGTTATGCAGCAGCTTTGGGAAGGGATTAATTTGATTGCTGTACAGACCCTTTCTGTGCACTTACCTGTTCACACAAGTAATGCAGAAATAGGGCTAAGCGCTGTTCTGGAACCCTCCACCAGGACTGAAAGAGGAGCTGTATGAAGAAAATAAGGGATGTCTGATCCTATACCAGGTGCTGGCAACACCCTGATATGGCAAAATTACACGTGCAGGTTGTTGTTTAACAAAGGGGAAAGTTGGTGGACATAGTAACAATGCAGGGCTCAAAACTGGCTTGCAACAAGCTCTTCTTTAACCTTTTGGTGCCCCAAAGACACTGTAGGAGCCTTTTATTTGTTTGTTCAGCAGTGCAGATGTGCCTTTGGGTTAACTCCTTTAACCCAACCCAGGGAAGGGTTGGCCTCCCAAGGTTGTTCACCCACTCCTAGCTAAGTTCGCACCGACAGTGCTTTCTTTTAAGCAATCCCATTTTTATTCCCCCATGCTTTTCCATTTGGGGTATTTTAAAATCTTGCTGGTTGGTTCATTGGTTTGTCTCTGCTAGCTGTTGTTAGCACAGTTTGTTGTTGTTGCTATTATAGAGGTTTTCTCATTGTGATATTTTATTTGTATAAATTGGTCTGGAACCCATTCTGGGGAAGGCCAGTATATAAATATTTCAAATAAAGAAGTATTTGCAATGTAAAAAAGAACACATCCAGGATTTTAGCATAACTGTGATTGGGCAGCAGTGTGTCCTGTTGCACACAAGCAAAACTCTGCAACAAAGAAAGGAGTTTGTCTACGGTGTCCAGCGTAAACCCAGAAGGCCCTTCTCCTGGCACTGTGATGTTGTTTTATGCCCTTCTTTCTGTGTATTGACATTTTATTATGATTCTGGAAGCTCGCAGAGCCATGTGAAATTGAATACAGATTATTTATTCCTTTAATTTCCAAATATATGTAATGCTTATGCTGAGAGCATGGCTTTATTCATGGTTGCTCCTTTCACTGTATATTTTAAATGCTATCTCTCCCTGTCTTGGTTCAAGCTAGCCTGCATTTAGAAGTACCTTCCCTTTTGCGCAATGGCCCCCACGCACGCGCAACTTCTCCCACCGTGCCCCAGCCCTCATTAGAAACAATGTATGTATGGCATAAGCACTAAGCAACCAAATGCCCTTCTTCCCCTTCTAGTTCTGCCTACTGAGATGAGGAGCGCAGGAGGGAGTAGAACGGCAGTGCCTGGCTTTCTGTCTCCCCAGACTCTTGTGCTGAGGGCGTAATCAGTGCGTTCCAAACCCTGCTGAAAGAGACATCAGCAATATCTTGTGGCTCACTTCCTTACAATCCCCCTGATTGATTAATATTTTCTGTTATCTTGCTGAACTGAACTGGATGAAGTCAGTAGATTCCATTGGAATCCAGAGGACTTGCAAGGAAACTCAATTTGGGGTGGTGTGTGGATTTCCTTTCAGGCCTAAATCTTTCCTTCTCCCTCTGTTCCTCTTCTTTCCTCACTTCCTTTCTTTTCCTTTCCTCCCCCACTCCCATCTCCTAATATTGGCATTTTTAAGCTACATTCATGCATTTGTATTTTATCCTTTAAAAATATAACCATCCAACTCTCTTAATTACAGTTAATGGCGCTGGGCTTGCTATGGCAACCTGTGATATAATTTCCCTTAATGGTGGAAAGCCTGCCAATTTCCTGGATCTTGGCGGAGGTGTGAAGGAAGCGCAAGTATATCAGGCATTCAAATTGCTCACTGCAGATCCCAAGGTAAACTCTACCGACTTTTGCACCAAATATTCCTTATTGTTCTTAGGTGTTGTCTTAATAAATATACTTACTATACTTCCCAATGAAAGGCTCCTATTGCTGCCGGCCAAAGGGCATTGTGGAGCTATTCCATTTTCTCTTCCTTAACAGATTTCTTTTCCTGATGGGAAAAAAAGATGAAAGAAGCAATAGGAAAGCATGGGAGGGCCACAAATGGAAGATGACGATATCTGGTCTGTCCTTCCCCATAAAATTCCATGAACAAGGCAGTGTTGTTGAGTGGTACAAGCCTTGTCTAGAAGCCCGTGAAAGCACAGCTGGGAAAATGGCGTCAAACACACCTGTTTTCTGAAGCAGTGACACCTGCTCTTCACATCTGCTCCATCTAGTTCAACCTTGAGAATTTTATTCTAAAGGCTCACATCCTGAACCTGCAACATACAGACCCACGCACATCACAGTGCTAATCCAAGCCTTGCCGATATGCCTGGATGCCTCTTCTGCAGCACATCTGCATTCTGGGCCATATAACTGGGTTGCTCATGTGTACACTTACTCTGTGAGATAAGCTCATTCTGAAGTTAGGCTCAGCTTAGGATCTCAGAGAAGCCTGGAGGAATTGGCCTAGGGTGGGGAAAGGATGGCCTTCCCCTTCCCCCTGAGGCACCTTTTCAGACTTGATACTATCTCAACACCACAGTGTGATCAAGCTGCAAGGAAGTATTCCTAGCTTAAATCTGCCACTGGAAAGCTTTCAACTGCTTTACATTGACACTTTTCATTTTCCGAAGCCAACAAAAATAGAAAGCGTTTTGGAGTATGGCCAGTCCATTTCATCCTACAGGACCCCCTGCTGGTGGTGTAGGAGCCATCCCCCATACACTGTGCTTAGCATCTGAGCACCTAAAATACATTGCCCCCTCTCACATCCTTGCTCAGCAGCACTGGGATCTGCTCCACTGTAGTGTGATACCCTGCTACTGTTGTATATGCGAATATGCCATCCCAGTGAGAGAACCAAGCGTAGCCATAGTTTCCATTTGATTGGCGCCATCCCTCTGGCCACGGTGTCAGTGGGAAAATGCATGTGTTCCCCAGCCACCTGGAATCACACCCAAGGGAAGCAGCCCCCATGCTTCTGCAGGTGTGTGTAAATAAAGAGAATGGGCAGGATCAGTGAGGCAGGAAGGGCCGATATAACAGCCATTGCCCCTGTAGTTCATGGGCTCAGATTACTTCTGCAGTCGTGTGGCATCTTTCTTTACTCTAGCAGCACGGGGCTAAGGAAACAGCAACGTGAGTACACTTCTGCACCCATTTTTGCATAACTAGCTCCAAAGCGCCAGGCTCCTTCCGCTCCCTGCCTTCTGTGTCAAAATACTCAGAGGAGCAGCTGCATTTGATCATATCTTTTTTATCTTCCTCAATGTTATTGAATAATCCTATTTTCTTTTATCTGCTTCTTTGTTTTACTCTTTTGTCTTAGCTGTTTTATTTAATATTATCCATTTGCCCTTTCTGTTTTTTCATGGAAAGAATGGACTTTGCTTTCTGAGCCAGAGAAACACCTCTGTGCCTGCCTGAGTTTGCCTCTCTGCCCCTCTGTCCTCTTCCACGCAGTCCACTTTTTTGCTTTCTCTGTTCTCGTCCAGCCGGCTTCCTGCTGGTTTCCAGAATTCATCTCTTTTTAAAGCCTCCCACTGGATAAGTTGATCCCACTCCTGGAATAAGTGCCCCAGCAAGATCAGTGCGCCTGCCCTTGGGCACTTTGCTAATAGGAATGTCAAACCTTGGCATGTGGGTACAATTGGTGCCTGCGGCTTCATCCGCCATAGATTTCAAATCAGACAGAAATTATTACCACCATCCTTTTAAAAATAACCTTTATTACTTTGGCTATGTCTCTCCGTGCAGCAGCTATTGTTCCCTTTTCATTTTTTTAACATTGCGGTTCTCTGCAAATGAGGCACTTCTGAACTGCCTGGTCGCTTGGCCCGGTCGGGTGGACCAGTTGTTTAGGCCTTTGCCCTTCGGGGCTGCGGGGGCCTCAGGTGGCACTGCTGCTGTGCCGACAGGCCATCAGAGAGATACTTCTAGCTTTCACTTCCTGCGGTGACTTAACTGAGAGATAATGTGTGTGGGGAGATGGGGGGATTAAATTGGGATTTTCAAGGAAATATTACAGGTGATCAGTCTCCTATTAAACGCAGACATGCATCAGCTATGCATGGTGTTAGAAGAAGAATTACAAATTGCCTTTTATTCATAATAGCCTTTCCTGCTGGGCCGTTTCAGGCCATGTACAAGCTACTGGAACATAATGGCTAAGGACATATTTGCAAGGCTGGTTTTAAGTTCTGCCTGCTCTCCTTCCATTTCTCGCATTGCCTCCCATTTATCTGCCCCCAGGTACCTCCTGTTCATGCCCATGTTGCTAACAGGAGCTATTCCTCCTGCTTCTTCTGCCCCTGTAAGGCCGTCAGTAGCAGCAAGACATTCATTCCGCGAGTCAAAAGGAACATTGGCGACCTCACTGGCCTCTTCTCTGCTCCTGATTGTGCCTCCTAGAAGGCCTCCACATTGCTGTTGCCTCCTTTACAGTATTCAGCTTTCCTCAGAAGTCACCCTTGTGAAGCTTTTGTCACAGCCTCCTAGTCCCCAAGCTATTATATAGCTTGACCTGTAAGTCCGCCAATAAATATACAGACTGAAGGGACTGCGTCTTGCTCCTTACTTCCACTTCCTCTGTTGTTTTCCCCTTTGACGAGCAGGGCTGACCCTATCGTGCGGCATCTGCCTCAGGCAGGAGGCTTTTTGTGTCATTCGGGGCAGCAAAGCACTACTCATTTTCAGCACCATCCTTTGCTTGTCCAGATGGGTGACAGGCCTAATGCTCGGCATTCTATCTGGGGAATACTCTCCGAGGACTGCACCCTTAATTTATTGTTTTTGTAGGTTTTTTTTCTGTTGTGTATGTAAACAGTACAGAGGGAAGGGTCTTGTGGCATTTTCTGTATCAGGTAACAAAATAATTTTGCTGGTTTTGGATACTGTGCACCTTGACTTGAGGGAGGGCGAGAACCTTTTGCTGTTGTGCTTCAGGAAGCAAGGTTTGTGGCTAGACCTGATGACAAATTTAAGGTTGTAAGCACCTTGGGGCAGGGGTCTGCAGTCTTGTACTCCAAACAGCACCGAACACACTGATGGATCTAGACAAATGCTTAATAGTAACACTGCAGCTGCCTCTGCTACAAGAGGAGACAGTGGCAATAAGTCTGTTGCTCATCTCAGGCATGTGCTCTGCAGATTGCAAGATGTTGTCCAAAGGGGGCCCTTTGGACCACCTTTCCTGCCACAATTTGAACCCTAATGCCATGCTTCTCCTACTCTTAAATCTCTAGGGCAGACCTCAGTCATGCTGTTCAGTTTTTCCACCTGAGGAAGCTTTGTTGACATGGCCAGGAAAAAGGTCTACTTGTAGTGACTACTCACTGGCCCAGCCCATTGCATCTCTGAGCTGAACACTGGCATTCTTTCTGGGGTGGGGGAGAGGTGGGAGTTTGTTTCAGATGAGAAGTGATAATATGAGTGAGGGTGAGAGAGGTTTCTGGGAAAATTAGTGTTTGCCATCAATGTCTCATTGTAATTAAGCTCTGTAAGTAGCACAGGAAGAAGAAAACTCCCTGTTTATCCAGATTATGGCTTTCTCAGTGGCTGAATCTTTGTCCCAAGGTAATAATCAGCCTTTCCCAGCCTGGCCCCCAATTCAAATACAACCTCCATCATCCCCCAGCCTGCATGGGTGAGAATTGTAGGTGAACACATCTGGAGGGCACCGGGTTGAAGAAGGCTGGATTAAGTAAATCTTTTTCTTTGCTGTGCTCCATTGGTATTTGGTGGTCTTTCTCTTTAGGGTACAATCCTATGCACAGCTAGGCATAAAAAGTCATAAAACTCCCAGCATGCCCCAGGCAGCATGGGTTGCTGAGGCATGCTGGGAGCATGCTGGGAATTGTATGGCATCTTTATGCCTAGCCATGCATAGGGCTACACCTTTAAATACGCATTTGACTCTGTTGTTGCTTAATTAGACTAACTGCTAGTTTGGAAGTGTTTTGGCTTTGCTGCTGCTCTTGTAAATGTATTTTAATGATAGCTGTTCATGCCTTGATGTTATCTAAGCCACTTTGAGCAACTCCTTTTTCCTTTCAAAATAAAAAAATAAACCAGCAGTCGCACAATGGAGCCACCATGCAGCTCTGCCTCAACAAGGCCCCTGTCACATTCAGACAAACACTCATTTGTCAACTTTTGATGGCAAATATGAGGAGAAGAAGAGAAGAATATGGGAGAGAAGAAGTCTCCTCAAAATTAAGAGAATAAGAAGAGCCGGCTGGACCAGAGTGAAGGTCTCCCTAGTCTCTTCTCACTGTGGTCAACTGGATGCCTCAGGACAGCCCACAAGCAGAATACGGGCGCTGTAGCACATCATGGCTCTTGATCCCAGTGGCTGGTCCTGCAAGGCACTCTGTCATTCTGGACATAAAGGGTAGCCACCATGAGTAGTAGCCAGAGATAAATTCATCCTCCATGCTTCTATGATCGAGTTTGAACCCCTGAACCTTACACAATACACTGTGGAATTCCATATTCCTGTGACCGATTTGTCGCTATGACCAAGACAGAAGGGTCACACCAAATGGTTTTTGCATATAGCTACCATATACATTACATTATAGGCATAGTAGCTACAGCATACAGGCATCGTACATAGAAACAGGGAAACATAAAGTGAGTCAGGAGGGGCCTCCCAGGCCATCTAGTCTGACCCCCAGCTCCAGCCGGCTCCACTCATGACATGCCCACCATGTGCTTGTCCAGCCTATCCTTAAACACCTTCACTGTTGGAGCTTCAGTCACCTCCCGTGGAAGCCCATTCCATACCCCCGGGGTCCTAACTGTCAGGAAGTACTTCCTGGCATCCACCCTAAATCTTGGTTCCCTGAGATTTGCTCCATTGGAACACATCCTGCCCATCTGCACTCTCACTGTGGAAGATCTGCTGTAAACTTTTTAAAAATCTATCTATGTAACATAAGCAAGGCAGATAAAACAAATAATGGTTCAAGGGACATAAAATTATGCCATAGTTTTATACACACTTAGGAGGAAACATCTTTAAACTCAACATGACATCTTTCTCAGTAAACACAGAGATGATTGTGCTGATGAAGTAGCAATTGTGAGAATTCTTGGTAGCCTTTATAGTCACTCTCTGGATCACCATTGTGTAGGCAAAGTTTTGGCCTCTGGGGGGTGGGGTACAGAAATGAAATTAAAAAGAACAACTAGATTGCTTTTCTAGAATCTATAACAGTTGTAACATTATTAAAGGGGGCAAGAAATTAACAGAGCAGCATGGGGTCTTAGATATTAGCAGTGGTGTCACAGGCCTTTACTTCCATTGGGGAGGCAAAGGATGGACCTACTGGGATGGACTGTTCTAGGGTCTGGGGTAAGCCAGTAAATATTCCCACCATGAATGCTGCCCCATGTAAAAGTGAACAAGCAGAGCATAAAGCATGCTAACATTTCTTTATTTGATTTCGAAATAGTCTGTCGCACACCTTGAGTGCCAATTGACTTTCCTGAGTTTCTTGCAGACAAAACTATGTCTTGCAGACAAAACTTAATTCTCAGCATCTCTAACTGGCAAAATAAAATCTTTTGTTCAAGATCTTGAGAATTTGAGACAGTTTAGAAATTGTGAGCAGGGCAGGGCTATATTAAAACTGCTAATAAATGTATTTTTAATGAAAGCATGTGGGATTTTTTCCAGTGACAGATATTCTAGAGAGATTCAGGAATGTTGTCAAAATGAAACAGCATCCAAAGTTAAATCACACGTAACCCCCCACTCCTCTTTAATGTAACATAAGTTAGGTTTAAGAAATAGAAAGGGGTGGCATCTGTTTTGGATAGAGAAAAAGCTTCTATTTATGACATTTAGAATATGGTCAATAATAACATCAGAACTTTAATCAGTTCAGTTGATTATTAATAACTGTTTACTTGTCATATTCAGCAGAAATTATATTGACTGACATTTCTCCAACACAGTAAAATGTTGGCTATTGGCAGTTGTTAGCTCACATAAATGGAATAACTGATGACAAGCTTAATTTGTTTTTTTCTTCAGGCATGTCTCAATCCAAACACAGACTGTTGTTTTATGAATATGGAATAAGCATTTCTTATTCATGTCACTTTTCTTAAGCTTGTTTACTTCTGTCCAACGAATCACTTCTGTCCAATGCAGTGAAGGTAAAATAATGGCAGGAGAACATCAATGCCATTATGTTGTATGTATGAATTGGAGGTCTTGCAGCTTTCCTTTTTCAAGACATCTCTGGCAGTGAACAGAATCCTGAGGGAAGGTATCATTAAATAGCTCTGCTGTTTGCTTATTTTTCAGCTGTCATGTGTGTCAAAATAATACAATTTGTTTTTTTAAATATATTTTTACTACTACTATTCTCCATTTGATTTGATGAATTCTTAGGGTTTATTCTTCTAAAATTGCAGCTTGTTCCACACCATAACAGGTGGCTTGTGCAATTATCTAGCACTGTAGAGGTCAAATGGTGATGGGGTGGAAGGGAGATGAGATCTAAATGATTTTTGAAATATATAGCTAAGCAAAAAAGTGGAGCATATTGAAGGAGAGGAGGAAGATAGCAGCACAAAGCAGTGAGCATCTGCAGTGGATTTTGGAAGCCTGTCCCATTCACTTAGGATAACTCTGGCTTCCACCGGAATGCATAATGTTACCTGGAAGGATCATTTTGAGCAATCAGGTTTTCATCCATACGCATCCAAAGCAATTTGAGATGGCTGGACACTTATTAAGTAGTTTAAAGGACCCTGTGGCTCCTGCCAGTCAAATGATTGGCAAGACCCTCCAACCCCTTTGTCAGGCACTATGGCCTGCAGTGCCCACTCTTCTGTAGGTTTACATGCTCCTTGTGCATGCCAATTAGACATGTGTTGTGTCTGCTCTCAGCTCATTTTTTTCCTTGCCCGTGTACTCTTGCACTAGACGCTGGATCCGGCACGGCTCTCTGGCCTGCACTTCAATGTTAGGACCATCCTACCCTTTCCTGGTTAGATTGAGAGAGTGAGCATGCAGTGGGGTGATACCTCACAGATACAGGCAAACCTGACATGGACTGGAAACAGACTGATCCCGCCATCCCTTTGGGTGGTTGTTTGGCTGAGGAGGTGGTATTCAGCCTTTTGTGCGTAGGGCTGCACTTTCCGAAATCCAGGGTGGGCAACCTTTTATGATCATCCAAATGTTGTACAGCTTCTATCAGCGTTTACCATTGGCCATGCTGTGTAGGGTTCCAACAGGTTGTAGGCTGAAATATCTGGAGGGCCACAAAATGCCCGTCCTTGCTCTAATGGATAAAGTCCGCAGTTCGGAGGTACTGTTTGGTCTGGCGCTGCTTGAGAGGCCTTCCATGGTTACGGCTGGTGTCCAAGCTACAGCTCCTTCTAGGCAGAGAGGTAGATTAGTTCATCTGACATTTCTTTTAATTTAAAAGCAGCCATGTTAAGGAAACTGTACCACAGTATCATTGAAAGATGGGAAGGGACTGGTTATTTAACCATTGTATTCTGCATTGTTTTCCCAACCAGTCATCATCCTGTAGCTGCTGCTGACCTCACTGGGTAGTGGTAAGGAGTTAAAATGCAGGAATCTGTTTTCTGTTTCTAGCCATGGGGCTAACACTAGCAGATGATTTTGATCAGGAAACGTGTGTCGGGGAGAAGCATTAACTGAGGGGTTGGCCCTCCAGATGCTTTGGCGTACAGTTCCTGTCAGCACTCTCAATTGCTGTGCTGTCTAGACTGATAGGCCAAAACATCTGGAGAGACACAAGTTGCCCACCCTGAGTTAATGCTCTATTCTGTAATCCAAGTCCCAGTTGATCTCCACAATTCAACCATGGGTTTTCCATATTCCGTGTTAGATAGCCCTTAATTATATCAATGCAGGAAGGGACTGAGGTTAGTTGTTCCTGACTGAAGCACATTTGGGGGCTGCCTGTAGTATCCCAAAGCAAATTGGACTTAAGTAACTTGGTCTGTTATTCCATTCTGTTAATTCCAGGCATGTTGGTTTGCTTAAGGCAATTCAGAGCAGTGTTAAAGAGGGTACTTCATTACTGCAGTGTTTAGATCAATCTCACATAAACAATTGTATTTCTTGAGTACAATCCAGACAAGATTAAGAGTGTTTGCGTTCCATTAAAACCTATGGTACATAAGTTCACAGCCAAGTACTTAAAACTGTGATCCTGTCGCTACAGACCTGAGAGCCAGCCCTAGGAATTCAGTGAAACTTATTTTCAAGTAGGCAGGCATAGGATTGTGCTCTAAGCCTCACTGAACTTAAGGGGGCTGGGGAACCTCTTTCAGATCAAGGGCCAAATTCAGTTTCGAAGCAGTGCTCAGGGACTGCATTCTGGTGCTTGGCTGGGGCTGAAAGCAAAAGACCCTGGGTCAAAAACAGAAACTACCGTATTTTTCGCTCTATAAGACATACCTGACCATAAGACGCACCTAGTCTTTAGAGGAGGAAAACAAGAAAAAAAATATTCTGAATCGAATGGGCACATAATCACAGGCACATTCCCCATCAGTTCCCCATGGGCTGCACATCTGACAGACTTACTGCACACACATATTCGCTCTATAAGACGCACAGACATTTCCCCTTACTTTTGAGGGGGGGGGAGTGAGTCTTATAGAGCAAAAAATATGGTATATTTCAGTTTTAAAGTTCTTTATGCCAGAGAAGCATAGGTATGGAGAAAAGCTTCACAATAGCTGGAGGACGGTTATGGTGTACAAAAGCTTCATAGGTGGTTATGGGCAAGGGCCATGGCCCCCGGGAAGGCCATGGCCCTTTCTACCCTAGGAGGACCAGATGCGGACCCTGGGTCTTCCACCGGTTCAAGGGAGCAGAGGGGTGCTTTGCTGCACCTGGATTGCACTTAATGGCCATGGAAAACTCCGCCGAGCCTTTCCTGCTCCATTTTAAGGGGGCGGCATCAGACCTCCACCCCTGCTGTCCAGTGTCATTGCTGGCACACAGCACTGAAGAAAGCAAAGTGTAAACAGCATTCAGTTCTAAATGCATTATAGTATGTAGCAGTGGATCTATTTGACTTGTCAAATTGCACATCGTTAGGTAATAGAGAAGCAGACATATTTTTTCAGTGGTCATTAACAAGCCTTTTGAATTCTGATTCAAATACCATGCATCTTTTACATGCCTCATTGCCCAGTTCTTCTTTGCACAGCATGAAAGCGTCTTTCATTTGTGGCGCCTTTCTTTCTTTTTTGCAGTCTCTCATCAAAGAGTGATGTGAGAAGCACAGTATGAACTTCCTTGGAAGCTTGAGGAGAGTTGACTTAATGAAAAGAAAGTTTGTTAATGGGCATAGTACTAATAGCATTTCCGCTGCGGGCCGCATCTCCTCGCATGTCCAGGAATTTGTGTTTTTTTCAAGGGACGCAGGTTCAGGTCCTGGCAACCTTGCTTAACAGTTCTTAGCTAACAAAGCTGGGCAGGTCTGGGGTGCTACAGAACTGGTGGTAGCCAGAATAAGATGTTGCTGGTCTAGCTGGACTTGGCACAGGATGTGGGCCATGTCATAAAGATAAGATGCCTTATCTTGAGTCACACCACTGGTCCAGCTGGCCCTTTGTGTGTGTGCAGGGGTGTATGCTAGCACTCAGCATGCTAGGGTCCTTTAATGTTAGAAACATAAAAACAGAGTGAGTCAGAAGGGGTCTCCCGGGCCATCTAGTCTGACCCCCGGCTCCAGCCAGCTCCGCTCCTGACATGCCTACCATGTGCATGTCTAGCCTATCCTTACCGATGAGGATACAACCACCTCCTGTGGAAGCCCATGCCGTACCCTTGGAGTCCTAGCTGTCAGGAAGTACTTCCTGGCATCCGAATTGAACCATAGTTCCCTGAGCTTGGCTCCATTGGAGCGCGTCCTGCCTTCCTCTGCAGGGGAGAACAGGTCATTACCCATCTGCATGTGACACCCCCTCACATACCTGTATGTCACCAACAGATCCCCTCAGAGTCTCTTCTCCTGGCTGAAAAGACCCACTTCCCTCAGTCTCGCCTCATATCCCATCCCCTGCAAACCGGCCACCAACCTTGTGGCCCTATGCTGCACTGACTCTAACCTGGCTATATCCTTCCTGTAATGAGGAGCCCACATCAGAAACAGCTTTTTTAAATCCCCTGACCTTCATAAAATGGCTTGTCCCACAGCCCAGGAGACTGCAGTTCAATAGGAGAAAAAAAATAAAGCATCCCCCTGGTTGTACAGTACCTTGGATTGTGGCCCAATAACTCATAGAAGTTCAGGGTCATTTTATATGCTGAGGCTAGGTTTCTTTATTATTTATTTTGCTCATTTAATTAGCTTCTATACTGCCCAATTGCCAAAGGTCTCTGGGCAGTGAACAACACTCATAAATACAGATAAAACAATATAGAATAAAACAATAATAAAATCATAAAATTGCATTAAGAAGATTTAAACCACACTTTTTACAACTGAACAGCTAAAACTAGTCTGCTGCTAGCCCTGCGGAAAAACAGTTGGCAATCTTCCTGCCCCAGTGTGCTTTTTGAAGTTGGTAAATGCCTCCCTGGTGCCAAAATGATTATAAAACTAGTCCCCATTGGGGAGATCATCCCATAATTTGGGGGCTACCACAGAAAAGGCCCTCCTCATTGGTATCAGTCAAGCCTCCCTTGGGGGTGGGATTCAGAGGAAAGCTCAGATGTTGATGTTGGGGGTGGATGGGAGGGGCAGAAATCCTTGTAATTTTGCCACAAATTTTTCAAGACAAGGGGTCTTAAGAGATGCATGCTGCTGAAGGATCAACACAAGAGATGCTTAGCTTCTTGAGCTCTGGGCAGATTGCAGTCTACATACTAACACATGCTAATGGTTTTACACCTGGGATGGGCAACTTACATCCCTACAGATTTTTCACCTAGAACTCCTGTCAGCCCAAGCCAATATAGCCAGTGTTGAAGGATCATGAAAGTTGCAGGCCAAAGCATCTGTAGGGTCAAAATTGGCATCGAAGGCAAACCAGCTTCAAAAAAGTATGCAGAATACGCTCAGTATTTGGCTTAATGAAAAGGCGTTCCACAGGAAGTGAAGAAAGACTCTCCGTAGGATGTCAGGCACAGAAAGTGAATGTAGATGAAAGATTGAGTGGGACCTTCTTGTATTGTTGTTGTTAGTCGCGAAGTCGTGTCCGACCCATTGCGACCCCATGGACAACATTCCTCCAGGCCCTCCTGTCCTCCACCATTCCTCGGAGTCCACTCAAGCTCACACCAACCGCCTCTGTGACTCCATCCAGCCTTCTTGTATTAGAGGTAAACAAATAAGCACATTGTAATTGGGCTCAGGAAACAACATGAGAAGCCTGTATGGATTCTGGAGCATTGATTTTATTCTGGTTCAAGAGCTGACCCCCGAGTTCTTCACTTTATACTCTGAAAAGTGGAACAATGTCACATTTTTTAGCCTTTGAGTTGTGTTTGTTACTCATCTGTGGCACTTTTACCCTAACTTTTGCTAGGGCAGGTTCAAGGCGGCTCTCAGTAAAAATGCTAAAACGCAATGAAAAAACACATTATTAGTGATTTTGCTGCGGCACTTAGTCCAATTCTGTTTTTTATTGACAACCGTGCATTCAGCCAAGCAATTTTCATTTTATACTGTTGCTTTTCTTGCATTTAATTTTGTTTCGAAGTGTTTCCCATTCCCTGCCCCCCGTTTGGGGAGCAAGCATTTTTGCCATGATTTAGTGTGCTGTCCTTCCTTATTACAAGGTGGAACCTTCATTTGCTGTGTGGGCATTTTTCAACCCATTGGAAGGAGAAGTGATTTAATACCTTTTTTATTTGATGAATGGAGATGTGAGAGTTTGCTTAGACTGGGGGTGTTCATGCAGGTTGTGTCAAACTGAGTCACAAAGTGTTAAGCTGGCAGAAGCTGGACAAAAGGCTTGATGCCAGCAAGGCTTAATTAACCAGTGAAGTATTTTGACAAGAGCTGAATTGCTTTTCTTTGGAGCTAGAGATTAACATGTATCGCTGCCAGCTTACCCATAGGGAAGGGATGGGCAATCGGTTGCCCATGGGCCTCATTTGGCTCCCAAAATATTTTGGGGCACAGTTTAACCATCACAGTTGGTGATGGTTACTGTTAATACATGGAAAGTCCTGGGACTGAGAGAGGCTGCTGATGCCTAAGTCATTGGGGTTCCTGATCCCATGCAGCTTTTATTTTGAAAGTTATGGGTGCTAGCCATGCTGCTCAGCCTATTTTGAGGGTGGAGTTCCGTCCCATGGGTTGTGCCTACTGCACTCAAAACGTCTAATTTGCTCAGGAGCCCCACTAATAGAGGAGTCCCTCACCAATATAGGAGTCCTGTTATTTGCAGAGAGTCTGCATTATCTGCATCAACCTGGCTGGACCCTCAGTTTGGCTGTGGCGGTCCCACTGCCAGGGGCCACCATCAGGTTGGCAGGCCCCAGTCTCATGGCACACTGTTCCAAGTGAGGTACACCTGGCTTCCTGCTGGATTGTTTTTAATTGGGCCTTAAAGATCTGTGTGCTTCAGCCCATTTTTAATTAATACTGGTCTACATATGCAGTCACTTCATAAGGTTTTACTGCTTTTAGCCCATGAAGATTGCAACCAAAGTGCTACTACTCCAGCTTACCTTGGTATCACACTCTTTCTTCACGTGTGAGAACATTTAATTTAGAGCAGTGCTGAACTGCAGTATTTTGGAACCAGGTTCCAAGAACCATGGAGAGATCTGAAAATCTGTTTGCCTTTTCTACACTTTTTAGAAGCATATCAGTGTTGGCTGCTGTTTTATAGAGCTGGCTCCAGATTTAAACTTGATCAATTGCACTAATGGAAGTGGGCATCCTCACCCCCTCCTTCTGTTGCTGCCCCTCCAGGTCCCTGCAAATGCTACACAATGAGTCAAGAGACCCTGCTGAATGATTTGTGATTCGAGGGAAGAGCGGATTCCCGAAATCCCAATGAAAGCAAGTTGGGAAGCAGATCTCACAAAGATCCCTTCCTTTCTTGAAGGCAGATCATGAATCCAACCCTTCATCTACGGAAGTACTTTTTTAACTTTGAGGAAAGGAAGGAAAACTCTCCATGCCATGTTCGAAGGATAGAGAAACTGGCACTTGCTTGTCTCTGTGTCAGCCAGGCCCGTAGAATGCATGGGGCACATCCAACGGGGGTGCTTCTGCCCCATGAGTTCCATTCTGCAAGAGGCAAATCCTGCTGAATCCATTGCCTAAGCAGGACTCACTACTTACACAAGGGGGATTTAGTGGTATCCAGAGGAAGCCCAGGAACAAATGCAAATGCTTGTTCTGGAAGGAGGCAGAACGGATGAGGCCTCTGCTAAGCTGCCTTTTTCCAGAAATGACCATTTGCACTCATTTCAGGTCGCCCCCGGAAGGGCTGAATCTTCTGCCTCCATTTGGGAGCTACCTGCAGAGCAGGGTCCATGTGGAAAGCGGGAGAATCAGCAGTGGGGCATAATATCCATTTATACCAAGGGTGCCATTTCCATATGAACATATTGGATCAAACCAAAGGGTTTTCTCTCTCTCCCCCTCTCCCTCCCCTCCTCCCCCAAAAATCTAAGGACTCTTCTTTCAAGCAGTGTTTAAAAAAGAAATAAAAATCTTTAATTTGGTTTGCAAGCACATGCCAGGTTGTGTTGAACTCACAAACAAACTCCAGCTGAGAATTTTATTAAGCATAAGAGTTTTTGGAGCTTTATCCTTGTTGACAAGGTATGTCAACAGTACATGATTAAAGCAAACGCATTAAGACAAAAATATGTACCTTCTCCCATGGATGATAGTTTGTTATTTTATTTCTTGAATTAATTATTTCTGTGGGAACCAAAAAGGGAGCTCTTTAAGACATGGGTTTTTCTAGCTTTGTTTTTTTGGCAAACTAAACTAGATTGGTGGGGAGCGCAGAATTTTTTTTTTTTTTAAAGTAACTCCTGATTAAGCTATCCTTTCTAGATCCTATTATTGGCTTCTAAAAGGCAAGCCTTTCAAAAAAAAAAAAAAAAAGCAGGGCAAGGGGGAGAAATCAATTACAGTTTAGAGTCATGGTCGGTATAGGGAGGGGAATGAATGAGCAGAGTCAATATTTTATAGTTAGGTGATGAAACTTGAATGCCTGATGCCCAGCAAATCATTTGATTTAAAGGTTTTGGGACTGCAATGCATGACTTTTCATTGAAGAAATATAAAAGAGCAAATTACTGTTTGCTGGAAAGTCACAGAAACCTTATCAGAATTGTTTAGTTCCTGCTGCTCCCTGGAGGTTTTCCTCTTCAGCCACTGATTGAGTATGTGCTCTGTGGATTGTGAAGGATTTGCCTTTAATCAAAACTTTCACATGGGCTTACATAGTTTTTGTTTTTCCTCTTCATATTGTGGGATGCTTGGAAGAAAACCCTATAATGCATTGTGGAATTTTTTCCCTTGCTAGCCACAAAAGTCATTTGAGCGAAAGGCAATTTTTTAAAATTAATGACAAAATCATTACTCCTCCAATGTATTTCATCCACCTATACCTAGCCCTCCACTGAAAATTATGACCATGACATGATGGGCTCGTATTTATATTAAACAATGCCATGTACCAAAGCAGTCACAATTCAGATTTCTCTGCGTGTTTTGTTCAGTTCATCAGTAGTGCCATTTTCTTCTATTAAACTGAATGGGGAAGTTACACACTTGTGCAAAGCACCATGCCTGGTGCAGGGAAACCACTGGATGTGTGTGTTTCACCTGCTTAGCATGAACCAGATCTCCAGACTGAACTACCGTATTTTTCACTCTATAAGACGCACCTGACCATAAGATTCACCTAGTTTTTAGAGGAGGAAAACAAGAAAAAAAAATACTCTGAATCAAATGGGCACATAATCACAGGCACATTCCCCATCACTTCCTCATGGGCTGCACATCTGACAGACTTACTGCACACACATATTCGCTCTATAAGATGCACAGACATTTCCCCTTACTTTTGAGGGGGGAAAAGTGAGTCTTATAGAGCAAAAAATACGGTAAGTCTTTAATTGAATTATTCCTACAGTCGCACAATGCATTCTTTGTCCCCAAGCCACATTGGCTCAACCATGATTATACACCCTACAGGGTATAAGGAAATATTATGGTGGGATACTCAACATCAGTGCCGTGGGACCCCCACTTTTAGGCTAAGTGATCTGAAAGAAATCATTGGCACAGACCCACTCAGCCCACATACGCATCCCTTGACAGTCAAATCTTCTAAGTAGCTGTGCTTTTTTAAAACCATGAGATAATGTAAGTATTATGTTTTAATGTGATGTTTTTCTAATGTTGTTTAGCCTTTAATTTCTCCACTAATACTTGCTATTTCTAGAAAGAAGTTTCTAGTTGAGATCAGATGTTTTCTATTAATAATCCAGGGTGCTTATTTATTTATACTACTTTAAGTTACTAAATATCCTAGGATTTTGAAGTAGTTCACAATAATAGATATGGAGAAAGAGAGAGCGAGAGAGCAATCCAGTATCTTAAGGTGATCTTGGTTTTCTACTTATTCATGAGACTCTGACTGCTTGGGAGCTTGGAATAGTGCAACCCATCCTCATCCAACCATCCATCCATCCATGTATTTATTTAAAACTTCTCTGTACCATCCTCTTAACAAAAGTCTCAGGACAGTCTTGCAATAAAACAGAGTAAAAAGCACAGCAAAAGGAACCAGAGTTGTGTCAGTTACTAGTTACAGTCCCCAAATGTAGCAGGGTTTCCTCATTTTTCACAAACAAGCCACCCCATGGCTTTGTTGTTGGGTTGTTCAGTAGGACTTGTCTTCACAGTGGCTTCTCATGATGCCCAAACCCAGCAGGTTGTGAACACAACACAACCTAGTGAACTGCTGGTGGCAGCCAGTATTAACTAAATGGACAAATAATGGACTGACCCGATGTTACAAGTGTGTTGGGTGTGCCCTTTCCTGAACTCTGCAGATGAGCAGGGAAGTGGCCAGAGAACCAAGAAGCAAACTTCAGCTCGCAGACTGGGCTCTCCTTACAGAGCAGGGGTGCAGAACCTGCTGCCCTTGGGCCGGGACTCTCCATTCTGCCTCTTTGGATTCTTCCAGGGGGAGGTACCTCTGGAATCAGGGATAACAGCAGGGGATGCAGGGCGGCAGTACGTGCCTGTGCTGCTTGGAAGAAACATGGGGGTGCAGGACCTGTCCAGTCTACGGCAGCCACTTGTCTCAGATGAGCCTCTGCTCCTCCCCTCTGAAATCCCAAATCTCAGCTTAGAGATGCTGGAAAGATGATTTCTAGGCTTCCTTGTAGGACAAGGAAAGAGGAAAGCCCTGCCTCTAGCTGCAAGGGCCGGGGCATGGGCTGCAGAGAACTATGGTAGGAACGCTGGGACCACAGCGCAAGTGCAGGGCAGAGATCTGCAGCAGATTCAGAGGCCGGAAGCAGGAGGCACTCGTGGAGTTTGTGTAACATGCCAGAGTCAAGCCAGGATGAGGAAAGATTCAAGTAACACAGTCCAAAAGCACAGTCCAAGGGTCAAGTTTCAGAGAGACAATAATGTTCTGGAGTAGGCAAGGTCCGGAAGGAGCGCTCCAGGGCCAGGACCAGGACTGGAGCAAGGCAGGGCAAGCAGGAACCGTGACTAAGGTGAGGCGATGCAGGGAGCCAGGGCACGAGGGAGTCACCAGGACAGTCCGTGTCACTGTGTGGTGCAGCCCTTTTTGCTGTCCCCAAGGCCTCCTGCTGCACTGCAGGATTGCCCTCAGCAAGTTGCTGGTTCTGCAGGCGCTTGCAGGGTCGCTCAGGCCCTGATCCTGACACTACCACTGCATCAGGATGGGGCCACACACCCTGATATCTTCCAGCCCAGAGTGAGCTCCCCCACCCCTAAATAGTTCTGCACCCCTGCTGTAGAAAGTTGGGCGTTAGAAAAGCAGCTCAGGAGTTCTCAAGAGGACCGAGGTGGAAATCAGTGTTACTTATTTATTTACAAGGATTATACTATTCCATATAGCTGTGGAGATTTCAGAGCAGTCAAAAACAAGCAATGAAACAAGTAAAAGAATAAAACAATGTGTGAAGCGCTAGATCAACAAAACAGCAGCTGGTTAGTTTTTTAAGGCTTCTTAAATTAAAGGTGCTTGCAGAAGGTGCTGCAAACAAGACAAAGTTGGTACCGGCCTGATCTCCAGATCCATGGAAGGCTCTTCTCCAGGTGGACTCCAGTCAGGCCTTAGGTCCATGGAACTACCAGAGAGAGGCCATCCGTGATCGCAGTGACTGGGCAATGTGGCAAGCAAAAAGCCACTCTCTCTGGTGTCCAGGTCTCAGGTTTAGGGCTTAATACACATAAAGGTGGCAAGCACAGTTTCTTCCTCAAAGGATCTTGCATGCTGAAAAGGAGCAGCTCTTAGCAACAGCCAAACCGTCACGCTCTACACTGACTCCACCTTCCAGACTGGCATATAGGCACGTTTACTATATGCATATGAAACAAAAAACATTTGAAATACACCGCTCTGGATAAAAATTAGTGAGCACGCTGTTACATTCTAAGTGAAAATGGTTACGATGTGTCACCCGTAGGAAGCATTGTGGCTGCTGCCACCTCCAGTCAGTCCACAAGCAAGGCCTGCCCACTGATGTCCACCAGCTGTTGCTGAGCACCAACAGTGGCTTCCAGAAGTGTGACACGAAGCTGCTGTGCGCAAGCAGCCGGTCTCCGGATGCGCGTGCTTCTGGGGTGGGTACGCTCAGCCCCCTCAGCCACCCTACACCCTGCCTCCCTCTTCCCTTTCTTCGCCAGCCGTTGGTAGGACAAGACCAGCTCTGGAGGAGATGAGGCTTAAGCTTTGACGAAAGCACTGATTGCCCAGTCAGTCAGTTCCCTGAGGAATGTAGAACTTCACAGATTGATGCTTGACAGAATAATTAGAAAACTGTCACTTGAAGTAACCACTCCAGTGTTCCCTAAAGAAATGTGCCCAAGCCAAATGTGCACTGCCCAAATCTGGAGGTTAAACGTGCGGTAAGACAAAACACAGCCTGTCACTTGAGGAAATTGCTTCAAGCTTGCTGTGGAAGTGATGCCCTCCTGCCTCTCAGAAAATGGCTGCACAGTTTATTGAGCTCACCTGCTTTGATCTTGTCCCGGCACCAAAGAGATCTTTAGACAGTTCCAACTTAGCTATGATGGGTAATGGAAGGGGTGTTGTTGAACTACCAGGGTGAATGCTCCCTCGGTTGTTTGCATGTTGGTTTGCATATTGCAAATCTGGTTTTCAGCCTTCCACATCCAGTCTGTCAAATTCTGTATGCTTTATACGGTGGATGCCCTCGTTATTTGTTTACCTTTACTGTAAGGGCAACTTTAGCGGCATGCATGCCAAAAGCAATGTAAAACTATGCAAAAGAAATACACTAGAAAATAAGCATTCAGTAGAAGTACTGCAATACACATATAACACAAATAATTCCTGCAGTCTGCAGACTATGGAAAGTCTAGTGGAAGTGTGGCTTTTCAGAGACTTGCTGAAGGCCTCCTGAGAAGAACCCTGACAAACCCCTGGTGGAAGTGGATTTCAGAAATGTGAGGCCACCACCAAGAGGGCCCTCTCTTTTGTACTTGGCAGCTGAACTATCTGTGGTTGCAGGCAGGTGAGAAAAGCCTATATTTAATACATTCAGGCTGGTATGAAAGAAGATGGCCCTTTGAGTAACTTGAATAGAAACCAGCACTTTAAATTGCACGTAGAAATGCACTGGCACCCAATAGAGTACCTGGAAAACCATTTTCAGTGGATGGCAGTAATCCTGGGACTCATGATAGGCAACTAGTTCCACTGAGTCTTGGTTGAGGGAGAAATCGATTTCATGCTACTGCACTGAAATCATGTACTAGATTTTGAATTTGGAAGAGTGTCCACAGTCCAGCCTAGAGTCATCATCTTGTATTTTTCTGAAACTCTCTCGGGATGGTGGAAGTCCCCAGAATAGTCTAGCCTTAGTAAACTCCTGAGCACCTGACAGGTACTGGAAGAAGGATGGTTTATTTCAGCCTTGAGACTGTCAGATGAGAGCAGGGAATTCTCATTCTCCCCATTAGAACAACCAGGGCAGTCCATGTTTGCTTAGTGTGTTCATTTGCACTTTAAGAGTGAATGACTTTAATTTTTTTATTTCTCCATGCATGGGATGAGGGATATTGGAAAAATCCAGAACAGATTGAAATGCCTTAGCATTTCTATGAATCTAGTTGACGAATTCCACAGTAGACTGACTTTTCCCAAGCTACACAGACTCCACAGACTTGAGGACTGTTTTTGTCATCATTGTTAATTTTCCAAACTTTACACAGATTTAGTCATAGAAAAACACGGAGAATAAAAAATATCAACCAAACTCTGTATTGCCCCCATAGGCTAAAGTGTGAAAATGAACATTTGAGGAAGCTTGTACAATTGCAGAAGCTCAAATATGCAAGTGTACACAAACACAAGTTGGAGAGTTTGAAAAGAATTTGATTCCATCAAGGAATGGATGATATAACAAAAGGCACCTGACAAGCCATGAAATGCAGGTGGATCCATACCGCCCTACCTGTCATCTTGACTTTCTAAACATCTCTTCAGAATTACTGCTTAATACATACTTTAGAACCAATTGTTCAATTCAGAATTAATTTAAGACAATATTGTATTAAAAATAATTCTTGCATATAGCTGTAATTACTGTCAGAACTCTTTTCTGTGCTTCCTCTCCTAAGTGCATTGAATGTCTGAAATTATGGAATTACACTAATGAATGTTGCCACTGATCTAGATGCCAAACCCCATTAAAACCACAATCCTATGTCTGCTTAGAAAGCATGCTGATGAAGGCACATTGGGAGAGGCAAAAATTTTCTGAATGTCTAAACAGGCTTAGGATTGCAACCTTAATTTAGAAATTCACTAGGTCTGTGGGAGCTGTCATTATTTCATGACTGTCCTTCGTTTCTGCAGTTCCAACATTCAGTACAAGATAGATAAAATATTTTTTGGTAATGGAATATTTTTCTCAGATACCAGGGGCTGGAAGGAACTGGAAGAGTAAAAAAAAAGCAACAGCAAAGTGGAAAAAATGCACAGAATAAATAGCATCAGTAAAATATTTTGAAGATACCAGAAACTGTAAAATAGTTGTCAGTTGCGCAGAGAAAATCTACATAGTTCTCCTCTGTACGGACACCCTTGGGTTTGGAAGCCATACCAAAAGCCCTGTTCATCAAATCCCTTTAGGGCCTTATACAGTTCCACTTCATACTTATCCTATATTTTTTTCCTTTGCCGCTTAACCAATTTTCCACACATGCTTTATATGCAGTTTTTATCACAAGTGTAAGTAAACTTTATCTTGCAGCTATTCTCCACTATGGAGAATTTGTTGGTGTGTTTTTGCTTCTGAAATGATACCATAGTTCTGCTTTTACTTAGCCTTGATAACAGCAAAAAAAAAAAAAAAATTCAATTCTTTCTCGCCTTGTAAATTTTTCTAAAGCTCAGGG
Organism: Varanus salvator macromaculatus; assembly: GCA_023646645.1. NCBI lineage: Eukaryota > Metazoa > Chordata > Lepidosauria > Squamata > Varanidae > Varanus > Varanus salvator. The sequence goes on along the minus strand of JAIXND010000674.1, from coordinate 39,822,262 downwards.
TAAAATTGATAGTTACCGTACAACCTTACTCAGGCAACTTAACTTGCTTTTCTGTTTCATTTGTTGTTGATTTTAACTTGTCTGAGAATATCTCAACAAAACTTTCTGGCACAAATTGTGGGGCAGAAGGGCAATAACCTTTCCTGTTGTTGATCTGCAGCAACTGGTGTTCATATCTGCAGTTGTAAATGCGATACATATTTATTTGTATCAGCAATATGTACATGGAAGTGGCTCGTGTAAAGTAAGGGCACAGAACCTCTTCCAAGCTGAGGTCTGAATTCCATCTCTGAGATGTCCATTTTGAGGGGTACCAAGGAGGTGGGGCTAAACTCCCATGAACCAGTATATTTTAGCTGACAACTCCTATTGCCAGTAACCAAATCTTCAGAGAGGAATTCAGCCCTTTTAGGATAGGGAAAAAGTGGGCAGCCACCAAACAATAAGTGGCTGAGGAAACATAGAAACAGAGCGAGTCAGAAGGGGCCTCCCGGGCCATCTAGTCTGACCTCCGGCACCAACCAGGACAAGTGGGTTTGAGGAATATGGCACTCTGAGGATCTCTGTGGCCTGGCATGGGGTCTCCGGAAGACCAGATTTGACCCCGAGCCTGAAGTTCCCACCCTCTACTTAAAGAAGAGAGCTGCTCTATCTAGCCCAGCACCGTATGTCTCATAGTGTCCAACTAGAAGGGAAGCCCAGGATTAAGGCAGGAGGACAATAACCTTTCCTGTTGTTGAGCTGCAGCAACTGGTGTTCATATCTGCAGGACTGCAGGCAGCGGGTTGACACCATGACAAACAGGTGAGGCAACAAGAGGGGAGACGCTTGTGAATAACCGATCAGAAAAGAGAGAAGGGAGGACACCGTGTGCCTGTTAGAAGCATTTGTTTCACCCTTGTTCTGTGCGGCCCATTATCCGGCCTGGTATTTTGCCGTGATTTGTCAGCAGGCCTTTGTTGTCCCCTAAGAGTGTCTGTTGATGGGCGTATCCGAGAGGATTCATTGGTGCTCTTAGTGTCCAGTGAAGCATTCCAGTCAGTGAAGTGTCCTATCCATACAATTGTTAACTGAGCTGTTGAACCGGACCCGTTTGCGCTGGGGTATACTCTGCTCTCAGAGTAGCCTCCTTTATCGCTTAAACATGTTTTCTGTTTGCATTCCTTTAACTCATCATGGAATCATTTCAACTCACTATCCAGACTAGGCAGCGTTGAATCAAAGGGAAACATTAGGTAATGTTTTTTCCTTCTTTTTTGTAACTGAGACTCATAAAGAATATCATCACATCCAGCAAGATTTGTTTAATATGCTGCACCCACTTTGGTTGAATTCATGGTTTTCTTTAAGCATGCCAAGACCCCTGGTTATCCTTTTCTCTCTGCAGTATCCTAGGATAGTTCATTTTTAATCTTCCGCTTGCATAAATCTATGAAAGACGGCCAACCCGTGATAGCAATGGTCTGTGGGTCAAAAATGGAGGATTTTTCAGAAAGCTCGTCCAAAGATTCTTTGGTGTAACCCTGGCAGCTGCCCTCTTCCATATTGGATTCCTTGAAAAGAAACTGGTGAAACAATGAGACGGGAAGCCACTTGTGAGTTACAGAAGTGGCAAGAGAGAAAAGGGGGAATCTTGGGTGCCTCCTGAAGATGCTTGTTATTCCCATGTTCTGTGCAGCCTTTTCTTTGGGCTTCCTTTTTGCATTTTCTAATTTTAAAAAGCCGAACCATATGCTCATCTGCACACTGGCCGGCAAGCATTTTAGAATGGAGCCAGGCCACTCAGCTCAGGTAAGTGCTCTAGGAAGCTGGGCTACTGATTGTCTTTTTCACTACACAGTGACCCTGGAACAGCTTCTGCACCCTCTTGTAGCTCCTTCCCAGAGACATGAGTAGAGTCTTCCTGAGTGCCTCAGAACTGGCTGCTGGCAGGCAGGCAGCTTGCTTTTTCAGAGTTGGAAAGGAGCAAGGGATTTATCAGACCACTCCATAAATAGAACCTGTGCTAAACCTGCCTCCCCAAACCCCCCTCTCCACTCCTAAACGCCTGTACCCCTCCAGTCTTTAGGAAGGTTTTTACTCCCCACCCCACCCATTCCTGAAGCCACCAATATTTCTTTGGGCCAAAATTTTAGCCTAGCCCTGTAATGAGATGCCACGACCCAGAACTACACACAGTATTTCAAGGGTGGTCGCAGCATCAATTTGTACAAATACATTTGTACTGTTTTTATCATACTGGAAGTCCTGAAGGTTCATTTCATTTTATAGGAAAGCATGCAAGGTTCAGGATTCCTGCTCTCATGGCAATCATCGTTGTGCGTTGTTCATGAACAGCTGGATATCTGATCCACCAAGTAAAGGCTTGGCAATAGCTGTTGGGCAATATTCCCCACCCTTTTGACCCTTGTTTGCACCCAGGGCCCTTGGCTTGCCGCCTGGAAAATTAATTAGCTCTGTACCCAGGATGACCCCTGCTATTGTAGTTTTAGCTTTAAAACTAACTAGTAATTAATCCATAGGTGCCCACTGATCTACAGCCATTGCTATCCCAGCACACCCACCTTCACGCTTGCAAGAGCCTATTAATAAGCAAGACAAGGCTGTTTACACTTCCAGAACTCCATTCCTACTAAACAAATGGCCTGAAAGATGTGAGTCATCACAATTTTATTATTATGTTGCATTTACATTCCACATCTTTTCCTCTTGTGAGGTACCCACGGTAGCTTACATAGCTCCATTTTATCCTCACAACTGTCTTGTCGGGTAAGGTGGGCCAAGTGTCTGTGATTGTTCCAAAGTCATCCCATGAACTTCATGACTGAGCAGGAACCGTGGTCTCCCAACTCCCCAGTCCAGCACTGTCAGCCCCCACACCTCACCGGCCTTGACGTTAGCATCCCCATCTAAAGAGTGGAGTTGTGGAAGAGTCTCCCCTGCACCCTGTGCACGGCAGTGAGTGCATCTGATCAGCTCTCCAGAGGCTGGGAAACCACCACACACAGTCCTTTCATGCAACATTCGCATGGCCACTCTGTGTCTTAATGTCACAAGGCTGAGCTGTGAGTCGGCAATGGCATGGCCACCAAAAGGGCCCTTTCCTCATTATGGGAGGATAGAAATGTGCTAGGAAGGACAGAGCAACAAGGAACTGAATGCCTGGAACTATTCTGATTTTTCTTCTTACGTGTAGCCTTTCCCTTCCTTCCATCTGTACGTCCATCCGTCCGTCCTTTTTTCTTTCTACATTCCCTGAGGTGTGCATGTGATGTTGTAAGAGTCCTTTGTGTAGCCACAACGATGCAGGCCTCACTGCCACGTTATCAACCTTCCCTTGCTGTATTTACAATAAATCAGTGCCCAGTTTGTTTCCCTGGTGTTCCCTGACTTCTCCCCCAGTGTTAGAGCACCCACCATTTTCACATGGAATCAATGGCCGCTTCTGTTCCTTTCCCCCTCCGAAATATCAGGCCCAAGGAGGTCACTCAATATCAAAGGCTAAATGGGAAAATGTAAACCCTCATGATTTCTCTATGGACACATGTCAAGTGAGCTGCAGCACCAGGTATTGATCTTCCGCATCTCGTTCGGCGAGCCCGCATCTGTACTCCTCTTCGGGCCTCTTCTTGGTAACATCCTGCCCCCACCCCCACATCCTTCTACTTCTTATTTCTGTCACTGAACGTGGGGGAAATACAGCTCCGCCTGCATGTGTCTTTCATTCTCTCTAAAATGTTTTCTTTCCCTTTTCCCTTCACCTGCCAAGGCCTACATTTATGCATTAGCCTTCCGACTTGGGTGGAGTGGTATAGTTTGATAAAAACAACCCGTGGCCTTCCTAAGGACCAAAGCAGGCATGGTAGTATTGTCCTGCATGTTAATACATGGAACTCTTCCAGTTATTAAAAAGGAGGAGGATGCTGGTCTTGGTTTTAAGATCAAGGGGTGAATCTGCAGGTGAGGAATACTGAAACTCTACCCAGACTCACCCGAAGCCCTCCCGGACTGTGTCCATGACTTCTCTAGTCACTGTTTTTGTAGCTGTCATTTCAATGATTTACTTACTTACTTACTTACTTACTTACTTACTTACTTACTTACTTACTTACTTACAGCTTTTGCAGGCCGTCCTATTATACAAGATCTCAGGGCAGCTTACAATGATGCAACAGAGAGAGAAACCAATTGGGTCTGCTAAGCCATTAAGTCATAGGAAGGGGAAGGGTCCATCTGCTCTCACCCACACTCCCCCAGGACACTTTCCATGCAGGTGATCAAAGCAGTTGAGTGCTTAAACATAATGGAATGGCCACTTTCACATCTGGGTGACATGCATTTATTTGGGGAGGGCTTAACACAGCAGGACCAAAACTACCAGAAAGATGCTCTCTGTAATAAACATCTCCTGCACAACATTTGGTAGGGGCACCTGGAGAAGATGAAAACCCTAATAGATTACTTGATAAACCAGTCCCTGTGTGACAAGTAAGTAGCCTGTTTTTTGTGTAACATGTTAGCCGAGTATCAGTATACATGCAGTTTATATGTCCTTTTGCTAAATAGGATACTTGATATTGTTATTAAATAATAGAAACTCTGGTTGTGTTTGTCCCCTAGAAAAACTCAGAGCCTCTTCTTGTCCCTTTGTCTTCAGAAAATGTAGGGGGAGCAATTCACGTGGTATTATAAAGAAAAGTATAGAAGAGGCAAAACAAAAGCAGTAAAGCAGTCGCCCTTTTACTGCTGTAATAGCTGTCAGAATCAGATCCCATATGCTCAAAGCAAGCTCCTTCGCCAGTCCTTACGCAGTCAGACTGGCACCATCCGTACGTAATGGGGAGGTATCTGCAGGCTTGGGCAATCTCAAGGTTTGCAGAAATAGGAACTGAGCGTGCTCGGTGGACATGGAATAATGGGTGGCTGTTAGGAGGGGGCGGAAGACTGGGAGACAGATGGAATTAATGGAGTGTCTTGGAAGAGGGCCTGGCTGGCTGGAGCGACCACTGAACAGAAGCGATGCGCAGTGCAACCCTTTGTTGCAGGCCCTGCTTGCAGTCTGCTAATGTAACCATTCAGTTGTCGTTCAGGCATACCATGTATTCAAGGAGCCCCAAACTTTTTGGACCCATGAGAATACTGGGGAACTTGAGAAACTGCTGCAGATGTCACCTCTGCATTTTGAATAAGTGAACCACTGCTTTTGTGTGTCTGCTTGTCACATTTATCATCTTAGGCTGCGTCTTACTAAGCAAAAACACACTTCCCTTTGTTTTGTTTTGTTTGTTTTGTTTTGTTTAATGTCTGTTGGACAGCACAGCATCTCTTTAATAAAGGATTGTCTCATTCATTCATTCATTCCGTGACAGTGCAATACAGCTAATGCTTCTTTTAAACATATGCTTTGGCAGGTAAAAGATTGATACTGGGAAGGTAAACACTTGCCCCCTATAATGCAGTGAATCGAGGAACTTACAGCATTTCTAATATTTGCACTGGTAACATACAGATGCCACCTTTCAAGTGGATATGCATTTGGAAATTTGATCTTCTTTTGTTGCCTGTGTATAATCATTGGAAAGTTGTATGCCTTTCATAGACCCGCATGGACATTTAATAAAAACAACAATGAAATTATAAAAAATGAATGAAAATGTTGGGAAACCACTGGAAGTACCATGGTACCGGCAATCGCTGCATTCGGGGCCCGTGGTATATCTAGTCCCATGGAAACTGATTTTCCATTAAGTCCATGGCTGGTGGCTGATGCAAGAAGCAGGGAGCAATTCCAGTAGAAAGACCTTGCTCTGGCCCACCCACATGGCTGCAGCATTCAGATGCTGTCGGCAGCCATGATTGATGAGGGAGTTGTTCCCACAGTATTGAGGACGGGGCACCTCTGCTAATTTTCTCAATGAATAAAATCAGAATAGATTCAATTTGACTGACCACCCAACAGCATGGCATTAATCTGTTGCTGACTGCGGCTGGCAAAATTAAGTTATAGTAAATGCAGATAATGGATGGATCTTTTAAGCACTAATGAGAGGAGAGAGCCATTTCTCAACAGCATACAAATGAAAAATGACAGTAGTTATTAGCATGTACTTTTTTAAAAAGGGGAGTTTTTTTTAAAGTAAAGTCTCAGGTCCAGCAGCTAGAATTTCCTCTAGAATTTCACCCTTGGACATTCGACTCCTTATTTACCTTTTTAGCAATATTTTGTGCCCCTTCTCTTTTGCAGAAATTCCAAAAAGGTTTATAACAGCACCATAAAATAACAGAACTCTGCAAGAAATGTGTAACAGCACTGTGCTAGAGATTGTTAAAGACTGTTGGGGCAAGCCATTTTTTTTTCAAGTTTTCAACAAAAACCACAAAGAGGCCAGTGCTGAGACATACAGGTATGTGAGGGGGTGTCAGACGGAGGTGGGTAGAGACCTGTTCTCCCGTACAGAGGAGGCCAGGATGCGCTCCAACAGAGCAAAGCTCAGGGAGCCAAGGTTCCATTCGGATGCCAGGAAGTACTTCCTGACAGTCAGGACCCCGAGGGTGTGGAATGGGCTTCCACGGGAGGTCGTTGAGGCCCCATCGGTGAGGGAGTTCAAAGGTAAGCTGGACATGCACATGGTGGGCATGCTGTGAGCGGAGCCGGCTGGAGCCAGGGATCAGTCTAGATGGCCCAGGAGAACCCTTCTGACTCGCTCTGTTTCCTTGTTTCGATGCTCCGGGCACAGGGGAGATAATTTCACAGAGCAGGAGCCACTGTTAAGGCGGCTTGTCTCCATGGCACCACAAAATAGAAATCTGTAGACCCAGACAGCAGACCATCTCATGAAGATGGTAATGGTCTAAGAGGTTGACCTAGGGCAGAGGACAGTTCATACGTAGGGGCGTGAATAGCTGCTTTATGCCAGTGGATCTCCTAACCCACTATTGGCAGGACTGAGTGTGAGCTGCTCTTCAAGGTTACAGCCAAGATTCCTTCCTGCTTCTACCTGGAGAATGAACCTGAGACCTTCTTCATGCCGAGCAGCTGCACTGCCACTGAATTCCTCTAGCCCTGCTCCCAGCTTACAGCTCTCCAGTTATTTTGGCCTACAATTCCCATCGGCTTTAGCTAGCACAGCCAATGCTTGAGAGATCAGAAGAGTTTTACATTCCATTGAACACAGTGGGACCCACAAAGAAACATGTGCAGGATTCTGCTGTTGACCTGCCAGTTTAAGATGATGATCCTAATCCTGCCTTGCCATTCAGCATTTTTAATATTACACTCACACACCCCCGTACATGCACATGCACTTTTCTTAACATGCAACAAAATCACATAATGTCTTTTTACATTTCTGCATCAGTAGCTAACTAATAAAAAGCTGCTGTCACAAGTGCTATGCAATTTTGCACTTCTGCACTGGATGCAAATGTTGCTTTTTGATCACCGTTCTCTCAAATTTAAAAATAAGGTTAACAGAATTTTGGAGACCGGAGATTTTTAACTATTATTCCTAACCTCTAAAATGAGTAGATATTTTCTTTTGCCAAGATATTGAAGGTGTTCATAGAAGCAGTGAAGTCATTTCAGAGACTTGCAGGCTGTCAACCGTGGTGAAATACGATCATATAAAGTAAGAGAAAAAGTTACTTTCAAAGAAATAAGGCCCACAAAATATACAAGTGTGATGTGCAAGCAATAACTATCGAGGCATAAAGGCATTTCTCAGGGATTAATGACTGGTGGGGTGGAGCTGATGGCCCAAGAATAGCTAAGGGCAATTAAACTCAACTGATCATTAAACTCCAAGGAGTGCCCTGCATTCAGCTCATCCTCATTATTGCAAAATAAATATTGAGAGATGAGGGCTGAACATTTTGCGATGTACGGCTTGTGATCATTCAAAGTGATGACCAGAAGGCTGCCTCGCAGTCGTCACTGCAGAGCTAATTGCACTAAACTTGTTGTGCATTTCTGGGTTACTGCTCCTTTTCTATAGCCCTCGCTCTTGGAGATTTGCAAGACCGTTTGTCCTCAGCACCATTTTGTTCCAGAAAGTTTACATTTTAAGATGGTTCAGGGTTGCATGTAAAGCAAAGATGCCATTGTGCATCCAGACATGTGCAAGCACGTGATTTTTGCATGCTTTCTGAAACTGCAGAAGGCAATATTTAGTTCAGGGATGAGCAGTTGGCAGCCCTCCCTCTATCTTGGCCTACACCCGCTGTCACCCTGCACTGTCAGCTCTCCTGGCTGGCACTGATGGGAATTTTAGGTAAAAACACCAGGAGGACCAGATGTTCCCTCCCCATGCTCTGCTTCATCCCAGCATGTGTGCAGTCACTGAAGGGTCTGAACTTGTTCTGCTCCTCTGAACTGTACGGAGCCAAGCTTCTGGTGCCGAATCGGGCAAAGTGTACTGCTGCTCATTCACGGTGTTGACATGCATGCATCTGATGCAAGGCTCAGCTATTCAGGCCTGTCAGCTGGAGGTTCTAAGCCAGCCAGGGTGGTATCATCTGCATCTTTTCAATGAAAATGTGTCGCTAATAATAATCAAACTAATGGCTTTTATTCTGAAATACTCTTCAGTATGCTATTGCTAGTACAGGACATTAGCAATTCCCATCAGTGACCTACTGATGAAATTGCAGGTGCGGGTGGAGGAAGAGGTGATAATTAGAAGTGTGGCGTGAAATATATTTAAAGGCACTTCCTAACATAGTTAATTGCCACTGTTATGAACACAGTGGTTGAATCCAGCGCCTCTTTCTGCCCTTTCCCCCTGAATTGCTTCTCCCTATGCTGGATGTGACCTATTCCATGTACAGCAGCTAATAATTACCTTTAAATAAAAGAATGGTGTGTCCTTTCTTTCCCCTCTGTGAACATTATCTAGGATTATATGCAATTTAATCTCATCTTTGATTTTGGCCTTACTGGTTCATCAAACACATTACTAGATCAGATTTGGTTTGAGACCAAGAGAACATTCCAAAAGCTTATATCAATGAGAGAAGTCCTGCCATGAATTTTAGGCCAAATAGAGATATGGATGTAAAGTGTAAGCCCAACAGATGCAACTTTCTTTATGGATCTCAGTGAGCTTTAGAACAGGAGAGATGAGGAGAGGCAGCGGGGGCGGGGGGGAGATAGGAGTGCACCCCACACATGCACCAACGTGTTTACAAATGCTTGTTTGCGGCCATATGAATGGATTCTTATTCTGATGTACTCGATTCTTGGACAAAGAAATATGTAGATGATTTGGAGGTACCTTCTTTGCCCAGGCTCAACTATTCCCAGTACACTAGAACCTGAGTCATCTAGTGAAACTAACTGGTTGGAGATTCAAGACAGAGAAAAGGGCCAACTCAACTTGTGGTATTCAGTGCCACAAGATGTGGTGATGCCACTAAGCTGGACAGCTTTAAACACATATCAGACAAGTGCATGAAGGATGAGCCTAGCCCTGGCTATGGAATATTATTTGTTGGAGCACAACTGTTGGAGAAAGCCATTGCCCATGCACCCTGCTTCTGGGTTTCCCACAGGCCACTGTGAGAAATGGGATGCTGGACTTCACTAGCATTTGGTCAGATCCAGCAGGGTTTTTCTTAGGTCCATAAGGTGCCATAGGCAAGGTTTAATTACGGCAACTCCTTTTGGATCCCCATGCTTTTGTGCCTTGAGTTTTAGTTTAGTTCTGTGGGATTCTAAGACGGCCTCATGCCTTTACCTTCTCTAGCTCTTAAAATGCTAATATTTTGAAGATCTGGGTTATTTTCACATTGCATTATTCATAATACCTGCTTAGTAGCCTGAAATTAAAATTCTCTTTCCTACTGATTTTGTCCCTTTCTATTTGGCAAGCATTGATTTTCTTCTCGCCCTCCACGTCTGTAATGGACCTTGAAATTACCGTGTCCTTTTCACTTTCCTTCTCAGTGCACCGTCCTCGACTGTGTTACAGTAGCTTTCCTAATTGTCTCTTATTTTGGCAAACGGTGCCCTGAACTAGATCAAGCAGTTCAATGCAGACATCTGTGTGTTCTGAAGGATTCTCTACCCACTTTGATTTTCAGGATATGCTGTCATTGTCTATCAGATTAAAGATCTGCCATCCTTTTCAGTATTTTATTTAAAACAACAACAACAACAACAACAAAGAAATGAGCACCAGGGAAGAGTTCCGCAGCTGATACAGATTAGCATAACCCAGGAGAAATGGCTGGCGCTAAGATGATTTGCACTGCAGAACATCTGGCATTATATCAGGTTAATTTGTAGGTAATCTAACGGCAACTTTCTGCTCCGGCAACCTCTTACCTTTATGCATGCATCTGAGTTCTATTGTGGGTTAAAAATCCAAAATCTACATCGCAATCTCTTGGAGCCCTACAAACAGACTGACATGGTACAGAAGTAATGCGCTTGTCAAGTGTAATTCGCTGAGCGTGCTGTACCCCATTCAACATTGGCTGCAGTGGGTAACTACTTACTCCAGGCAGTAACACATGGGCTGGCTAGCTTTATTGGCAGAATGCTATGGTAAAGCTGGACTGAAGCTCTTCCATCCCATATTTATGGGATGTGATGGTACATATCCCCTTCACATAGAGAACTAGCCTCTCAGGAATTCAGCTTAGCCATTCAGTTTTACATGGCTAAGCTTTTCCTTTCCCCCCACTTCCACCCTATTTGAAGTTCAAAAGTTACTTCCCAAGTAGGGAAGCCTTTAAACACACAAATTACTTCCCAAGTAGAGAAGCCTTTAAACACACACATTACTTCCCAAGTAGGGAAGCCTTTAAACACACACATTACTTCTCCAACAGGGAAGCCTTTAAACACACAATTGTCCATCTGCAGTCTGAAGTGGTACAGTCCAGAAAAGTATTTATTGCAGCATTCTGAGTACTATATAGGTGATGCTCAGCGGTGCTGTCTTCTAGCATCATCGTGCCACCAGCTATGTGACCAGTCTCCTTTGCTTACCTATGTTAATCTGGGCCTGGTGACACTGGTCCAAACTGAAAAAAGAGGAAGTTCAAAATTGATGAGATTTTAGAAAATGGTCTTGTTTAAAATGCACTTTCAGCAGGAAAAAGTGACAAATGTAGACATTTCACCTAGGCATTGTAGCCATTTCAAAGCTTCTCTTTGGTCAAGTTATGTGTACGCCACAATTTCTGTACAACTAACTGTGCAAGCAGAGATAATGTGGAATTGGGAACAAACCTCATCAACTGATATTGAAAGAGTCAAGTTCCTAATTCTTTTGGATGTGATAAAGGCCTGGTAAAATCTCAAGATAGGGGAGGAGAGAGGCTCAGTAGACAGAGAATAAACCCTCTGAGCCACACATAGCCTTATCCTTTGCAAGGATTAGAAAAAGCAAATAACATTCCATGGTATGGTGCATATATCTTTAATTGTTATTTGAATCTAAACAGCTTTGTTTACAGAAAACTTTGCTTTCGGGTCTGAACTTGCACCATGAAAATGAAAACCTGTATTTTTAATATTAAAACGAGAATCCAGTTTCTTAAGATCCGCTAAAAGTGCCTCCCCAGCATGTAGGTCCAGCATGCTGGGTATTACAGGGTAGACTGGTTTGTTTCTTGTTTTGAATGAACATCCACAGGATCTTGTCCTGAAAAATTGCTCACCCTCACAAGAAATACTGTATGTTGTGCTTCCATTCTGCTAGCACAAGACCCTCATAATTTCTACAGGACTTGCATTACCTGAGTGTTTAAGACAAGGTTGGTTTATTTTGTTTCTCAGACACCCCCTGACATCACAATAAAGTTAGCTGCTGAACTACTTAGTGATTTAGGCAAAACCCAAAGCCAGGTTAGAGCATTGGACTGGGACTCAGGTGATCCGGGTTCTCATTCCCACTCAGCCATGAGGCTCGCTGAGTTACCATGGACCCAGTCACTGACTGTCACCCTAAGCTATCCATCAGAGTCATTGTGGGGACAAAATGGAAAGAAGAGGGGACATTACATCAGCTACTTTGGGCTCCTTGCCAGAAAAAAGGTAGGATATGAATTTAATTGATAAATAATGAGGTCCACACTCCTGGAATTTGAGAGGTTTGTTCAGAAGGCAGTGTGTTATGGAAGCACAGGACTTGTTCAACACAGAGGGCCCACTTCAAAATGGATAACAAGCCAGAGAATAGCAAGTGATTCCACAGGTTTAAAGAGGAATAAAGCAATGCATATTCCCTATAATCTGCATTAATGTCAGTCTGCCCTTTGCAGAACTCTTATCTTATTTGGTACTGAAGACCTTTAAACCATCAACTCAAATGACCTCTTCCTGACTTGAAGTCAGAGAAGGAGCTGGTTGGGATGAAAAGTTTTCCTGATAACCATGTTGGACTTACGATATAAACTGGGTGGTATTTCTTGGATCTTACATGTTAATAACACAAGCGACTGTCCTAAACAGCAAAGGATGGTCCAAGACTAAAATGCAAAATCCATAGTAAGAGATAACCTTTATCAAGGCCAACCAAATGCCACAAAGGTTTCAAGTTTGCCGTAACTCTTCAATGGACTAGAACAGAGGGTGGGGTGGTGGAAACAAAATAAGGATCAAGATTAGGCTGCTTGAGGCCTGGAGGTTAGACTCATTCTCAGGATGGATACTGCTCAATAAAAGATTAAGTCCCCCTACCAGTGAAGCCATGGTTGACCTCCATTTTTGAGAACATAAAAGACTGGCTGCAACTCAGATCTGTTCCTTGGCTTGGTTAATACACAGGTTCCTGGGAAGGCAAAGAGAACAAGAAGAATTCATTTATTTATTATCATTGATAAACAGCCTTATCTGCTTAAGAAGTCATCAAGGCAGCATACAGCAATTTAAAACAATGAAACCCTGAAACAATTAAAAACAAGAACATTAAAACATTAAAAATGACACATTTTGAAAGGCAGAATTACAAAAGTGCCTCTTTACCCCCTTTATAAGGGCAAAGAAAATGGGGAGGGGCAGTTGTATTCTTGCAGGAATACATACCATCAGCTATGGGGAGCTATAAAAATGAAATGATAAGTAACGATTCTCCCTGTGATTGCATGGGGAATCTTGCAGGAAACCACAGCTAGTAACCATGTCAAACTGATCCTCCAACACTACCTTCTGAGCACAGCCCTACAGAAAGGCAAGAAGCACTTCTCAACAGCCATCCAGAAGGCAACTGTGGTTGGTGGTATCAAAAGCTGCTGAGAAGTCCAAGAAAACTAATCGGGACATACTTCCTCTTCCATCTAATCCCTGGTTTAGGTTGACAACCAAGCAACCCCATATTCCAACCAAGCCCTGTTGAAATGGATCCAAATAACTAGTATTATCCAGTTACATCTGGAATTATAATGTCACCAACTTTCTAACCACCTTAGCCAAGAATGATACATTTGAGACTGGCCTATAGTTAGACAGCATTTCTGGCTCTGAAAAACATGGCAAATAATTTTAGGTAATGTACTAAGAGGTTGGTAAAAATGATACAAAAACTAGGCTATATGCTGAGGCCATAAAATTTGTGGCTAAGACTCAAACTTAGACTCAAGACTTAAGAATCAGTCTCAAGAGAATCCTAATAGTCAAATCATTATTGAGGATTGTATAAATCTCAGGAATATCACAATTTATGTCCAGTTATATTCCTCTTAGACTATGCTTGTTGAGACAGGAAAAAAGTCCTACAATTCCCAGCATTCTGCAGCAAGTCGCTTGTAGGATGGTGTCTTTGCCATTCCTATATCAAGTTAAAGATTCCAACATTGGATGTAGTACTCCAGCTGCAGTGTTATAGCATCATATACAAAAACAAAAGCCAAATTTTGTGGATAACACACAGAAAGAAACAAAACAACTGAAATATGCCAGTGGTGACCATGTTGAGAAAAGTCATAATGGTGGCACAAAAGTAAATTACCGTATTTTTTGCTCTATAAGACTCACTTCCCCCCCCCCCTCAAAAGTAAGGGGAAATGTCTGTGCGTCTTATAGAGCGAATGTGTGTGTGCAGTAAGTCTGTCAGATGCGCAGCCCATGGGGAAGTGATGGGGAATGTGCCTGTGATTATGTGCCCGTTTGATTCAGAGTATTTTTTTCTTGTTTTCCTCCTCTAAAAACTAGGTGCGTCTTATGGTCAGGCGCGTCTTACAGAGCGAAAAATACGGTACATGACACCAAAGCAAGTTTAAAGCTAGGCAATTCTAAACGCTACCTTGCTTTGTCAGGACTGCAAAACTTTTAAATGCTCGCCTCTTTTGAAAGCTCTCTTCTTCCTAGAGCATTTAAGATGGAAGGCTTAATCATAACTGTCAGATGAATTAATCAATTCAAGCTGTAGACAAGCCAAGCTATATGTCAACTTACACATTTTGGGGGTGAAACTCTGTCTTCTTGCAATTGATTGTATAAAAGCCACACAACATGATTGGAAATAGAGAAAAGACTAATGAACAACATCACAAAAGTGTGAGGATTGGCTGAAAAGTTTACAATAAGATATGCCAGAGATTATTTTAGATTCAAAAAGAAAAATTACAGGAAATGAGCAACAATTTTAGTCCTCTTTAATACCATACCATTCAGTAATGGCAAGACCCACATGATTATCTAACAAATCAGAATAATTCTGTCTATTTTTTCAGGTTTTTCCTGCAGTGTAAGATTTTTTTGCAAGCTCCCGGGTATCTGGCATGGTTTGGATAGTTTTTGCTCCAAAATAGATTTGAGTTTTCAGCACAGATGGGACAACATGGTTACAGCAACCATTCCATGACTGTGTTTCATGACCTGACTTGTAATAGCAAACCCCTAACAGTTCTGCCCACACAATATGTCCAAAAATGTTGCTAGAACACAGATGTCCCTACCAGGCTAGATTGCATAGCTCTGGTCTGTCTTTTGGAGCAGCAGTTGTTCAACTAAAACTAGCTGGAATTCTTCATTTCTCACTTATGAAATGGTGCATTCTATGGATCACAGGGCAGAATTTATGAAGAAATTGTGATGCCAGAGTGTAGGACATGAAATAATCAGTTCCAGTTGAGACCAGATTCAGGCTGGATACTAGGAAAAGTTTCCTAACTTTCAGAGCAATATGATAGTGGAATCAGCTGCCTAGAGAGGTGGTGGGCTCTCCCACACTAGAGACATTCAAGGCAAAACTGGACAGCCATCTGAGTGGAATGGTGTAAACTGGTGTCCTGCGACAGCAGCAGGTAGGATCTGATGGCCTTTGTGGCCCCTTCCAACCCTACTATCCCATGGTTCTTCTCTTATCAAATAAAAACTCTCAGTCCTCAAAAACAGCAATTGGAGCAGGTCAAACGGCTAAAAAGTAGATTTCAGTCAGAGAGAAGCTTTACAAAAAGCTAGGTGTGGTATCTATAGACTGGACTTTGTGGGGTTTGGTGGTCTTTTTATGATTTGTGACCTTTGTGGGTCACAAAGAAAGGCATTATTAGTGGCAATTCCATAATAGCTTCCCAGCCAACACTTCCCTACAGTTCTGAAAAGCTATCAGCATTTCTGAATTTGCCCATAACCTGATTAATCAACCTGGAAGATGACCAAAGAATTCATTGGTGATTCAGTTGTCTCTCAAACTAGAGCGTCAAGAAAGGAATACTCAAGCATTAATTTAAATTATTCCCGTTTTTTAAAAAAGGCATAAAGTCTGTCGAACATGGCTGGGAGGGAGGACAGGGAGAAAACACCACCGCCTGAAAAAAAAAAAAAAAGCCTAGGCTTTAAATGTGGAGGCCAAATTATAGCTGGTAGAGACATGCCCAAGCCCTGTGCAGGGAAGTTCATGCAATTATATTAGAAGTTGTTCATTCAGAGCTACAAGTGCCTATCACCATCTCATTGCCACCTCATTCTTCTTCTGGTATAACTGAGATTTGGTAGCTCCGCTGTGGCTAGGTGATGTTGCATTCATGGCTTTTGAAGTGATACTCAGCCACTGCATAGGAGTGGACTCATCCCTACCCTGAGTGATGTTAATCCATATTGCAGATAAGAGTAGTACAGGATTATCATCCTAGAAGAAACACAGAAACAGTATGTCGGAAGGGGCCTCCCGGGCCATCTAGTCTGACCCCCGGCTCCAGTCATGACATGCCCACCATGTGCACGTCCAGCCTATCCTTGAACACCCTCACCGATGGGGCCTCAACCACCTCCCGAGGAAGCCCATTCCACGGGCTCAGGGTCCTAACTGTCAGGAAGTACTTCCCAGCATCCAGATGAACCTTGGTTCATCAATTATATCTTCCTTCTTAGCCAAAAAAACGTGGCCCACAAAATGATACTGTCTAGGGAAATGTAGCATAGCACAAAAGCTGTATATTAGTTAGCCATCCTTCAGGAGTGGCTAGATGGAAGGTTCCTTCACATTTAATTCAGTTTTAGTGGTCGGAAGTGTCCCTCCTTTAGTGCATAACTAGCACTGGCCTTGCTAGATCCTCGCTTGCCATTCCAGTTATCTAACTTTTCCTAAAGTTCCCTAACTTTAAAACAAACAGAAATGCTTTCCATCTGACTACTTTCATTTGTTCCTTTCCTTTTTTTCCAATTCCGTTCCACCCCCAGCAAAAACTCCCTGGGCATTTCACAAATACAAGCCACAAATAAAAGATAATAAAACATAGTATAGAATTTTTAACATTAAAAACAATTTAAAATCACTAAAATAATTCCACTTAGATATTGGAACCTGGTAAAACAATGGACATAAATCACTCAGTCTTGGACAGTCTTGACCTGGCAGCAGAAATGACAGTGGAAGAACACTCCACAAAATGGGGGGGGGGTCACCACAAAGCCATCTCTAGGGTTGCCATCCTTCGGAGCCCCTCAAAGGAGGACTTAGGTGGGGTCACAACTCTTGATTGTGGTATCTGAGCGCATGCTGTTGGGAGAGGTCCTCCATCAGGTATTGCAGTCCCAAGCTATGCCAGTTTGTATAGGTTAAAGCCAGCACCGTGATTCAGGCTCATTTGGGGTTCCACTGGCAGCCAGTAGAAACAAGCCAGAATTGTTACGTCCTCAGACCCCACCATCAATCTGCCTGTCAGATTTTGCACATTCTGCATCTTCTGACAGGCATGTATTGATCGCCCCATGTACGTTGCAGCAGTCCATATTGGAGGTTGCTACTGAAGCCTGGTTAACTCTGCCCAGATAGAGGCATAGCCAGGCCACCAGTCCAAGCTAGCAGAAGACACCCCGTGCCACTGAGACCACCTGAGCATCAAGTGACAGTTATGGCTCCAGGACAACCCCTAAGCTATGGAGGGAGCACAGCACCTTCTAGAAGAGGAGGAGCCTCCTCCATCCAGTCTAGCCACTAACAGCATCTCAGTCTAATCTGAG
The DNA here is from genome assembly GCA_023646645.1 of Varanus salvator macromaculatus. Classification (NCBI taxonomy): domain Eukaryota; kingdom Metazoa; phylum Chordata; class Lepidosauria; order Squamata; family Varanidae; genus Varanus; species Varanus salvator. The sequence goes on along the minus strand of JAIXND010000674.1, from coordinate 39,804,852 downwards.
CTGAGCTTCAGTCTGTTATCCCTCAGGCACTGATTGTAGCTCATCCATAGCCCCACTTACTGAAAAAGGAAAGGGGAAGGAAGCCGCACGTCGTCAGCATTGTGATGACAACTCACTCCAGGTGACCTCACACAACAGTTTCACATAGATGCTAAAAGCATAAGGGATAAAGCCGCCTCCTATAGAACCCCATGCTGGAGAACCCACCTGGCTGAGCAGTATCCCTCAGGAGGATACCATGGGCAGTGGTATAGAAAGCCACTGGGCGATCAGCAAGGACACACTCCCCTGTCTCTCCCAGAAGAGGCCATCTTGCAGGACAAGCAAGGCAGTGCCTGTGCCAAAACCTTGACTGCAGTGGAGCTAGAGAATCCGTCTCATCCAAGGCATAGGTAACTGTCGTCAAGTCAGAGCCGCAGTCAAACTCAGTGTCATAGGCAGCACATCAGCCTAATGGTGCCACCGCTTTCCTTTCCACCTCTGCTGCTTAAAGATCTGGGGATGGCATGGGGTCTCTGCAGATAGGTCGTAAAGATAAAATAGACTCTGCAGATTGTCTTATTTCTTGGAAGAAAAGCAGGATACAACAGAAGCTATAATTATAAGCTTGGGGGGTTTTGTGCTTTTTTACACCTCTTTGTTTTCCTGATGTCACTCACAATTATACTTAGTATATAGTTCTGTTATAAAAGGTAGAATTGTATTCACACTTGGAAGGGCTGACCAAAAGCCAACATCAATTTCATTTGGTGTTTGCTCATCTTTTTAATATATATTTTGTTTTGTTTCTTTAAAATGAAGCTGGTAGTGGCGCAAACATTTTGAAAATCCCATCAGTTCCTCTGTTTACTAATTTGGGGGATTTTTTTAAAAGGAGGCTGATGATGCTTACTAGCACTAAGCAAAGTTTTGAAACATTTCCCAGTCATTTATGGAAAGAATTGGATTCAAAAAGAAATTTCTAGTCTCTGACAGGCAAGGGATTATAAATGGTTCTATCTGCTGGTTGCAGACACTTAGACAAATGACAATTTGAAGCTATGATAATGAATGCATTATCATCAGTTATTCCAGAATAAATTTGTCCTCCTTTGCAGAATTCAAGAGAACTCTAAAATTAAACTCTCCTCTTTCTTTCCACTCCCCCAATCCCACCGCAAATATCTAATCTTTGAACTCTGCTGCAAGTTGTACATATATAATACGATTTGAGCAAAGAGAGATTTGGTGCCAGGCATGTAGAGGCTGGTGGACACACGGTTTCTCAGCAGCCCAAACAGCTTAGTGAATCCCCAGGAAAGCTTGGCGTAATGTTTTTCTAGCCTAGAGTGATGAATTGTGGTGACTACGTGACTAGGAACATGAAACCTGGAAGGACCCCAGTGTGGAACATGCAGGTTCTGTCCTTCATGCTGTTTCATCTGAAGTTCCGAAGACACCCTTTTGCCACTCTGGTCCCTGAACACTCGTCATCAGGGCTGGTCCATGCACGGATGAGGATCCATGTGCAACAGGGTGCAGGAGTCCGTCTGCCTTTGCTACCACATGTTTTACGTACTGCTAGAGGATTCAGCTTTGGGGTGGCTATCAGCCTAGAACGTGAACTCTGGGGAGTTACTTTGACAGGTTAAACAGGGAAACCGGCCTTTTTTTCTTTTTCCTTTATCTGGGAAGAGCCGTGCATAGTGCAGCAACAGCATGTTAAAATCCTTCCAATCTTGAGTCTACCCTGTCATGCCACACAGGACCAGCTGTCAGGACAGGGCTGGACAACGTGTGGCCTTGCAGAAGTCTCGGTGTACAGTGCCCAGTGACCCCAGGCAGCATAGCAAACTATGATGGAGTTTGAAGAGTTTCAAACGTCATCTTTTCATCTACAATATTACATTCTTCTGTGCATGCAAGGGCTCTCCTAGCCATGCAAAATTTATTCTTTATTTTTAATCCCCCCTTTCACTTCCAAACTGAACAACGCCCAGATTTTTCAGTAATGCGGCCTCCAATTCCCCTTCCCATTTTCTTCTTGGATGTTGTAAATGTCGCTTCCACTGGAGTATCACAGAGCTCATGGTACTTTCTAAGAAGTTTGAAAGCGAGTATCAAACTGTTCCTTTAATAATGTCAGCTAATCTACTAAGAACTTGTTCAGTTTATTCTCGGTTATATTTTTTTCCCTGCATACTAAGAGCTCAGTCATTTTGTTTTCAAAGCAAGTAATTTTCTCAGAAGCTAAAAGAATTATGCAGCTCTTAAAGAATTCATCTTAACCCCCGACCTTTAACATTTCTGTGCCACCAGATTTTTGAAAGAGTTTTCAATTAATAAAGGGTGAGTGTCTTAGCAGTGAATACAAATAGAGAAGCCTGCAATTAATAGATAACCTAAAACAATGGTTTTAATAGCCCATGACAGAGAGCATTTAATATGTAAGGGGATTTCCTTAGTTTAAAACAACACAAAGGCTGAGTGAATGTGGGTGAGATTAGCAACATGCATCAAGGGTATGCCATTGTTAGAGCTGAAAAGAGCCACACATGTGTAGATAGTGATAATGCAGATAATCATTCATTTGTATATCACCAACTTTCATAATGGGTGAGGGCTACAAGTTCTGTTTGGGCTTTTTCTATGCAGCCTGAATTAGATAGGGAAATGATTAATTACAGAGCTATATTTCTTGTCAAGTCATGAATAAATATGTTTAGCATCAGTATAGCTGTTTACAAACAGAAGAAGTTGCACACTTGCCAAAGATTTGATTAAAAAATAAAATCCCAAACATTCACTCCATCTCAATATTCTCTATAGGAAAGATCTTTACATTTGTGTAGTTCGGCATGTTGTAATTAAATCGTTCCTAAATGTTTTAATTAGACCAAAGGGAAACAGGAAAGTTTTCATTCTGCTCTTTGTAAGACCTCCTAGGGTATCACCGAGCTGGGAGCAGTGTGTATCGTCACCCTCTTGACTCTTTTTCTGTACTGCCCGACTGTGTGTGCTTTGAGCCGCAAGACCCTGTGCCACCACCGTGCTTGGTGCAGGATTGGCACTGGGCAAGCGCACGCGGTCTGAGGCTGAAGGCCCAGGGACTCCTGGTGTCATGTAAGAAGCTTCTGTTTGCTTGCTTGCTGCATTTTTGTCCCGCTTTTCAGACAAGTGTTGCTTCCCGCAACGGCTCAGATCCATTTAAAAAAGAAGGAGGGTCAGTATGAAGCTTACAAACTAAAATGACATGACACATAAGGGAAGGGTGTGGAAGGAAGAGGCAGCGGGAGGAGGTCAGTTCTCCAAGGCCAGATTAAGCAGGCATTTGAAGCCACATCAGGCCAGGCTGATCTTCCCTTGAAAAAGGAGGTTCCTCTGGCCGATGGATGGGTCCAGGGTGATACTTCCCTATCTGCAGTCCAGGGCAATGGACAGCAGGAGCTGAAGTTCTTTCTGGCAGGGAAGGGAAGCAAGTTTCCTGCAGCTGCTCCTTCTCTGGCTGATGGATGGACCAGGTGGCCTCCCCCTTGGCTTGGCGTCATTCATGGGTGCAGCCTCCCAGCGGCCCTGCCGACAGAAACCAGAGTGGGCTTGCTGCTCTGTTTAAGTGAATGCCCATGTGGCTCCAGGTGTTGCCTTAATCCATGTGTATCTTGCCAGCTAAACCCAGTCCTAGTTGAACCCTGCTCCTCATTTGCATGGTATATAATACTACCAGTGCTGTATATAACATATACGTAGTGCTGTATATAACATATGCAATGGCCAGGCCCCTGTCCCCAAAGAGACAGACATCTATAATCTGTCATTTCATTTCAGGAGAAAGACTAAGGCTGGGTCTGTTGATTTTCCCCCTGCTTGCCATGCTCAGGGTAGTGGGTGACATTTTTGAAAGGGGGTTCCTATTATGTAGTGGAACTTTAAGACTTACCCTATAAAGTAACACTCCTCAACTGGATGGCTAGCAGATATTTTGGACCACAACTTCTGTCCTGCTCAACCAGCATGGGCAGCATGTGGTCTAGTTCAGCTGGACGCACTAGGTTGGTATACTGTTTACCTGCAGTCCGTCTCTGTCTCTCCTTAGAATGTCGTCTCACCAAGTGCATTGTAAGTTTCTGTTTGGAGCAAAGACAAGCACTTGAGATCCGAATGATCCAGTTAATGGGTCTTCACAGCTGCCCGTGCCTAACGTACACATTAGTGCCCTAGAGACCTCCCACTCAATCTCCCCAGAGATTTTTATCTCCCAGATTTTCAATCATTGTGACTATGAAAAGATCAAAAAGCATTGCCAAAACTAAGCCTGCAATGTGGCATTTTGCCCTGGTTCAAAGGTTCTCACAAAATATATTATCAGTACTTCGGCAACCCCAGGCTACTGTTCTAATTATATTCAGATTCCCGACAGAATCAGATACTATCTTACAGTAGGAATAATTCATCTCCCTAGTTATAGGTCATGCAAATTTTCATTTCCAGGAATCGCTATCTTTGAGGAGACTTGTCTTTTGATTCTTTACTGTAGAAATAGCAGGATAAGAGTTCTAAATGCAAGGTTTACACAAGCAGATAAAAATGCCTGATAGATTTCGCATCTTCTTAAATCAGGGCCTCCAATCAGAAGAAGAACAGCATCAGTCTCAATAATAGCCAGCTTGAAGTTTACTAGATTCATTCTATAGGCATTAAAGATGGGACAAGTTCTTTGAGAGCACTTCTCTTTCCATGCATTTAGAATCCCCTTTTCACACTACTGAACATGTTTGGATTGATTTTACTTTATGAATCTATTATGTTCACATTCCAAAGGATACATTGTAATTTTGAAGCAGCATGTCCAAAAAATAAACTTCTAAACATATATATAAAGCTTTCCAGGAACTCATGAGACAAGGGTTATTTCTCTGACTCTTTCCTGTCCTTTGAATATGTCATTTCAAAAGATCTATTTACAATCCAGGAAGTTCTTCCCCACCCAATTTTGCCTTGTCTGTTGGCATGCCCAGCTTATTAGCCTGGAGAAGAGAAGGCTGAGAGGAGATATGATAGCACTTTTCAAATACTTGAAAGCCTGTCACACAGTGGAGAACCAGGATCTCTTTTCAATCAGCTCTGAATGGAATAATGGGCTCAACTTACAGGAAGCCAGGTTCTGACTGAACATCAGAACGAATTTCCTGATTGTTAGAGCCGTATGGCAGTGAAACCAATGACCTAAGGATGCTGTGGACTCTCCCACACTGGAGGCATCCATGAGGCAGCTGGACAGCCATCTGCTAAGACTGCTTTCACTTAAGAGTCCTTCAGTGAGTCTTGCAGGGTTGGGCCTTATAGACCTCTTCCAGCACTATCATTCTAAAATTCTAGGATTCTATTTGTCTCATGGTTACCCTAATTGTTCTCACAAGTCATTCTATTCTATTCTATTCTATTCTATTCTATTCGGCTGCCTTGAGGGACATGATACTGCAAACCCAATATGGTCAGTTTAAGTGCAAAAGCTGGGTAATTTGGATTCATTTCTTATCAGTAAAGAATGCCAGTGAGCCAGTTGTTGGTTCCTGGTGGCCTGGCAGTTGTCCCCATCCCAGAAGCTTCAAAGATAGATGATTTTACCCTCAAGCCAAGAGGCCAAGCAATATTGCAGTAGTTACTCTGATGGCATTTTTAATCTGATTTCCCAGTGCTACAGCCCTGACAAAGTGGTGCAAATATGAAAAAATTGTCCCAGTAATATGAATGTATTCCTCCTAGATAAAGAATGTTAACTGTTTGGAAACTAAGGATGACAATCCATCCAAAGTACCTTAGCTCATTAACCAATACTATGACAATTAATGTTGCATTGTCCAAACAAAGGGGGACATTTGGATGAAGATCTCTTATAATATTAATTCTAACAAACCATTTATTGTCTTGTAAACAATCAACTCAATTACTTTGGCCACCTAATGAGAAGAACCTATTGCTGGGAACAATAGATGGCAAAGAAGAAGGGGATGGCAGAGGATGAGGTGGCTGGATGGAGTCACTGAAGCAGTTGGTATGAGCTTAAGGGGACTCCGGGGGATGGTGGAGGACAGGAAGGCCTGGAGGAATGTTGTCCATGGGGTCGCGATGGCTTGGGCATGACTTTGCGACTAACAACAACAACAACAAACAATCATAAAAGCAGTCTTTATTCCACCTACCACCTACTGCTGATTATATAACAAGTCAAGGCTAGGGAACTTGAGACTCCCGGTCCCAGCCCAGCTGACCCAATCAGCTCAACAGGGATGTCATGGATAGGCCATTCTGGAGAGCTTTCATTCCTGGAGAGCTTTCATTTCATTAAAGACAACATGATGGCGTGTAACAACAACAGTGAAGTTATACTGTGATCCCGTAATGGTACCTAAAACCAAGTGCTGTACCTTACACAACAGAGGTCTCAGGTTCACACACAGACTTCCTGTTGCACACAGAAATACCTGCATTGGAAACCACAGATTGGCTGTTGAGAGAGAGTACCACATGTATATTCCAAGATGCGCATGCCCTGTGCATACACCACTTGAAAGCAATAGGCGGGTAAGTTGAGTGATGGGCATGGAAAGTAGTGCTGAGTGGAGGACCATATGTGCAGAATTATTTTTAGTGCACATTTGATCAGCTAGTGTCACTCCACAGTGCAGGGTAGACTGTCCAATCCTTCATGCCATGCAGATAGAAAAGAATATCTTTATCTGTTACTTGGATCAGGCCCAGTTATAACCCACGTTAACTTGTCGCCTGCTGCACTTTCTTTGGACAAATACGTCCAATACATGGCCCATATAAACGCGGATGCATCCGCTTCTATGCCTGCTATAGATCTGGAGTGGAATGTTGCAACTGAATGTGATTTGTTTTAAAGCTGCCCTGCAAATTTACAAATATTATAGCTTCAAATTGGCAGTGATAAAAGGACTTCGAACTCATTACCGAGCCTGTGAGCCATCTACTTCAGCCTGTAATATGAATTCTGAAGTTAGCACTTTAGTTGTATGAATGTTATTACTGATCATTAATTTTTAAACTGTCACAGTTATTCAATTTTTAAAAAATCAAATTAGTTTTATATAACCCTGCAGAAGATAAAAATGAACATTCATCTTCCAAAAACTTTGCTCACAATGGATAGCCTTTAATGTACTCCGCAAGTAAGCTGGCAGTCCCTGAAGATGACATTAAGGACAAAAGTTCATTGCTAAGACCTTTCCAGCTGAGATAGAAGTGTCTAAGGGGGCATGTATATGTTGGGTACATCAAAGTACCCATCATATTTATGATTATTTCATAGAATTATGTTAGGTTAATATAATTACCTGCAATATAATCACACTTATTATAATTAGATAAATTATTCTTTACCTATTCCTACAAAAAATATGCAGTGGGACATAGACAGATAGTTCTGTTTGGACCTCTGCAAAGCTACAAACTCCGTGGATTGTGTAAACTGCCCAGAGAACATTGATTGTATAGGTATCATGAGGAGGAGGAGGAAGAGGAGGAGGAGGAGATCATCCTTATCACTATAGGACCCACAGCCTTAAGCAGTTTGGAGCAACTTTTAGGAGCAGAGCAGTAAATCTGTAGCCCTAGAGCAATATACACCCTTCAGGTTAATTTCATGCAGCTTTCAACCTAATTTGAGACATCTGCGTGCCTTCAGTTCATACCTCTACCATGAACGAACTTTCTTTTCCAGTGGCAGCCCATTGTATGGGAAGGAAGTGGGAGAGAAGGAAGGGGTCTGATGGGAAGAAGAAGAGGAACAGGTGACATGCCTGCTCAGGGCTTTGGCCCCATCACCAACAGCAAGTGTTCCAAGCAGAGTATCCATGAAGGAATGAGGTCCTCAGCAGAAAAAAGGGTTTCCTATCCTTCATCCGGGACTGCAGGTGGCGCAGTGGTTTAAACTGCTGTGCTGCTGGGCTGGTTGATCGAAAGGTCGCCGGTTCGAATCTGCACACGGGGTGAGCTCCCGTGTGCCGTCCCAGCTCCTGCCCACCTTGCAGTTCGAAAGCATGCAAAGGCAAGTAGATGAAAAGGTACCACTTCGGTGGGCAGGTAACAGCGTTCCGTGCACTTTGGTGTTGAGTCATGCCGGCCACATGACCACAGAGACTGTCTGCAGACAAGCGCTGGCTCCCTTGGCCATGAAACGGAGATGAGCACCGCCCCCTAGAGTCAGGCATGGCTGGACGTAACGTCAAGGGGAAACCTTTACCTTTTACCTTTATCCTTCATCCATTCTAACAAGATACGAATGAGTTATTGCACATTCTTTCTTTCTTTTTAATTTGCTACCTGACCCTCACCCTTAAAAGGTTTTCTGAAAAATTTAAAATGAGCAAAGTAAGAATATCATAAAGAATTGGAACCAGCAATTGCAGCCCTAAAGTAAATAAGGTATGTAAAAAGTAATGCAAATAAATAAATAGCGTATTATGCCTAGAATACTCCATCTAGTTCCAGTTGCCACATCTCAGAAAGAATATTGTAGAAGAAGAAAAGCTGTAGGGAAGAGCAGCCAGAATGATCAAGGGGCTGGAGCACCTCTCAGGTGAGGAAAAGATACAGTGTTTGGCACCTTTTAAATGGCTCAGAAAAATATAAGTAAGACAGAGGCATGCTAGAGATATATAGAATGATGCCTGGTGTGGACAAAGCGGATAGGGTTTTCTCCCTTTCTCATAATGCTAAGATAATGCTAAGCTGAATGATAGGCGATTCAGGGCAGATAAAACAATGCATAGTGCTGAATTTATTACTACAATGCATGCTGGTAGCCACCAACACGGATAAATGGCTTTACAAGGGAATTATTGTTATTATTACAACATTACATTTATACCCCGCTTTTCTTCTTCTTGCAAGGCAGCCTCCAAACTTATCCTCCTCTGGATTTCATTCTCGTGACAGCAACCTTGTGAACAGGTTAGGATAGGAGTGAGTGACTGGCCCAAACTCACCCAGTGAGCTCCACAACTGAGTAGGAGCCATTTAAAAGATCTCCCAGGGCTCCCATCCAACTCTTTAACCACACTGGCTCTCAGTCCAGTTTAGACAGGCAAGAGCCATCAACAGCTCCTAGCCCCTGATGGCAACTAAAGACAACTCACTGGGGAACAACAGCAAGAAACAGCTCTCATTCTCATGCCTTTGGGCTTCCCATGAGACATCAGGATGGTCACTGACCAAAGAGAATGCTGGACTAGAGAGACCTTTGGGCTGACCTAGGGGGACTCTGGTTTTCACTTGTATTTGTTACGTGTCAGTAATGCCCAGTGGCCAAAGCTCTCTGGGTGGCCCAGATTAAAATGAGAAAATACAACAAGGGCTTGGGTTCTCTGCTTCCACAGTGGAGCCTGCCATGGCCTTTTGAATGGGAAACGAAGCCCCAGTGGTTTCTTCAGTAAAAAGACAGCTGTTCTCTTAGTAGCTGAGAAGCTTGGCAGGAATACCGTATTTTTCGCTCTATAAGACGCACTTTTTCTCCCCTCAAAACTAAGGGGAAATGTCTGTGCGTCTTATAGAGCGAATGTGCCTGACACCCGGGACGCTGCCCGCCCGCCGGCACCACCAGGCCGGCATGTGCTCGGCGTGCCCTGCTCCACCGCGAACTGATCACCCCCACCGGGAAGCTCCCCACCTCCCCCCCC
>JAIXND010000674.1:39768646-39794772 GCA_023646645.1 Varanus salvator macromaculatus | reverse complement strand
CCCCCACGCCACTTCCGCGGCAGGCACAGATGAGGCTTTAGAAGCACGATCCTTCTAAAGCCTCCACCGCCCGCACTGTCATCCCCCATTGCCATCCCGCGCCATCCCCCACCTCCCCCCACACCACAGGGGGCAGGCACAGATGAGGCTTTGCTTTAGAAGCACAATCCTTTTATTAAAGTTTAACAGGTTAAGAAACAGTATACATTGAAGCAGCGTTCTCTTTGAGATGTGAGAGAAGCAATTGACAATGTAAAGAGCTGGACACATGGACTGAGCAGTCAAATAGACATTGTTTCTTCCAAAAGCCTTTTGATAAAATCCATCAACAGACTCTTGAGAAAACCTGGCAGTGATGGAATAAGGGCTGTGTGTGCACACACATGTTGTCCTATGGATCAGTAACTGATTACAGAATTGAAGCCAACATTGAGAATGCATGGTATTCTCACAAGATTCTGCATTAGGATCAGTGCTTTTCAACCTGTTCATAAATGATCTGGAATTAGAAGTGAGCAATAAAGTAGCCAAGTTTGCTGATGATACTAAAATTAAAAGGGATTGTGAGGAATTCCAGTGGGACCTCTCTGAGCTGGGAAAAAGGGCATCAGAACGGCAAATGCCTTCAGTGTAAGCAAGTGTAAAGTTAGCATGCTGGGGGGAAAGAATCTCATCTTCAAGTTTAAGCTGATGGAATCTGAACTAGTGCTGACAGAAAGGGTCTTGAGAATGTGGGGGACAGCTTGATGAAAATGTCAAATGTTAGGAGGAAATGCCATAATTAGGAAAGGAATTGAAAATCAAATTTCCAAGATCATATTCCTCTTACACAAATCTTTAATATGACCATACTTAAAGTATTGTGTACAGTGCTGGCCACCACACCTGAAAAATGACATTGTTGGAAAAAGTGCAAAGAAGGGCAACTAAAACAATCAAGGGATTGGAGCAGCTCCCCTATCAGACTTTATGCATGGTGTGAAAAAGTGGAAAGTGGGACATTTTCCTCCTCTCTGAAAAAAAAAAGGGTTAATCCCCATGAAAACACCCATCACTCCTTTGTTCTGAAAAAAAAAAAAAAAGATTCAACAGCAGAAGTGTGGTGAGCTTGAAATACCTTTTGGGAATGGAAGGGAAGTTCCCCACAATTCAGCTTTGTCTTTCAAGGGTTGGGTCTTTTAATACCTCATGGATAATTAACTGGGACTTCTAAATGCTTAACAAAAACAATGTGGATATAAAGTTCCCTTTCCAATTGAGGATACAAGAAACACAATTATTATAGTGATCTCTGCAACTGTGCAAATGTTAGATTTTCATGCCCTTGGTCCAGAGGAAGAAATGACACACAAGAGACCACTGAGTGAACATTTCTCTCAACTCAAAAGGATGCGTAGATGCAGCCCGAGTTTCTTAAGCATCACTTTTAAATATGAAAAAAAGAGAGAGAGAAAAGTTGGAGGATTGAATTTAGGTCTCTCCTCATTGCTCACCTTCTCTGTCTAAGATAGAGGCAAGAAAAACCAGAGAGAGCAGGTATGCTGGGGGTGTGCAATCAAAAGAATTTTGTTGTTAGTCGCAAAGTCGTGTCCGACCCATCGCGACCCCATGGATAACATTCCTCCAGGCCCTCCTGTCCTCCACCATCCCCCGGAGTCCACTCAAGCTCACACCAACCGCCTGTGTGACTCCATCCAGCCACCTCATCCTCTGCCGTCCCCTTCTTCTTTTGCCATCTGTTGTTCCCAGCATTAGGCTCTTCTCCAGGGAGTCCTTCCTTCTCATTAGGTGGCCAAAGTATTTGAGTTTCATTTTCACTATCTGGCCTTCTAAAGAGCAGTCAGGGTTGATCTCCTCCAGGACTGACCAATTTGATCGCCTTGCGGTCCAAGGGACTCGCAGGAGTCTCCTCCAGCACCACAACTCAAAGGCCTCAATCCTTTTGCGCTCGGCCTTCCTTATGGTCAGCTTTCACAGCCATACATTGCAACTGGGAAAACCATAGCCTTGACTATACACACTTTTTTTGGCAGGGTGATATCTCTGCTTTTTTAGTATGCTGTCTAGATTTGCCATAGCTTTCCTCCCCAGGAGCAAGCATCTTTTAATTTCTTGGCTGCAGTCCCCATCTGCGGTGATCTTGGAGCCCAGGAAAATAAAATCTGTCACTACCTCCATTTCTTCCCCATCTATTTGCCAGGAAGTGAGAGGACCGGATGCCATGATCTTAGTTTTCTTAAAAATATTCAAAAGAATATTTACAGTTTATTCAGACCTACAGGAAATACATGTGGCATTGAAGGGACTGCAGAGATGAATTCTATACAAGTTGTTTTCATCCCCTAACAGTTACATGCACAGTCTGTGGGGGATGGGGGGGTCATGCACACAGTATGCTAGAGGCACATGAGAGTAAAGCAACTGGGATTAAGAGATCCCAACACTTCCCATAGTTTATTAAATAGTTCAGTAAACCATTTGATTCAGAATATTTTTTTTCTTGTTTTCCTCCTCTAAAAACTAGGTGCGTCTTATGGTCAGGTGCGTCTTATAGAGCGAAAAATACGGTATATACTCTGTTTGGTTCACCAGAAGGATACACTGGTCTGTTGCTTCACACTTGGTGGATTGTTCAGATGCCAGTGCCTGAAAGGGCCGAATGTGAGTGTACAGATTTCTTTCCGTGTCAGACTCTGCACACGTAGAGTCCAGCTCATTGTCCCTGGATTCTGTGGTTGAGACAAGAATTGTGGTGGATCAGCCCATAAGCCTATCTAGGCCAGCGTTCTGTCTTTACAGAATGGTGGCCGTCACTACCAGGCTGCAGCAGCAAATTTCATAGTTCAGCTCTGCGTCACATGTACTTTTTTTACATCTGTCCTGAATCTCCCACCAATCATTGGAATTTCATTGGAAATCTTCTGGTTCTAGTATTACGAAAAGTTCTCTCTGTCCACTTTCTCGACACGATGCATAATTTTATATACCTCTATGTATCATGTCATCCCTTCCTCAGCTATTTTCTAAACTAAAAAACTCCAAGCGTTGTAACCTCCGAATGTGATTGAGAATGTGCTGCTCAGAATGTGATTGAGTTCAATGAGCCATTTGCTCCACCAACTCAGTTGACAGTAATCTCTTTATTTTCTATCCACCATTTCCTCTTCTATGGTTCACAAGTTAATTATTAATTCCACATGAAGCTGTGGAAGCCAGAGACCAGTTTTACTGCTCTAGAAATTCTCAGTTTGGGGACAGGAGGAGGGCGAACAGCAAAATCTCTCCTCGAAGGGCCGAGCTACATATACTGGTAAATGGGTCTCTGCGTGTGCATGTTAGCAGTCTTCCAGGCAAAACAAATACAGTGCCCATCATACAGGATTGCGATAGGTAAAGAGGGGAGGTTTACCCCTGGCCTCTTCCACTGTGGTCCTGATGAAAATCACTTCTCTAAACCTACCATTTGCTTTGGGTAGAGGTTGCCCCATGCCTTGGAAGCATAATGCAGAACGGAGGTAAAGAGTGTACTTGCCCTGGGGCTTGGCTACCTCTGCAGGATCCAGGAAGAAATACACATAAACACATTCTTTCATTTCAGCGCCTCAGACTTGTGGCATCAGCAACATGGCCTGGTGCCAGGACTTGCCTAGGGAGTATCTTATGCTCTCTAAAAAAATAATTTTTAAAAATCAACAGCCTATTCATATTTTCAGAAGAACAAACACTGGAAGAGCTGCTCCCAGAGAACGATGCATGGCAACTTTCGCAATAGTAGTAGTATTTTGTAAACGTGTAAGCTAGGACGAGGCTGCCAGGGTGACCTGCAGGGTGACCTACACTACTCCTGATGTGCTTATCAGTCACGAGGTAGCTCATAGATAGCAAAATTGCGAATGCAGAGCTGGCCACAGCCCCCTCTCTTCTCCATTCGTCAAGCCAGCAATCCTCCTGTATGTGACATTTTCCTTTAGACGTGGCCATCCCATTACATGTTGCTGCCCAAAGTAAAGCCCCAGTGCTACACCCAGCTTCAGACAGCACCGCTCAGGCATCAGTTCTTGCCTCTCTGATCGCCTCCCAGGCCTCACCAGCCTCAGGGCCGCTGTGGAGCTCTGTGCTGCCTGCACAAGGGTCACCTGTTCATGCCGAAAGGACTCTCCAGAAATTACCTGCCAGCATTTTCCCTGATCTCTTCATTATGGTTCAATACATTTAGTACAGCAGGGTGAGCAATCTCTTTCACTCTGTGGCTAGATTGCCCTGCACAGACTGCAAAGAAGGGCCAGTTAGATGACACCGGGTTGGGGGGGGGGGGAATCCACCTTAAAGGCATTTTCTTCCGTAACATAATTAGAGACCACCCAAACCACTCCCCCACCCACCCACACCTCTTCCCTCATAGAGAAAGCAACTCATTCGGCTGGGCAGAGAACTCCTTCCCAGGAATCTGAATTGGGAAGAAGGAGTCTTGGCTTGGCTGGGGCACCCTCAGGTTACCACTGAAGTCTGACTGGTGATAACAAAGTGATTCCCCTTGTACTTCTTGTAGGAAGGCAAGTGACAATACAGGGGAATTATCATTGATCGGGCACAATGCAGAGAATCCTTTTCCCAGGGAGCAGCGCTTGGAGATGGGCTGGATCCTGGGGGTGGGGTACAGGCAAGAGTATCTGTCACTCTCCTGACAGAGTGATTTAACACCCTGATACAAACCAGGATATCTGAGCTATGCAACTTAACTCCTGGTGTTGTGCCAGAGAAGGCTAGTAGTCTAGTCAGGCTGCATGTCTGCCTGTGGGTGGGCGAAGGGCATGTGCTGATAAATTACCTCTGAATTTAGCTAACTTGTTTTGCGCGGCAGTGCCTTTGGTGCGCATGAGTGTCCCTGACCGATCGGAGAGAATGGGAGAGAGTTGTGAGTATCCTTGCTACTTCTCTGGCCCGCTCCCATCACACCCCACCAATATCCAGCAACTTCGTTGACTTAGTGTTGCTTTCAGTGCAACGAAAGCACAGCAACTTAGCATGAGGGTGCAACCTTAATGTGATGAGCCCATCACAGTAAATTACAACAGTGCAGAGTCACAGCTCAGGGACAGGATCGTACTATAAGCTGCTCTTTAATAAGCCCTCCCTGTAGCATGGCTGTAGCACGTGTATCAGCGCTACCCGATCTCTGGAATATAGGACATGAAAAAGAGTCTCAGCTTTCTTCCCATTATGTACTTTGCATAACAATGGCCTGTGCTATTGTCGAAGTCTGTCTTGTGGGGGAAAGTTTTAATGCATGCTCTTACAAGGTAGAAGTATTCCAAGGTTCTGGAAGTGACACTTTCCAGACAGTTTTACGACTAAAGGTCATAAAAACATCATGAAGGGTGTAAATTTTAGAGTTCTAGAGGTACGCATTTTGATTCATTGGTGTGTAATAAATCAGTTATATTAATAAAGTCAACAGAACCAAAGAAACATAAAAATTTCCCCAAGATTTGAGTTAACTTGCTTGTTTGATTACATTCTTATTGTTAAGAAGACCAGACTTAATTATTTATGGGGTATAAATATTTGACGGAACAAATGTCATTTAGCACTCCTGACACCATGCTTTAATTGTTCTTCTTTTCGTTTAGAATCCTTGTTTTCAGAAGTTTCTATCAATTAAAGAGTGGCTTGACCTAGATAGAAATGACTAAGAAGCCACATATTCTCCTGCACAGGGAATAAATGTCAGAGACATTTCTCAGGTGACAAAGTGCTGAAATTCCCAAATCTCTCCCTACCAGTGACTAACTGTTCCTCTTCTGTTTTTATTCTGGTGGGTGGGCATCAAAAGTAAATGTTTTGACAGATTCAGTAAGTGAATACTGCATATATTTAGGGAATGTTGTTAAACACAGAACCGAGTCGCTTCAGGGTGAGGTTTTGGTGTTCCCTCGCCACGTGTCCTTTTAAAGAATAGGACTTGCCCCACACCCTAAGGAAAAGGAGGAACTTTGTAAGGAGAAAGAAATAACTGTCAGCCAAGTGAAAGAGAGAAGCTTCAACATTTTGCCAAGCAGTTATTTTCAGAGTAGGAGTTTGAAGATAACGTGTGTGCTTCATTTCCAGTCTATTGTTAGAATTCTACAGAATACGCTGTCTCCCTTCATTCACTCCCCAGCTCAGAGATGAGACTTGGTTCTGATCAGGTTCTGATCGGAATTAGTCAGCTACATAAGAATGTGGGAGCCATGCTTCTCGAATGGGGCGGCATAGAAGCTTTCTAAATAAATAAAATAAATGCTGGGAGCCAAATGTCCAACATCCTGTTCGCCCGGTGACCAGCCAACTGCCCCTGCAAAAACCTGTAAGCAGGACTTGAGTGTAGCAGCCGTGTGCCCATTAAGCAGGGTTAGAAAGGCCCTCAGCTCCCTCCCTCTCGGGCCCCAAGTCTTCGCAAAGAAATCTTGATTCTGGTCCTGGTTCCTGGCAGCTCCTGCAGGCAAGAGGAAAGCAACAGCAGAGGACAATGTCCCTGCATTGGCAATCACAAAGGCCAGTCCTGGAGAGCTTTTATTACACCCAGGATTCCATCTCTTGATCTCTTCCCCACAACAAGCCAAGTTTCCAGGTTCAGATGTCCGGAGAACCACACCATGGTGCATCCTAGGTTGTTTACCTACCACAGGAGTGATCAGGTGGCAAAGAACACAGGCACTTGCCCAGTCCCTTTTGTTTAGGACAAGTCAGGGCTTAAAAAAAGAACTTGGGTGAATTCTTCAGAGACCATGCCAGTGAGTGCTTGGAGCAATTTGGAATTTGTTGTTGTTAGCCGTGAAGTCATGTCCGACCCATCGCGATCCCATGGACAACATTCCTCCAGGCATTCCTATTCTCCACCATCCCCCGGAGTCCACTCACGCTCACACCAACCGCCTCAGTGACTCCATCTAGCCACCTCATCCTCTGCCGTCCCCTTCTTCTTTTGCATCTGTTGTTCCCAGCATTAGGCTCTTCTCCAGGAAGTCCTTCCTTCTCATTAGGTGGCCAAAGTATTTGAGTTTCACCTTCAGTATCTGGCCTTCTAAAGAGCAGTCAGGGATGATCTCTAGGACTGACTGGTTTGATAGCCTTGCGGTCCAGGGGACTCGCAGGAGTCTCCTCCAGCACCACAATTCAAAGGCCTCAATCCTTTGGCACTCAGCCTTCCTTATGGTCCAGCTTTCACAGCCATACACTGCAACTGGGAAAACCATAGCCTTGACTATATGCACTTTTGTTGGCAGGGTGATGTTTTAGTATGCTTTTTAGTATGCTGTCTAGGTTTGCCATAGCTTTCCTCCCCAGGAGTAAGCGTCTTTTAATTTCTTGGCTGCAGTCCCCATCTGCGGTGATCTTGGAGCCCAGGAAAATAAAGTCTACCTCCATTTCTTCCCCATCTATTGGCCAGGAAGTGAGAGGCCTGGATGCCATGATCTTAGTTTTCTTAATGTTGAGTTTCAGGCCAACTTTTGCGCTCTCCTCCTTCACCCACATCAAGAGGCTCTTTAGTTCCTCTTCACTTTCTGCCATGAGAGTGGTATCATCTGCATATCTGAAGTTGTTGATATTTCTCCCAGCAATCTTGATTCCAACTGGTGATTCATCTAGCCCCACCCTTCTCATGATGTGCTCTGCATATAAGTTAAATAGGCAGGGCGACAGTATACAGCCTTGCCGAACTCCTTTCTCAATTTTGAACCAATCAGTGGTTCCGTGTCCAGTTCTCACCGTTGCTTCTTGACCCTCATATAGGTTTCTCAAGAGACAAATAAGATGGTCTGGTACTCCCATCTCTTGAAGAACTTGCCAAAATTTGTTGTGATCCACACAATCAAAGGCTTTAGCATAGTCAATGAAGCAGAAATAGATGTTTTTCTGGAACTCCCAGCTTTCTCCATGATCCAGCTTATGTTGGCAATTTGATCTCTAGTTCCTCTGCCTCTTCGAAATCCTGCCTGTACTTCTGGTAGTTCTCGGTCCACATACTGCTGGAGCCTAGCTTGTAGAATTTTGAGCATATCTTTGCTAGCATGTGAAATGAGTGCAATGGTGTGGTAGTTTGAACATTCTTTGGCATTGCTCTTCTTTGGGACCGGAATGTAAGCTGACCTTTTCCAATCCTGTGGCCACTGTTGAGTTTTCCAAATTTGCTGGCATATTGAGTATAGCACATTTACTGCATCATCTTTTAGGATTCTGAATAGCTCAGCTGGAATACTGTCACCTCCACTAGCTTTGTTGTTGCTCAGACTTCCTAAGGCCACTTGACTTCACATTGCAGGATGTCTGGCTCGAGGTCAGTGACCACCCCATCGTGGTAATCAGGGACGTTACGCTCTTTCTTGTATAGTTCTTCTTTGTAATCTTGCCACCTCTTCTTAATCTCTTCTGCCTCTGTTAGGTCCCTGTCATTTTGGTCCTTTATCATGCCCATCTTTGCATGAAACGTTCCCTTCATATCTCCAATTTTCTTGAAGAGATCTCTGGTCCTCCCTATTCTATTGTTTTCTTCTATTTCTTTGCACTGTTCATTTAAGAAGACATTCTTATCTCTTCTAACTATTCTCTGGAATTCTGCATTCAATTGGGTGTATCTTTCTCTTTCTCCCTTGCCTTTTGCTTCCCTTCTTTCCTCAGACAGCCATTTTTCTTTCTTGTATTTCTTTTTCTTTGGGATGGTTTTAGTTGCTACCTCTTGTACAATGTTGCAAACCATAGTTCTTCAGGCACTCTGTCTATCAGATCTAATTCCTTAAATCTATTTGTCACCTCTACTGTATATTCATCAGGGATAAGATTTAGGTCATACCTGAGTGGCCTAGTGCTTTTCCCTACTTTCTTCAATATAAGCCTAAATTTTTCAACAAGAAGCTCATGATCTGAGCCACAGTCAGCTCCGGGTCTAGTTTTTACTGACTGTATAGAGCTTCTCCATCTTTGGCTGCAGAGCACATAGTCAATCTGATTTCTGTGTTGACCGTCTGGTGATGTCCATGTGTAGAGTCCTCTCTTGGGTTGTTGGAAAAGAGTGTTTGCTATGACCATTGGATTCTCTTGACAAAATTCTACCAGCCTGTGCCCTGCTTCATTTTGTACTCCAAGGCCAAACTTGCCTGTAATTCCAGTTATCTTTTGACTTCCTACTTTAGCATTCCAATCCCGCATGTTGATAAGGACATCATTTTTTGGAGTTAATTCTAGAAGGTGTGGTAGGCTTTCATCAAACCAGTCAGCTTCAGCCTCTTCAGCACCAGTGGTTGGGTCATAGACTTGGACTACTGTGATGTTGAATGGTTTTCCTTGGATTCAAACTGAGATCATTCTGTCATTTTGGACATTGTATCCCAGTACTGCTTTTCCTACTCTTTTATTGACTATGAAGGCTACTCCATTTCTTCTGATGGATTCCTGCCTGCAGTAGTATACCTGATGGTCACCTGAATTAAATTCACCCATGCCTGTCCATTTTAGTTCACTGATTCCTAAGATGTCGATGTTCAGTCTTGTCATCTCTTGTTTGACCACGTCCAGCTTGCCTTGATTCATGGATCTTACATTCCAGGTTCCTATGGAGTATAGATCTTTGCAGCATCGGACTCTCCTTTCACCACCAGATACATTGGCAACTGAGTGTCCTTTCGGCATTGACCCAGTTGCTTCATTCTTTCTGGCGCTACTAGTACTAGCCCTCCGCTCTTCCCCAGTAGCATATTGGACACCTTCTGACCTGAGGGGCTCATCTTCCGGCATCATATCTTTTTGCCTTTTGGTACTGTCCATGGGGTTTTCATGGCAAAGATACTGGAGTGGGTTGCCATTTCCTTCTCCAGTGGATCACATTTTGTCAGAGCTCTCTGCCATGACCTGTCCGTCTTGGGTGACCCTGGACGGCATAGCTCATAGCTTCATTGATCTACGCAAGCCCCTTCGCAACGACAAGGCAGTGATCCACAAAGGAGGAGCAATTTGGAATACACTTGTAAAAGGAATAAAATACAAGTAAATCAAAGATGGTAAAGCAAAAGCAATAGAGTAAACAGAGATGCCCTTCAAAATCAAGGAGCAGCATTCATTACTGAATGATTCACAGAACTCTAGTGTTGTTTTGGTTTGGTTTTGCCCTCTTCAGGACATTCAACGATTTGGGTCTGTGTCATTTCAGAAGATTATTGCGCTCTTCAAGTGGTTAAAGTCAGCCCTTAGCTTTGTAGCACCATATAAAACATGATGAACTTGTACAGAAGCACACTCTGTGTCACAGCACATTGGAAAAATGCTGCAGAAGTGTGCAACCTGTTGTGTCACATTGCTTAAATTATTAAACCTGTGCTTGCTTTCTCCTCCAGACCACTTTTATTTCTCGGATCACTGCCAAATTCTTGTTATACACCACTGCAGCTTTCAATACCATTTAAAAGTATCAAGGATTATTTGCAGAGGAATATGTAGACTTACATGGGTTAGATCATACATAATTTGCGTTCTATTTTCATCACGGAAACAATCAAAATCATGCGGCTGAGCTCTGAAGTGGTAAATGCTAGATCAAGGCGTGCTTAGTAGTGGGTTGCCATTTAGTGTCCACCCCATATAGCAGGGGTCCTCAAACTTTTTGAGTAGGGGGCCAGTTGAAAGGTGCCAGGGATGGGTGTGGGCCACCAAGGCAGTGCGGGCGGGGAGGCATGGGCTGGGCTGGGGTGTCGATCTCCCCTCTCCTTGCGAGCAAGCCGGCACCTCACCACGCATGCACACGTGTGTGCGCATGTGTGGTGAACTATGGCAGGCTGGATAAATTGGGCATGGCGGGCCGGTTCCAGCCCGCGGGCCGTAGTTTGAGGACCCATGTCATCTAGGAAGAAATCTAGCCCTGCTTCTCTTGTTCCACCAGTTCCAACAACTCTAGTCAAATATGTCTTATGAACAAGACCAAGGGCTGAGTGCTCCATGAGCACATGAGGTGCCTTGCAGAAAACCAGGTACCGAAGGTGATGGCACCAAGCAGGGTGGACAGGTATCACTTGGCCATACTCTATGTTCATCCCAAATTTTATGTTAGCAAGGGAGAAGAACCCCTTGTTTCCCTTGCTGCTTTGCAGAAGCCTCTGGTAACATGGCCAAAGGAAATTCTCCTTCAGCTGTTATCACTTAACGTCCTGCCTCACGTGTCCCAGCAGCCACAATTATATTGAGCCTTCTAATCACTGCACTGATTATACCAATTATACGGTAGGACACTGATTACACCATACTGAGGAGAGACTGTTGCTCAAATAGTAGTCGGCTCATTACAAGGTTTGCTTGATACTGTGGCCAAGAAGGAAAATAAGCTATTAATTCCTGAGTCTCTCCGCATAATATGACCACTTTGGGGAAACAGGGCAAATTGAAAAGAAGAATATATTCCCATGATCTGTATTGAGAGCCAATCTGAGCAGTCTCAGTTTATGGCCAAGTAATTCCTTGCTGTGGGATCTGAGGGATTCTTCAGGAGTCCTTCAAATACGTCATGCATCTAAAGAAAGCAACTCATTTACGTATCTTACTTACAAATGACAGCTCTTCCACTTCATTAGCTTGAACAGCAGATGCCAAGATACAAGAGAGAAACGTTTTTCATTTGACCTGGCGAGGTTCTACAATTGCTAATCTCAAATCAGAAAAAGAATGTTTGGAACCAGCTGCTCAGAAAGTCATGAAATGGGAGAATGAAGTCCTGGGGTGCCATGACTGAGGAATAAAAAGCCTTGATAAAATCAGGCTCCTGCCTCTACATGACTGGAAGGAGGAGCCACATATTTCCTGAGGATGCAGACTCCCCTCTCCTTCCATTCCTCTTCTTGCTGACATGTCCAGTGGGCTTATTTTGTTAGCCAACCCGTGACACGCCTCTTGGAATAAATGTAACTATGCTTGTAGGCTGCCTCATATTGCAGATGGACTACAATAGATTACCATGTATTCTGTTCCACCTTTACAAAACAATGGAGTAGCATTGTACTGGACTGAAACAGATCTATGGCTATTCCAACTGTTGCAGGCTGGAAAAACGATTATCTAATGTTTTGGAGAGGATAGCTGCCCGTTTTATTTTACAACTTTCCTTTGTAGCTGTTAAGTGATGTTACTGTCAGATGAGGTCCTGCCACTTGCCCCAGCTTGGTGCAAGCTTTTCTTTTCCAGCAGCTAAGTGGAGTCTGGTGACTGGAGCAGCCCTTTTCTGTATGGACACTACGTTGTATCTCCCGTGCCTCCGACGCAGCACACATTTTGCGCTCTTTCTCATTTAAGCAAAATCATTTTTCCGTGTATTGAACAGGTTGCCTGAATTGGTGGTTCAGTGTAGGGATGTGCAACGCTGGAAAATTCATTACGTTTGAGCTCAGTGGATTTTTAGCACATATCTGACAAGACAGCCCAAAGCAGGCTGAGCTGGGGTTTTGTTTTCAGCTTCCATGAAATTGCATGCAGAATATCTGTGCATGTTTGGAGATGTGAACTGGATATCTCGAGTGCCGTTTTCGTGCATTGCATGAATTGTGCTAATCAGGGCCAACTCATTAGATCTGAGCTGTTGTTCTTGGAGAAGTTAACACGACCGGTGTGGGAGCATCTGTCACTCTGCCTTGGCCTCTTTGATTTTTGCCCTCTACCACTCACTTTGCATACAGAGCCTCGCAGGAGTAACACACACCCTTTTTTACCTTTGTTACAACCTGGAATTGAAATGGATTAAATTCAGTCGATTTAATGTTCATTGAGAGACTGAACATTGTGAAGGTGGAACAAACAATCTAGTGTGGCAATACAGTTGAGGCAACAAAAGCAAACTGGCACTTGTTACTTGTTAATAGAAGTATTTCCCCTTTGCTGTGACATAGCTGAATAAGCACTGGTGCAGCCCACTGTCTGCAGAACTCACATAGTGTAAGTACGTCATTGAATCGAATCCACCTGTATACTGTTCCAGTGCCTTGTATTTCAGATTAAATGCTCCTGTTTCTCAAAAGCCTGGGATTTGTTGGAGAGCGTATCTAAACACGCAGCATCATGAAGGCTGAGCACCCACCAAAGCAACTCTGGGATAAAGTTGTGCAGTAGCCCCAAGCAGGGTTGGGTTGTGTATGTGCATGTGTGTATCCCAAACTATGAACTTTTGCCAGAGCACCTTTCGATCCATGTTCACAAAATGGAAAGAATATGGTATAATCATAACTCTGCCCAGAGACGGACACCCACCAAAACTCAGAGACTGGGAGAGGAGAGCATGAGTCAGAAGTGTAACCAAGAGGCCAGTGGTAACTCTGCAGCTAGGTCAGACCTTCTAGTTCAGACCATGGTTGACCTTCCATAGGACGACCATGCAACACATGTTCCACAAAACTGGACCTTGTGGAAGAGTGGCAGGAAAAAAGCCATTGCCCAAACCAAGTTTGGAATTTGCAAAAAAAACTTGGAAAGACACCACAAACTTGTGGAGAAAGAGTGCAGAGGAAAAGAGAGCGGTTAAGACCAAAATTGAATGTTTGGGCTTGCTGCAAAATGCTACATGTAGGCGAAGCCAACAGTGATCATTGTCCTGGGAACACCATCCCTGCAGTGAAGCATGGTGGTGACAACATCATCTTGTGGAAAGGTTTCTCAGTAGGGGCTGGGAAGCTGATCAGGATTAAGGGCAAGATGAATGGAATCAAATGCAGAGCAGTTCTGGGGGGGAGTCTGTTTTAGCTTGCAGCAGAGCTGGAATTTGTATAGGAGAAAATGGCCCTAAACACGCACCCAAAGTAACCCTGGAATGGTTTCAAAACAAGCTCCTGGATATAAGACCATCTTTCCAGTTGAGACAGCTTTATATAGGAAGAGATGACCAGCTCAGCCTCAAGATTTTTAGGGCTTTGAATATTAATACCTGCACTTTGACTTGGGCCTGGCATATCACCCTAGGTTGATGGAGGTTATTCTGTGCTCCAAGTCCACTTGTGTCTCTAGTGACGATGCTGGATCCAAGATCACCCCTGAACTACAAGCCTCATCTTTTAAGATGAGTGCAGCTCCAACCAGAATAGGTAGAACAGCACTTAGCCAGGGAAGGTAACTCTCCACTATCAGTCTCTCCATCTTGCCTCACCTGAGCCTGTTTATTGGCCTCCATCCAGTCATTACTGGTCCCAGGTGCAGGTTTAGAACATTCACATCTTTCCTGGATTGATGAAAAAGAGATGGAGAGAGCAGGCATCATCCTGAAGCTATTGCAATGTTTTTAGCTTGTTTTTAATTTTAAGTTCACTTTCTATTTGTACATGTTGTCTCATTTTTTTTTCTTCATACTGCCTGTTGTTATGAGGCAGTTTAAAAAGGTGGCTGAATGAATGAACGATAAAAGAGAGAGGTCCGGGTCGCTATAGCAGAGAGGCCATGAGCTGAGGAGCAGGTCTGCCTTCTGGAAACATAGAAAGATGGTATCACACAACCTGCGTCTCCCCAGTCAAAATGTCTATCCAGAAGGTTCCTTTTTAAAGTCCAGAAGAATCAGCTCAGTCACACCTGTTAAGTAGATATTAATACTGTATGTTATGTTCGTATCCTGACTGACTTCCTCTTGCAAGGCAGCTTACAGAGTTCTCTTCCCCATTTTATCATCGCAACAGCCCTTTGTGCTTGGTCAGGCTGAGAGTCCGTGACTGGCACCTAGGGAGCTTCATGGCTGAGTGGGGACTAGCACCCAGATCTCCCAAGTCCCCCGGTCAACCACTAACTGATATCTATCCAGTCTGAATGAAAGAGATGTTCATGACAAGGCATCGTTGTGGACTTCTCAATTTATTTCTTTTGAATTGTACAGATCTATGCAAAGAAGTAAAGTAAATTACTAATTTTGGTTTTAGTTTTGTAAAGACAAAATTACCATTTCTCTTCCCTTTCCATGCTGAATTTATACTGTCCTCTAGTGGATATCTTGATGTGTCGTCGTATTCACATCTTAAAATCTCTCATGATCATCCAAATGTAATGCAAGGAGTGAGTGTGTTTCTAAAAGGAACGCTGAAGAAAGCTGCAGGCAGATTTTAGGCTACTTTAGCCTGCCGGAAGAGCAGCAACACCTTGCCGTGCAAAAATGTTCCAGAGCCCCTGGGTTTCTCGGTCTCTGGGAGCATCTTGATGGCATCATCTTTAAGAAGGAATTGGAAAAGAAGTGCTCCTTTAAGGACAGGACTTCAGGTTGTCAGTGGAAGGGTTAAATAGAGCTTCCTTGCCTTGGGAGGGGAGGAGGATGCAGAAAATTCATAGGGATACCTGGAGATGTAGCAAGGTTTTGTCAGATTTCAATCACAACAGGCTTGAGGCAAGTTCTCTCCAATATGTAGCTTTTAATTCACTGCAGACATGGCTTAACTGACAGTTGCTGATCAGCTTGTTTCAGCTAAAATAAATGGATCGAGCTACAGAGCAAGGTCAGACAGTGATATCAGTAATTTTAGAATATTGTTTATAACAGATTTTTGTCCTGTGTGCTGGTGTTTTCTGATGGAGACATCTGACACCAGCAGCAGATTAAAAAAAACTAACCCAAAAGATTAGCTTTTCCTCCTGCTGCAAGATTAGATAACATTTCATTTGTCTTCAAGAGAAGCAACTCATAAAGAGAACATTAGCAGTAGCTTTGATTCTTGGGATCTAAGAACTCCTGTTAATTAGCCCTTTAATTACTTGCCTCTGTGTGTGAGAGAGAGAGAGAAAGAGAGAGAGAGTTGTTTTTTAAAGTATTTTCTCACATTACATACTGTTTTTAGAGAGTCTTTATTTCAATTTAACTGTTTTCCATAAAAGTATCAAACATTGCATCAAGACTTCCATTTCTCATTTATTACTTTTAAGGCAGTGTTTACACCGCTTGGTGAATTAATCAGCATTTCCGGAATTGTGGTCTAGAAACAGCTGGAGTTGTTTTTCTTTTGGCGATACTGATTCATACCATGCTGCTCAGAGTAACTGTGTGCTGAGGCTGCGAAAGGATAACATGTACCACTGCCTTGGCTGGCATTTTCTAGGAGGCTTCCATGTTAGAGAAATCCTTCTGCAAAGTCATGCCCTGCATCCGCTGTGGCATCCACACATCCTTTTAGTCATCATATATGGAATTCATTTTGTTGGTGCAGAATTCAAGGCATACCTGGCCGACAAGACTGCAGCTGCAGCAAAAGGAAGCTAGCTTTCCGGTGTATCAGCTCATAAATGAATTATCTATGCCTGGCAGGGCTTAGTTGTTGTTGTGTTTGCTTTTTCTTGCCATTAAAATAATAGATTTTCCAAGCAGAAAGTGAGTATGCATGTTCATAGTTAGGTATGTGTTTGTGTGTGTGTGTGTTTGTATGTGTATGTTCATGTATGTGTTTGTATGCATGTAATACACATGTGTGTGCCGGAGCAGACATGGCACCAGCGATGATGCTGGCGGTTCAACTCTCCGCTGGCTCCTGCTCACCCTTATTCCAAAGAGCCAAGTTCATAGTCCAGGTAGTTCCATTGTGACACTGTGGACACAAGTGGCCTCCAGTTTAGTGCATCTTTTTACTGCCCTCAGGGCGAGATGCCAACTGTAACATAGGTAGCCTTGCTTCACTTAGCTGCACTGTGGGGACATCCCACTGGGACTATTTTAAAATGCTCTGCATTGCAACAGAAACAGGACAAACACGTGGGTCCCATTTCTAATCAAGCCATAGCTCATCCTAGAAGCCAAAATGGCTCAACTGAAGCTGTCGAACTTTGGACAATTCATGAAAAGGCAAGAAGATCATCATGAGAGGGAATGTCAAAGGTAGAAAACAAAAAGGAAGACCAAATAAGAGAGAGATTAATTCCAGAAAGGATGCCATGGTCTTGAATTTAGCATAGTTAAGCAGAGCTGTCATAAACAGAACATTTTGGAAGGCTTTCATTCATGGGGTTCTGTAAATCAGAGGCAGCCAGACAGCACATGGAAACAATAACATTGGGATGCTTATGAAAATGGTCCAGAAACTTCAGTTAGTCCAGCATATGGCTGTGAGGCTGCTGTCTAGGACTGGGTGATATGGGCACCTTACATGCGTGCTTCACTGGTTCTGATCCATTCCAGGGCTCAATGGTAGCCATGGCCACCTTTCATCACATACCTCCCACACCTTGAGATATTCTTCATAGGCTCTTTTCCAAGTGCATTCTAACAAAAGGGCAGCTGGTGGCTTCAGGAAAAGGTCTTTTAAGTGGTAGCACTTTGACTCTGAAGCCAAACCACCAGAAAAGGTTCACGCCTACTGGTGCCACTTTTGAACCGGGTAAAAGCTTTTATTTTTCCTTGACCGTTTAGAGGTCACTCCTATGCATGCCTAGAAAAAGTCCTACAACTTCTAGCATTGCCCAGCCTTTGTGGCTGATTGAGGCATGCAGAGAGTTGTAGGATGTTTATTTCTGTCCAGGCCTGCTTTGCATTGTACCTGAAACTGTGGTTGCTCCTCTAGGTTAGCAGTCGGAAGGGGGACTGTACAGTTGTTGCCCCATTTTCTCACCAGCCAATTCAGAGAAGAAGCACAGAAGAAGCTGAAAGGAAGCAGGGGAAGGTCCCGAGGGGAGGGCAGTGAGGAGAAGGAGGTCTGGGCCTCCCGTAAGCTTCTGTGACCGAGGCAGAGTGACGGCATCCTCAATCCTTGTCTGGAAGCACCCTTTGAGGTGCTCTTTCTATGATATTTAGGATAGGTATTGTTGTGTTTAATTATTACTTAGTTTTAGGCTGTCGTCGTGAGCTGCCCTGAGAGCTCTGTTGCAGGGCAGTTTATAAATGCTGTAAATAAATTCCATAATAACAACAGAGACTTTGTAGCAGCCATTTCATGGAAGGTGAGGTTATCCATAAGAAGATACAAAGGACCTATCTAAACCCGACTTTCATTCATGCAGTGACCAACTTGCCTCTGATTCTGGAAGTAATATATAGACGTCATCCTGACTAGGCGCTGCTTATAAGCTCCCAGTGCATGGGCCAGATGAGCAGCAGTGCACAGAGACCCCTGTTCAAGGGCAGGTGGAAGGGCCTTTGGGACTGCCCTTCCAGTGCTCGGTGATTCTGGCTACTCAGCTCCATTCTCAGCTGGCAGTTACTGAAGATGTATAGCCTCCCCTGGCCAGGTTGTGTGAGGTTGCTGTACAATGCTGACAAGTCCTCATGTAGCACCTATTTCCCAACATTAATCCTTGGTATTGATGAGCTGCACGCTGGCTGTAGAAGTGGACGTCTTTACATATTAGCATGAGCATTCACTGTCGGCCCTGGCTTCCTTGTGATGGATATTTCATGTCTGCTGTGTCAGGAAAAGCAAGCGGTTACCGGACAAAGATGCTTGCATCTATACTTCCTACTAAAAGGCAACGTGAAGCCTGGGCTTGCAAGGCATGGAGTGAGGGGGAAATATTAATCATCACTATGCCATGCAAGGCATTCTCTCTGTCTCCTGGCAGGCCACTCTGTTCTCAGTGCACATTTTATGGCTCAGACGCAGAGTATGTTAATGAGAGCTTGTTTGCAATATGCAGTGGGTGTTTCTTCCTTTTTCCCCATTGAACACTTTCTCGCTTTCCTCCTTTCTGTGCACACAGAAGTCCTGGACAAACCCCTTCATTGACAGACACTGCCAGAATGTTTGAAACTATTAGAAGGAAAAGCAGAATGCATTTAGGGCAGCAAAGGAATGAGAAACAGTATTTTCCCATTTTAAGGCTGGTTTGTAACTGAATTTCTTCACCATTTGAATAGATCTTTTGGCTTATTTAAATGATAAAGACCAACATTAAATCTTCCACTTGATTCATTTTTTATTGATTGAATTCATTCAGGCCCCTCTCTAAAATTCAATAATTTTATTTATGTTGTTGATATTATTATTAAAACAAGGTACTGAATTTCCTTGTGCTGACTCTAATCTCCCTTATTTTGGGGTTCGGGCAGGTCTATGTAGTTTGCAATAGATTTGAGGAACTGGTTAGAGTTCAACTTGAAAACAAAAAAGCAGGTCCATAAATGAGAGTGCCCGGTTTAGGAATATAATCTGTGCCGTGATGTCATGTTATCCCATGTTTCCTTCCCACCCACCACCCAGCAACAGGGGGTCAAGAAAGGCAGGGCATTGTGCTATCACAGTATATAGTGAGTTCCCCTGAATGGTCCATAGAAGAAAGGAGATGCTAAACACAACTGAAACAGTGTGTTTATTTTTCGAGTAAAGCCCAAACTATTCTTATCTTCTGGTGGAAGAAAGCATGGGGAGGTATAAAATCACATTCCAAAGGTCTAGATTCAAAGGCAATCTTGAGTTTACTGCTCTGCCGTCGTTTGTTTGCATGTCCTTGGTGAGACTTCTTTGCTTTCAGCTGCGCTCAGATAAAGGAGATGAAGGTCTTGTGGTGTACAAAATTCTGAATTCGGGGAGGGGTGTGATTTGTGAGGAACATGTTGGTGAACAAGTTTATATTGCCTAGAAGCTTTTCCAGATAAAGAAGTTTGTTGCAAGAGCTTCAGCACAATCATTCTCTGGAGCGAGGGTGATGGGAATATAAAAACAGAAAATAAAGGGTTTTCAGATGTATGTGAACCATGAGATTAAACAACATGTATTTTCTTTGCTAAATGAAAGGTGGGAGTCTGCAGAAATTATTTATAGAGGGATCTTATCCTTAAATAAAACCCATCTATGCAGGTTTTGTCATATGTGGTTCAACTCACCTCTGAGACTAGAGAAATCTCTCTGTGGAATTCCTTCTGCAGCATCAAATGTGATATTCAAAGCAGCACTTAGTGGATACTGTAAAAGCAAAATATAAGCATTCTAGACAACAAGAGAAGCAAAAGAAGAGTAAAACCCAGTTGAAAAGAAAGTGTGATGGTTACCATCATATAAAAATGCGACTGAACTTGTGCATTATAAATATATGCTCTTCACAAACAATGGTCTTGTGATCTGAAATACCACAGAAGGGTTTTAATGAAACCATTCTGTTCTATTTTTACGTTACATATAGATAGTATTATTGTATTTTTTATCAGGTAATAATAGATAATAGTGATCGCATGCACAGACTAAAGACAGGATGCTTTCTTCTGGTTAATGCAAGTCATGCCTGCCAAGTGATTTTATGCAGTACTTTTAAGTGTTATTCTTTTATCTTGTACCTTCTATTTGTTTACCAATGTTTTCCATTCTTCTCAAGATGGTGTAGTTCTAGTGCCCTGGAACAGTGGTGGAGTTGTAGGCTCCTCCCACCATTCCCAACCCAGCCGTCAATCCATCAAAGACTTTGCCTGGCAGGGAAGGGAAAGGAATCTCTCCTCCCGCCCCCGCTGAAGCCCCTCTTGCCATGTTCCAGAGGGTACCCCAGATCTTCCAAGTAGATGTGGGGGACAGAAGACCACAGGAGGAAGGAGAAGTCATTAAAAAATGGCTCCCTCTTTCCTCCAGAAGGGGGTTTCTATGAGCAGAGTTTTTTTCCATAGGATCTCAGGATCCAAGTCCAAGGGTGGTATATAAATATTTAAATCTATTGTAAAACAGTATATTTCATCCTCAGGTTTCAGTTGTGCATTATGAAAAACCTGTAGCCAATTTTTGGAATATAGAAGCCAGTTCCCTCCCCAGCACCAACACAACACATACTTGCTTTGCTTTGCTTCCCTTTGCCTCCCCTCCGCTCTCATTTCCTTGGTCTGGCTTCACAGACCAGCTGCCTTCTCTGCCAGCAAACCCATCCCAACTCCCTTGGACAGATTTCCAGCTCCTCTTGGAAACTCTTCCTTGCAGAGGGTGCACTGATCCTCACGATCATTTAAGTGATCTTCTCCATGAGTAGTTAGGGTGCCGGTGACTGTTTCTACCGGCACATGTGGGCTGGGCATCGTCCTGTCATCGCTTGCAAGGAACTTCTGGTGGCCGGCTGAGGCCGCAGGGCACCAGGGCTGCGATCTGAGGCAGGCCCCTGCTGAAGTACTCCCAGGCAGCAGGAACACCACTCTGTGTGGTGGGTGAGCCTGCAGCCCCTGCTTTTGACACTCCAGGCATTGTGCGTGCCCTGCAGTCGAGGAGGAAGGGAGCATGGACCAGGCAATTTAACTGGGAATTAGCGCAGGGATTTCAATCCATCCAAGTTGATGGATGGCCCTTTTCCCAGTGGGACTTACCAATTTATCTGCTGTAATGAATTCTCTATTACTTACCTCTCCTTGTTAATTATAAAGGATTTTCTTACCCTTATTTATCAGGTTGAGACAAGTATATTACCTCTCTGTCCACACTGCTTTCAATATGTAATATGTGCCAGTTGATTCAATAAGACTCCACATGCTAAATGTTGTGGCTCACTTTATTCATTATTCCAATGACATTAGGTAAGACGATATTAGCCTTCCTCCTCTCCCCTTTGTTACACAAGGAATAGATTGGATCCTTGTCTTTCTTTCTTGCTCTTTTCCCCACAAATGTTTTTGCTAACCAGCAACCATGTTTTCCTGCATTCCATTTTGCAGTGTGAGTGTGAGCATATCAACCGCTGTCACAGCTCACAAGGTTTAAGGAACATTGAACAAGGCCTGTAAAACCAAAGTTAATTCTTAAGAAATGTACCATCTCTTTATAAAAGACTAATTTGTAGGATCGCACCTGAGTTTCCAGCATGGGCTGTTGCTGAGCCTACAAGGTATGAGATAATTATCCTTCACATTTAGGAAGCAAAAGCTATCCAGCTGTTGAGTTTGGATTTCCTTGTAGACATGTTCCTCTCACTCCTAAGGACAGGAACTAGCAGGGCCCTGGTGACCTTTCACCATAATCAACTACCCACTTTTTAGCCTTTGCCAAATACCCTTCGAATCCCCCATTTTATGGCAAAAATGCATGCAACTATAAAGTGAGGAAGGATAAGTTTGTTTGGGGTGGGTGACCATAACATAATTCACCTTTGTAAAGAAATCTCATGGGATGCACACTATAACAGAATCACGGATGTTGTTACTTTAAGCAAAGGGTTCAGATAGTAGTATGGGTTTGTTCTGAATGAATTTTTGCCTTGTTTCCCACTTCTAAGAAAAGTTTGGCCAAATGATTTCCCCCTTGGAATTTTATAGTAGAAAGGCCTCAAAATAATTAAGGGTAGAGAACTGAGTTCCTAAAATGGAGCTCCTGCTGGAGCAATAGCTGCTAATCAATAATCATGTCATGTATTAGCAAATAGATGTCCATGACGCTTGTGGAATCCCATTCCACCAGCAAGCTCAGTAAGCCATAAATGCACAATCTCAGGGAAAGTACTGCAATTCCAGAGGTACAAAATATGATGTTCTTAATACTAGAAATGCAAATCTGCCCATAGCAGCAGTGCAACCAATATGTGCAGATTGCACAAAAAATGAGAAAGAAAAGCACATTACCAAAGCAAATTGTGTCAAACCCTTCTTAGAGTCTATTTTCCCAGAGCAATCTTGTGTCAGAGGGTATAGTTGTGCTCCTAATCACCATCCTCAGAAACCAATTGTAGACTCAATGTTGTAAAGTATACTTTAAACGGACCTTGTGCATCTTGTTCACAGCCTTTTGACTGTGATTACTACCATTTCATATAAAACTGAGGTTGAAAGAAGCTGACTCACAGCCACTCGGTTTGTTTGCTACCCAAGTCAAAGCTCGAGAGATTCAAGGCCAACATTTAAGGGTTCGTGACACCGGATGTGCATCTCTGGGATTATTTCTTTGCTCTTAAAAAATTCACGGGCAGCATACTGCTAGGGCCTGCTGTCAGCTGGTACCTCCCCCACCACACCACCAAATTAGGCAGCCAGGCATTTCTAGTTTGTGGTGTTGTTGTTCATGTTGTTTCATTTGTTGAAATGGCAATCCACAGCAGTTATAGAGAGCTAAGAGGATCAGATTATGGCCCCTGGAGCCCCCTGGAGCCCCATCAATAGCAACCACTGATCTCAAACCTGGCTCTCATGGATGCAGGCTCAGATGCAGTCTCTGAAGGGTCAAAAAAGCAAATTTTCAAAGCCTCCCAAATTCTTCTGCAGATGACAGCAGTGTTCAAGCCAATAAAAAAATTCTGACTTGCCTATTCTTCTCCCAGTATCTCTTCCACCATTTTTCCTCAGAAGAGGGAAAATGTCAGAGATGGCAGGGCTAGCCGAGGAGCAGGGGTCGGCTCCCCCACCCACACATGGATTGGCCCCTGCAGGGTCCCCAGTGCCCCCAGGAGAGGGGAGAGTTTGACCTGCTTGCTCAGTCATTCGGGGTATGATGGGCTTCAGGGAGCTTTCCTATCTCGACTTTCAGTCGCGTTGACTAAGCATTGATGCACCACGTGCAGCGTTTGCCATTAGGGGTGAAAGGGCAGGATAGAAAACATGGGACAAGCACATATACATGGCTCTCTCCTTTGAGCTGCGAGACACAAGAAAAGGACATCTCAGTGACCTTTGAGAATTGCAGTTTTTGCAAGGGCTGTGCTGGTGTGTGATGGATAATAAGGGCTTGCAGTTCTAATGTCAGTGGGTTTGTTTGTTTGTTGAAAGCTTTTCTATCCCGTCCCTACAGACAGTCTCGGGTGGCTTACAAGCTGCTCCAGGCGCTATCCATGGTGCTGAACGTGATTTCCCCTCCACCCAAACTGTTCAGGACCATGGACAGCTCCTTTTGAGCTTCATCCTGGCGCATGGGGCCGCTTCTCTGCTCCACTGACATGGGGACCAGCAACAACTGCTGGAAACCGGGGATGTGTGGGCGACTTCCGGCTGCAATCCAAAAACGCAAGCCAGACTATTTCTGATTTGGGAGTCGCAGTGGGAATACTCCGGCTTACTTCTAATCCAGTCTGTTTTGGGATGGAGGAGCTCTCCCATCGCTACATAATATTAAGGAATTTGAAATTCATTTTTACAGCACATTATATATCAAATTGCATCGGTTGCCCCCAGTTTGGAGCATGTCCTTCCCCTTCTGATCGTAGCTGGAATCATTCAATGAAAACCTTGATTGGCCTCTGCTGAGATATGCTTCCACTTTGGAAAGGCACCTTTCTGGAGGAGTACAAAGTTGATGAATATTGCTTTTCTCACCCTAGGTTGAAGCAATTCTGGTTAATATTTTTGGTGGGATTGTCAACTGTGCCATCATAGCCAACGGCATCACCAAAGCTTGCCGAGAACTTGAACTGAAAGTGCCTCTGGTGGTCAGACTTGAAGGTAAGTGATGGCCCTTAAATGTTACCTTATCCCTTCAGTCAATCTATTCTCTGATTTTTATTTGAAGAAATGGCTAAACAGTTCAGATGAAGTGCGATCTGACCTTTATTTATTGTATTATTTATTAGATTAATATCCCGCCTTTTTCCTCCTCCTGCCCTCAGTCTTATCCTCACAACAACAACCCTGGGAGGTAGGTTGGGCTGAGAGTCTATGACTGGTGGAAAGTCACCCAGTGAGTCTCATGGCTGAGTGGCAACTAGAACCCGGGTCACCTGAGTCCCAGTCCCATGCTCTTAATCACTACACGGCATTGGATCTCAGACCTTACTATTAGGCAGAGCAAGGCAGTCACCTTTAGTGCAGTATCAGTCCTCTGGCTATTCCCTCTGTTGGATGCAGATCTGTGCATTCCAGGAAGCCTGCCCTGCATCCCTTAACTTAGCAGGTACCCACAGGTGAGTCAGAAGATGCTCTTCTGTTACCCATTTTGAAGTAAGATTCAGCTGCCAGGCTTGTTGGCTTCAGTAGGTTGTTCTTTGCTACAGGGACCAAAACATCACAGGGCAGCCCTTGTAAGAGTGTAGTTGTTTCAGTCACCCCAGTGTGATTCCCTGCTGTACCGCATGTGCCCATTCACACCTCAGTTTTGTCTCCAGCGTCAGCATTCCCCTTGCCTTCCCATTTCTGTTACCACTGGGTTCTTTCGTAAGTTGCTGGGCTATCCCATCAGCTGAGCTGATCCTTGTCCTCTTGGTCATTCAGACCTAGCGATGTGCACACGTGCACAACTCAAGCTCACTGATGTTCTTGAAATTTCACTTAAAAGCTGGGTCCATTATATGCCCGTATCAGCTGATAAGCTTTGTTCGTTTTCTTTTCATCTACACGTTGGTGTATATTTTAGCCCACGTTTCTACTTATACACATTGAAACACATTCTTCCATTGATTAAAATGTGTTTGTGTGCTTTTCCATACATAGTTTGCAAATATATGGATACTGTCATGATGCTAGTTTGGGGAAGGGGCCACTCAAATCACATTGCAAACTCAGAAATGTAGAGACGTCTTCTACGGACTGCATTCCAGTCCCCATCTGTTGCAGGATGAGTGAAGCGGGAAATTTGGCTCAAAAGTGAACTGAAATAAATTCCTCACATTTCCCTCTAATAAGGTCACGCTGAAACAGTAAAGTCTCTTCCAACAACACCCATTGCAAATGCTCCGCACATTACACAGTGCTAATGGGAATGGAAACATTCACTTGCTTAGAAATCCTGCACAGGTGTTCAGCCTGCATAGCTGAAGGAGGCAGGAGCAAGTGCCCACAGACTCTGATCCCAGCCTGCCCGTGTTGAGAGGAGCATATCCAAATGCAATCGTTGGGAAGGGAGTACAAATCTCCGCCAGATCAGAACAATTCCAAGCTTTTGTGGTTGATGCTTGCTGCTTCTGCCAGGGGTGTGTGCCTCTGTGTCTGTGTGTGCAGGTCCAAGCATCATTTTTGCGTTCAGGAAAACCAGCTTCTAGCAACAGAGCTGATCCAGCTTAAATCTGGATCCCGTTTGCTCTGTTTGTACTGCTGCACAGTGTGTTTTTCTTGATCATCTGTCAGATGTAGTCAAGAAAGCAGGGAAGGCGAAATGTGTGACATCATCATTTCAGAGTATTTTAAGTGGTTCTGGTAATTACAGAAGGCAAAATGAAACTAAACATGTGGATTGCTTGTTTCTGGAGGCAGCTCCATGCATAGCTGCCAGTTGATGTCCTTCACAGTTCTACTGCAACAACTAAGGATTTTAGTTAGTTAGTTAGTTAGTTAGTTAGTTAGTTAGTTAGTTAGTTAGTTA
>JAIXND010000674.1:39698717-39768636 GCA_023646645.1 Varanus salvator macromaculatus | reverse complement strand
TTAGTTAGTTAGTTAGTTAGTTAGTTAGTTAGTTAGTTAGTTAGTTAAAACTTTTCTATACTGTCCCATACTTAAAAGCCCTAAGTACATCTTTGGGCGATCTGCATGGGAGACCACCTGGGAACCCTTAGCAAGACATTGTGAGGACTTTGGAGGACAAGCAGGGTAGAGAAATAAATTCGCACGCACAAGGAATATCCCTAAGCTTTTTGACAGAGTGCACACCTGTCACAACTCCATGGTTGCTGGCTTGGAGCTGTGCTGCTTTTTCTGGCTTCCCATGTAAAACTCAGCACAGCCAAGGGTGACCTTAAGTTGCAGGTGTGGAACCTCAAGTCCGTGGGCCAAATCCAGGTCTGCGTAGTACTCCAGACAGCCAAGCCGTTTCCCCCGACCGCCAGTCATTCACTGCTTTCCCATGTTTCCTGTTGCGTTTTCCGATTGTAAAATGCGGAAATGTCTCTCATGAGACATAGTTTCCGGCAGGAAGAGCTTGAAGCTAAAACATACTGGCACTGTGCTCCACCCCTTTGCCTTTGGCCTTGCCCACCATTGGAATGCGGACGCGGAGAGCTTCTCCCAGCCCTTGGCGTGAAAAACGGTCAGCACCCCATGTGCCTTGGGCAGATCATTGCCACTCATCCACGCCTCCTCAGCAGCACACACATGCTGTAGTCAGTCCTCTTCCTGATTTGTGGATCCTGATGCTTCCCTACTGGCTGGGCTCAGTGTTTGCTTAATTCCTGTTTGGTGCACCGCTTTTTGGGGCAGTCACTTAAATACATTCTGCACATCACATCTGATGCCAAGCAGATCTTTCAGATGCCAAAACAAGAGCTCTCGGTATGTGTGGCCTCTTTTTGCTGCTACAGCTTCTGAACTGTGCCGGCGGGGGTCGGGGATCAGGTGGGCTTGGATAGCAGCTGTCTACAGAGCAAGTCACAAACTGGTTGTTCCCCTGTGCAAACAGCTGAACCCAAGGCCAGGATGTGACCACCAGTGGTGCAGTAGAACTAGGCTTCCTAGGAGGTCGCACCGGAGCTTTTTGAGTCTTCGGGGCTGCTGATGTCATCCGCCACTCCCCTCACTCTTGTCTGCTTCTGCTGAGCTTAGCTGCAGTTTTCCCAGTAGGTGAGGGGAAAGGATTTTTTCCAACAACATATGTTGTTCTCTGTTGTAATGCAAAGTGTTTAGGGGGTAGCTTGGCCTCAGATGGACAACTGCAAGGCATTCACTTTTCAAATAGATCAGTTCCTAAAGGAGATGAAACTCTTACAACTGGTTTATTGATACAAATCAATGCAGCTTGCCTTCATTTTCCGGCTCTCTTGGGGGTGTGATTAGGCGACTGCATGATGAGTGCCTGTGCTTCTGAATATACCACTGCAATCCCTGGTGCTCCCGTCACCGAGATATGCTGTGGATTCATAGTCCTAGTCAGGGATTTTTAGAAAACAAAAGTGGCAATTGTAGGATACCTCCCTGTCTTTGTGAAGTGGCAGATGAGCTGAGCAGGGAGAGGAAGCCTGCACAGCCAAAACCACTTCTTTCTCTTCCATCTAGTTAAGTAGAACCCACAGCACATTTCTGTAAGTGATTATTGTGGGGTGACCCTTGGAAAAAAATGAAGAAGGGAAAAATTGCATCTAAGTATCTGTAAGTGGGGGGACTGCAGGTGGCGCAGTGGTTTAAACCGCTGTGCTGCTGGGCTGGTTGATCGAAAGGTCGCCAGTTCGAATCTGCACATGGGGTGAGCTCCTGTGCGCCGTCCCAGCGCCTGCCAACCTTGCAGTTTGAAAGCATGCCAATGCAAGTAGATGAAAAGGTACCACTTCGGTGGGCAGGTAACAGCGTTCCGTGCACTGCGGTGTTTAGTCATGCCGGCCACATGGCCACGGAGACTGTCTGCAGACAAACGCTGGCTCCCTCGGCTAGGAAACAGAGATGAGCACCACCCCCTAGAGTCAGGCATGACTGGACGTAACGTCAAGGGGAAACCTTTACCTTTACCTTTTTATCTGTAAGTGGGGCATCTCAGAATTACAGAGGACTTCTTTCAACCAGTATATTCCTTTCACTGGAAAAAAAATACTGCCCATTGGGAGACCTCTGGTGATGTACCGTGTTACTTCTAATTGTGTTCACTGTTTGGGTTGCTGGAAAGGGTCTTCCTTATCATCTGCAGTCTCATTGTAACAATATGAACAGACTAGAACCATGTGGCTCAGATGCTGACCAACCAGCTCACTGGCCTTAGTCACTGGCCAAGGTATGCATATTTAACTCCTTCAATCCTCCCTTGATTTTGGTCCTTGGTTGTAGCTCCTGAAATCATATGTGTTGCTCTTTGAACTTTCATGTAATAAGAGATGAGTAGAGTGTTTGCAGGCCCCTCGACAGCCATTGGAGTCTTCCAGTTCCCAAATCCAAGGTCAGAAAATAATCAGTCTCAAAGCTGAAGATTCCTGCTCCCTTCTTCCCTGCCCCAGCTATTGCTCCAAGGTCATAAGCCTAGCCTTGAAAGGGGGGAAACCAATCAGTTCCGGGGGCAGCGGAGAAGGAAACTGGCCCAGGCAACCTCTTCCCTCATTCAGAAGTGCCACAGCTAGAAGGCCAACATGAGCCGTCTGCAGGGCAAGAGGAGCAATAGATACTCGTAAGTCTTTGAGTTTGCAGGTTTGTGGCCATCTCCACTGGACTGCGACCTAAGTTTAATTAGATTGAATGATCCTGAAAAAAGAAGCCCAAACATTATGAAAATACCACTGAAAATAGGACGTCATAAAAGGACAAAGATGGGTGCCAGTGCATATTGTATTTTCCATGTGAGATGTTGCTCCAACAGAAGGTTTATGATTATTCTCAAAAATCTTAACAGATTTGTTGCCTGGACTGTACAGAATTCCTGCTCACATGCAATGTATTACAAATGTCTTGATGAGTAAAGTTTTAATCAGTCAGATCTGTCTTGATTTAGTAGGATTTTCTGGACAAATTGTTGTTCTCAGCTGTGTAATAATTACAAGCTTTTTTACCAATGGATAAAGAAAGGATTACTTTTCCATTTGAAAATGGTAACTTTATAATTACATGTATTTACTTGCTAGAGAGAGAGAGCTGACAAGCAGGATTATTTTTTGAAGGAGCCCAGAGTGACTTGAAGAATTGCGTATTCTGCATTTTAGCTTTAAATAGGTGATGTAATTGTTTCTGCAGGACAAGGGTAACCCCTCTTTACATCATATTAATGTTCAATTTCAAAAGATTTCTGTAACAAATAGGTAGCAGTCCTGGATTAAAGCCAGATATGCATAGGTCCCACAGCATATAACTGGGATTTCCCCCCATTTCTTGAAACTTTTCTGTATGTCTGTCTGGCTCCCTATTTAGAGCTGCATGCCAGTGCTTGTGGGCACACACACTGGGCCATATAGTTTCCGGTGCAGCTCAGGTCCCCTCGTTTTATTGGAAGGAGCAGCTTTGCTTGTGTGTCCATTGGCGCATGGCACAGCTCAGTTCTTCCACTGAAATGACTGGGAAAGCGGTCGCAACTAGGGGAGGCCCCCATAAGCCCTGGCTCAGTAAACCTCACACTGCTTCTTGCTTGGTCATTGGAACTTAGGCAAACGCATTTGTAGGAGTGGAGGGAGGAGCTGTTTACGGTAACAAAATGCACACCACCTCAGCAGGATCATGCAATCCCATCTCGGGTGTCTCATTTGCATGCCTGTTCATAACAGGTTCATGCAAAAAGCATGCCCTGGCTATAAAATGTATATGCAGTAGCCCATACTAATAAAATGCACTGCAAGCTAATGAAAAAATGAGTTTGAGAAATGACACGCAGCAAGGATTGTTTTCTGGCTTTTGGGAATAGTGATCAAATGTAGCTAACCTGCAAATAAACACTTCTGAACATTTATTTGCCCTGCTGCTGCCCATCAGCATCTTGTTACTAACCTAAGATGTACCTTCCTTAGTACATGATAATCTGATACTAGATCGCAGTGGCTAATTCTCTGCTTCCTGGAGTTACATCCTCTCTCCTTCATAATGTGCATGGAATAGGTTTTGCCAATTGGGAGGCATTATTGAATGCAATCCAAGGAAGGTCACGGATGTCCCACTGACTTGATTAAGTCATAAGTTTGCACGTGACATCATACCAGCAGGACACCAGGCAGCGTCGTAGGGTCACAAGCGAATTGCCAGATGATCAGATGTTGACCCGTCTTGCTCCGTAGTGTCAGAAGGCTCAGCGTCATGTAGTACCTTAGCAGGAATAGGCACACTTTCCTCATTTCCCTTAATGTCCTACCTGGATTCTTCCGTGAGACTCAATCATCCAATCAGCTGCCTTCCATCCAGTGCATCCATGCAGTACAAGTATGTGTCACATTTTCCCTGCAAAGCTCTAGCCATTATTCATCCTTCTGAAGCCACTTCTGCTCCAGTCCCATTTTGTGTAACTGATTTCATTGTTCAGCATCTTACATAGCAAACCCATTTTTCTAGGCCCTTTTCTCTCTAAATATGCATAGGATTATACCCTTAGTAAGGGCCTAGATACCCCCTTGTACTAAAGTTAGTGTTTGAGGGAAATCTTCCTGATTATATAGAGGGATCTGAATAAGAAAGTATAAATCTCTTGTCAAATCCCATGCCTTTTATCGTTAACAATTTGCTTCAGTGCAAGTGAAGTGCAGATTATTTCGATAGCTTTGCATTGGAACACTGTTTGCAGTTCTCTAACACCATCCAGTGGCAGGAGGTTAATGCTGGCTTAGTATTTTTAAAACAGCTTTTGAGGGGTATGGAAAACACTTTAGTTCTTTTTCTGGAATTGCTTGATTTAAAAAATCAGTAAACAGTCCACCCCTTTTAGTGTTTCCTTCCTAGCAATATTCTCATTGAAATAACAAAATAAGCAAAAATCATGAAATTTCAGGGCTTGCTTGTTCATTCATTTTTGATGATGAGAAACAATCAGTTTCCAAAAGATGATACTCTTTTCAGCAGATTTAGTTTATATAACTTTTTTTAGAAAATGTGCAAGCTTTATGACATCTTTAAAATGATTGTTCAATACATAGTTTAAAGACTAGTTGTGCTGTTGTCTGTTTCCTTTCATCACAGCATGCAAATTTAAGTCAAGAGTCT
The DNA here is from genome assembly GCA_023646645.1 of Varanus salvator macromaculatus. Lineage (NCBI taxonomy): Eukaryota > Metazoa > Chordata > Lepidosauria > Squamata > Varanidae > Varanus > Varanus salvator. Next base: position 39,763,476 of record JAIXND010000674.1, on the reverse strand, counting down.
GCATAGATATAAAATTAATGCAGTTATATATAAACCACTCAGTCCTGGTTATTTTGCTCAGGAGAATTTTTGACTTTGTCAACTTTTCTTTTTCAGTTTCTATAGAAGCCTTTTAGTGTGTGTGTGTGTGTGTGTGTGTCCCATTGGCTCTATTGGCAAACAGTCATTTGTAGACACTTGTCTGTAACCAACATAAAAATCATCTTTCAGAGAGAAAAGCATAATGATTTCTTGGTTAAAACAAACAGCTGATTAGGCCTTGCATTCAGCAGTCCCTTTTGAATGACTAGACAGGGACCCGGTGAGAACCAGTGTGGCGTGGTGATGAACTGAGTTCTAGTTCCCATTCAACCATGATGCCCACTGGGTTGTTTTGAGGATAAAACTGAAGAGGAAGACTACATATGGAGTACGCCACTTTGTTTTCCCTGCAAGAAGAAGAACATAATAGTGATGATGAGGCAGATGCAAATGGTATTTACACTGTATCCGAAGTCTACTGCTTTCCCCTAGTATATCTATTTATGACAGTAGTGTAGTGGTTGAGTCTAGCCATTCATTTCTGTTCTGACAGTTAAACATCTGGACTGTGCCCAGCTACCATCCATGTTACCCTCCTTATCTATTTTGTAGGCCTGTCTTCCCAACCTCCTGTGCAGGATGTGTTGGGTTACAACAGGGATAATCCACAATAACTTTACTGTCTGGGGCTGATTGGAGTTGAAGGCAAAATGTGGAGAGAACCAGGGTGGAGAAGACTGCTGTAGACATTGAACTTCCTAGTACCATGTGTGTACACTTAGGGACCCCACTTACCGATGTCCCAGTGTGGTTTTTGGATAAAACTGGAACACAGTATGTGCACACATGCGAGGCAAAAAGTCAAGGAAGAGGTTCACTGGCCTTCGCCACATGTTCAAAGATACTTCCATGCTCTGCTGGGTCAGAACTGTTGCTTTAGTTACACCTGACTCTCTCTCTCTCGCTCTCGCTCTCGCTCTCGCTCTCTTGATATTGTCCCATATAATGTTGCATCTTCCAAAGACATTATAATAGGAAGCATACTTCCTTTGTAGTTAATAGGGCTGTATGGACTAACAAAACTTGAGCTCACCAAAGTTCTGTGAATTCTACCTCAAAGCTTGTTTTGATTCTAGGCTGTATCAAATTGTGAGTCCTTTTTTTCTTTTTACATGAAAACCCATGTGGCTTTTTCAAAACATTTGCTTCAATAGTGTGCATCTTTGAAATGTACACATCTTGCTCCCATTTAAGAAAGTGTATATTTGAGCATTTTTCAAAAGAATGCCTGGCTGATGCACATTTTTCAGATATAGTCATGCTGTTGAGCACATGTTTTTGTTCCACAAATTCCATTACAAGTGCAGCCATGGATTTTTTTTGAGTTCCTGTTTGGTTCAGGAAGTGCAAACTGGATAAATCCTAGTCAAAAGAGAACTGAAACACATTTCTCACACATCTCTGTAAGTAAGAGGTATAATTAGCAGAAGCTGTAAATACAATTAGCGTTCTTTTCATAGGATCTCAGCATATACACTAAAGGTACAATACTGTGTATGCTTAGATAGGAAAAGTTCTACCACTTCCAGCATTCCCTGGCCAGCCAAGACAGTTGTAAGACTTTATTTCTGTCCGAACATTCCTAGAATTGCACGTTATTAAAAATGTTGCTGTGAGGAAAGAACAAAGAACTTGACTGAAGGGAGGGGCAATGCGGTAGGTTGGACATGGCTTGCTGGCATCTCACAATGCCAGAGAGCATGTTCAAAAGCACCGGTTCTGCAATACAGGAGAGCAGACTCTTCTTAGGATCTCCCAGAAGGCTTTTTCAGCAAAAGTATGCAGAGCATTTGGTCTGTATTACAGCCCAGGGGCTCCGTCTCAGGCCTGCTTTCCTTGGGAAATGAATCCGCTGAACGGAACATGCCGACCACTTATCAGCACATCCCCACAAGTCATGAATCAAAACAGAATAAATAATAAGAATGTTACTCCAGCAGGAATGCTACTTCACTCAATGTATTTATTCCATGTGGAAGGTATAGATTCCTTTTCAGATCCACCTTAGAAACTTTGGGCCTGTTCACACATTACATGGACTGGGCTGGATTCAGATTTCTGTGCATCTAACTGGGGAGATAGACGAAGATTCACCCTCTCCACCATCCCCACGGCATCCCACCACCCCTCAAAAAATATTACACAGGGGACTGGGGAGCTTGCTAAAAGACTTGATCATGACATGGGGGAAAGGGAGATCTCTGAAAACAGGAAACCTTCCACAAACAGAACTCTACCTATAGAAACCGCTTTAGCCCAGTCTTTGGAAATCCTGCCTCTTTGCTTGTCCCTCCATCACACCTAATCTCATTCAGCAGGGTCTTCAATCCACTTTGCTGCATGTACAGAGGGAAAGAGGAAGTACAGAAGTTTGCTTCCATCAGCCCAGATCATGTGCACTGTGTATTTGGGAAGTCCTTTTTAAACTGGAAATAGTCGTTATTCCCAAAAACAACAAATGAGCTGTTGGATTTCAGACTGCTGTTGCCTCTGATTTCCGAAAATGACAAAATTGAAGCTGTCATACTTCGAATACTTTGTCACAGCCCTGAATTTACAAGAGCTTAGCAGGGCTGTCAAGGACAGGACGTTTGGAAGGGCTTTCATTCGTAGGGTTACCGTGCATCAAAACAACTTAACCGCACAAAACAATAGCAAATACGCCCCAGCATGGGAAGTTATACAAAATAGTGCACCTGACGTCTATAAGATAATTCATGCTTCTTTATGTGAGTGGATGTGCCTGGTGAGTTAAAACGTCACCCAGTTGTAGATGAACTGTGGATGATGCTGACCGTAAATACAGTATGGACGAGCCGATGTAATGATGATACGATACTTGGCAAGAGGAAGAAAAAGTATCTGTAATTCCTCTATAAACCTCTGAAAAGCTTTTCATACGCACACACATCGCAACTTTGAAGGTTCTTGGAAATTGGAATGGGTTCTGCATGTTATCTTTTTGAAAATTACCTATTCTCATCCTGAAGCAACCTAATTATAATTTATGTTCACATTCTATGGGAATGTGCTGGCATATTCATGAACTTATGCAAATAGTCTCCAGTACAGCTAACATCCTTGAGCTCTCATTTAGGATTATCTCCGATTAAAGGGCTGAAGCAGCGCACATTCCTAAATAGCGAATGACATTCATTGCATTCTAGTAGTAAAGGAAGAGGGAATCCAAGTTAAATCTGTGTTTGTCTTTGAGAAGTTGCACTAGGACTCCCATTATGGATGCGGAAGAAAAATGGTACATGAGGAAGCTACTACCATTGAAATGTGCTTCTTGTTTAAGCGACTGCTAATTCTTAAAAACAGAACCAGCCAAAACTAGCCCAGATCTGCAAATAGGTTATTTGGCCATATTTCTTGGTAAATCAACAGTCTTTGTACATAACTAAATTAGACACTTTACTGTAATATTTTTCACATCCTTTCTCAGAGTTCAGCCATACAAGCTGATGTTCACATCTTCTAAAATGTAATTTAACTGGGAGTAGCCTGAAGCGTCTCTTAACTGAGACCTGACAAGCACTCAGACTTTTTATGCAAGTTGGGACTATTCCATTCTTTTTCGTGTCAAATACAGCTCGCAAAACTTTCTCTAGCCATTTTAGAAATACCTTCCATGTATATTTGGCTTTCTTTCTCTTGCAAGGCACCCCAGGCTGTTACATGATGCTCCAATCCACCTTATCCTCACCGCAACCCTGAGAATTAGTTAAGCTGGGAGCCACCGACCATCCCAGAGGCACCCAGTGAGCTTCATGGCTGAGTGGGGACCAGAGCCCAGATCTCCTGAGTCTCGGTCCCACCTTCTAAGCAGATCACCCCCACCCTGGCTCAGTTAATGCCAATGCTCATGCGTCATCCCACTCCAGAGATGGGGGCATGCAGAGCCGGCAGCTGACTCGGGCAGCGGATGCAGAGGGGAGCAATGACATGGTGTCGGAGGACAGAGCACCATGGACCGCATGGTCTGCTTTGCTCCTGCTGCCATCAGGTGCAGTGAAGGATGCTGTCCTGTCACCACTGTTGGGGGAGGAGTTGACCGCCTGTCCTCTCACCTGCATGCAGGGGGGTGGGATGGGGAGTTGCGTCCTTCACTACAGGCAGGAAAACATCTTGCGCTGTCCTGGTAACTATACAGGCTCAGGTGTTTCCTCCTCGACACTAATGGAGACATGGCTTTGCCCTCTGTTCCTTTTGCACATCACCCCCCAGATTAGAGAAGGATGATTCTCTTAGGATTGGTAGCTTACTCATTGTATAATATCCACTGTGTAGAATCTCTACCTTGCACAGGTTCTCTAAGGGCATAAGTGTGCCATGAAATATCGTAAAATAAGCTATATTACAAAGGAAAAAGAGACTTAATCTCCCTTGGGGCAGAAACAATGGGCAGGAAACAACAGATGCACGTGCCCTTCGATGGCTTTTGTCCCTTGCAGTATGAGGTTTGGTAAACAGTATTGAAGCAGCCTTTCTGAAAGGGAGGTGGAGAGATTTTACCTGCAGCTGGAATGGGGCAATTATTGAATCTTAAAGTTAAAAATCAATGTTCTTCTCAACAGCTTGCACGGCCTTTGCACCCAGGACGATTGAGGGCACAGTGCCATGTAGGTTTAGGTGGGAAAAGGGCCTCCGACTCCCAGCAGACTTGCTGGGGCCTCCTAGCACAGGAAGCTCTTCCTTCTGTCTGAACTTGCACAGCATTACACCTGAACAAGGTTCCTCAGCTCTTTGTTTTGTGACAATTTGTGCTACCTTCCTCTGGGTGTGGATAAACGTCAAAACCATCCAGTCTAAGAAAAGAGGTTGAGAACGCAGTTACTTAACAAACAGGCAGGGTTCTGCACACACTGTGCTCCGTGCCATGTGCAGACTGCAGTCTCATGGATTGCTGGACTGCCTGAAAACAACTTTGACTTACAGTTCTAGACTTCCTGGCTGCATTAAAACAAAAGCAAAGGAATCCATATGCTTGAATGTATACAAATTGGCTTTTGGTGGTCAGGAACAGAGCGAAAGAGAGATGATGAGAAGGCTGATAATTGCACCTGGGCTTGATGGAGTCACCATGTTGGTGACTGTCACAAGTGGGGCACTAACTGAGGGATGTGGCGCTTCAGGCCTGAGGGCTAAATCCCCCCTGCCTCGAGTTCCTCACCAGCCCCTGGGGCTTAAGGCTGCCCGCCTTTCCCCTAGCCGTGCCCCATTTTGCCCAGACCCCTTTCCTTTGGGGTTTCCCAGCTAGCGTGCTGTTTCCCCACATTCTGCAAGGTGGGCAGGTGCACCTAAGGCTTCAGTGCTGGCAAGGGGAGCTTGGCGAGACAATGGGCCGGCATTTCTGCCCCACTCGCTTGCTTTTGGCCGCACCCAGCCCTGCCCTGCCCTGCCCCGCAGCTCCCCAGAGCAACTCTGAAATGGACGTCGGCCCTCAGGCTGAAAGAGCCTTGGCGGCCCCATGCTAGCATGTTCCAGGGATAATTTAAATTTCTAATTAAAATTAAATCACAGGTAGGAGTTCATTTCTAGAGAAAGTGGAAGGCAGAAGAAGAAAAGGAAGGCCAGCTATGAAACAGCTTGGCTCCATCAAGGCAGCCATGGCCTTGAACTCGGAGTTGAGCAGGGCTGTCCTGGATAGGACATTCTGGGGGGCTTTCATTCATGGGGGCGCCAGTCAGAGAAGACTTGATGGCGTGGAACAACCACAAGAAGGAGGAGCCCATGTAGCAGAGCGAATGGGCTGTGAATCAGGTAGCCCTTCATTTAAGGCTTGCCATGAAATCCATCACAAACTCACTAGGTGGCCTTCGCAGTAATAACCCTGCCCTCAGCCTAACACACACACACACACACACACACACACACACACCCCTTCTGGGGCTGAGAAATGGGAACGTTACCCCCTTACAATGAGGTCTTTTCGGCCTGGAGGAGACTCCGAGGGGATCTGTGGGTGACATGTAGGTACATGAGGGGGTGTCACACAGAGGTGGGTAGAGACCTGTTCTCCCCTGCAGAGGAAGGCAGGACGCGCTCTAACGGAGCAAAGCTCAGGGAACCAAGTCTCAATTTGGATGCCAGGAAGCACTTCCTGACAATCAGGACCCCGAGGGTGTGGAATGGGCTTTCACGGGAGGTCATTGAGGCCCCATCGGTGCGGGTGTTCAAGGATAGGCTGGACATGCACATGGTGGGCATGTCATGACTGGAGCCGGGGGTCAGACTAGATGGCCTGGGAGGCTCCTTCTGACTCGCTCTGTTTCTATGTTACAAAGTTATGGTGAGGCCTATTGAAAGACTGTATTCACAGCCCCTGGGCGCTCAGACTCTCACCACAGCACCATCCTGTGCCCTCACCACCAGCACAGCTTTTTGCACACCAGCTGGAGCCTGAATTCACAAAGGTAACTCTGGAGGTGCCATGGGGGTGTTTTTTCAAAAGGAGGGGAAGAGGGGGTCCTCCAGAATACAAGGAGTCCCAGTGGTGTCTCAACACCTCTGCCTTCTAAGCAGGGACAAAAGGCATATATGGCTGAAATCAGCCACGTCCATCTTTTGCAGACAGGAGAAGTGTGGAGAAAGTACTTCGCTGTTTGTTTGGATGCCCAAGTTTGGAGAGTTTTGGACAGTCACTTTTGGATGGCTCCCTCGGCCAATCCAGGGCCTTGTGTAATAATGCCACCAGCAATGACTCGTGCATGTTTTGGCAACTCTGGATTTCTGTAGCCAAGCACAGTGATGGAGGGAAACAGGCAGACAAAGGTTGCCAGGCCACAAAAGCCCCGCTGTGTCTCCTATTTAGGCTGCTGATGGCCGAAGCAGGCTGAGCTGCTCTTCTGTCGCCCTTGGTCCTGGATGTGCTGTCCACAGGGTGATACGTACATACCTCCTTTAATCATAGGTCAGGGGTGCAAATGGAGCAGTTCTGACGTTTTTAATAAAGACACATAAGCGTGTTGCGTGTGATTCAGCCCGCCTTTCCAAGTTACTTGCCACCCTGACTTACATGGGGAAATCTTTCTGTGCGATGCAGCGAGGCCCTGAACACCTTCCGGCTGATTTCCTGCAACACTCAGCACTGTAGGGATGGCGCAGAAAGGGAACTGCCGCCTGTCCAGCTATCATCCCCACATGCATGTGGCTCTTGCGCCCAGGCCCAAGCCAGAGCTTCACCCCAGGGAAGTCTTGACTTCCTGCTGTTGCGCCTGTCATTGTCGGCATTGATCTTCGTTATTGGCATTCAGCGTCCGTGGCCTCAGGTGCCTCGGCGTTTGGCCAGCGGCAGGGAGGGCTTGTCTCGGTTGTTGACAGACCTTTGTCTTGCGTGCTGCCCTTTCTGCTACCCGGTGAGCAGAGGCATCCTTGTCAAGAGGTGCCCAAATGGATGGCAAGAAAACACAAAGGGAGAGACTACATTTGTGTGATCGCTCTGCCAGAACATTTCAACCAGGCCTCTCTTTCTTTCGCACTGGGGAACAAAGAGCTCCAGGATGTGAGGAACAATCAGTCATCTCTTTTAATTAATCTCCTCTCATTTAGCTATGCATGTGCCTTTTATAGGAGCGTGACAGAGTGGAACACACACTTCCCTGAAATGTCTCTTTTAATTTATGGCTTCTTTTTTGGAGGCTACAGTTCCTCTGTTGACTGAACTTGAATTGGCTATAAACGAATATGGCTCTTACAGTTCAGTCCTCAGAGTGAGGCCCACTGTCTTGAATGAGGCTTACTCCCAGGTAATTGTGCACTGGATGATGCCTCAGATAGGAAAGCCTTGGGCCTTTCCCAACTCACCCCCACCTCCCAAAAACAGACAAGATCGCAGTGATCCTCTAAATGGTTTATTGCTAAGCATATCTTGCACCATTTAGAAGACCTACCAGAGTTCTGAGAAGACATCTTGCTCATGGGTGGAGTATTTCCAAAGGTCCCATTCTAAGCCTTTAGCACAGACCTCCTAGGAACCTAATGCACTGCTAAATTGGACCATTGCTCCATCAAGCTCAGTACTGGCTACACCAAAGACAGGCAACAGTTTTCAGCCCTTGGACGCATTTGGCAATTTAAGTATCTATGCCAGGCACCATACGGAGCGAGAGCCCTCCGCTGGCAGCAGGCCTGGGAGAGACCTCTGCCCACCAGAAGGGGTAGGTGGAGGGGGTTCTGTTCACAGTATAATACTTCATGGCCTGCACGTATTTCTTTGAGTGATTGCCATTTATGTGTTTTGCAGATGTATGGAAACAATATGGTGCATGAGGTTTCTGTGTTCCCCAGCTGGAGACATGTTACTTATTCATTATTTTTATTTATTAGCTAGGTGTGTCCCTGTGGCTGCCTAAGCTGCATCCCAATTCCCAGTCATGAGCTTTCACTTTGGTATGAAGATACCAGGTAGTACTCAATGGGGACTGTTAATGAAGCAGCCATTTCCACTGACTCTGTGGCACGAGTGGAGCAACCCACGTGCATGAGAGAGCTCAAAGGCTGAAACATGCTTCTTCCCCCGTCCGAACGAGTCAGTACAGCCCCCCGTGCAAGCTCAGCAGGCCTGCCCCGTTCCAGAAACAAGGCTTTCCACTCCTTCCCAATTTCTCTTGGAAGCGATAAATCCCTGTTGTGCTGGCCGTAGATTCACCAGCAGAATCAAATCAGCAGGGCTGCAACGCCACGTCGAAGGCTGCCTAGTTAGGGGAGGTTGGAGTCGGGCGAACTGCCGTTCCTCATGTCGCTCCTTCGTCTGCCCAACATCGCCACCTGCCAGACATGGTCCTGATGCAAGACCCCAGTGCTTCCTCTTCCCAGCTTTCCAAAGGCTAACCTTTCCCCCCTTTCCCCCTAGGGACAAACGTCCATGAAGCCCAGCGCATCCTGAACGAAAGCGGACTCCCCATCACCTCTGCAAGTGACCTTGAAGATGCTGCCAAGAAAGCAGTGGCAAGCGTGACCAAGAAATAAAGGTGCCACCAGGGAAGAAATTAATGCAGTAACTCCACATTCCCAGAATTGCCTCAGAATACATATTTTGGAATTATTTCAACTAGCCGTGAATAAGCCTAGACTTGATCTGCCTGACAGCAACATACAGTGTATGAAGAAAAAATGCCAGCATTGAGGAACTACATCAAATCAAGAGGCTCTGTACTTTCCTTTCTTACAGCGGAAGGCCTGCCAGCAGGTGCCGTGAGCAGCCAATGTCTGTTGCCAATCAGATTTTTTTCTCACGCAACATGTCAATTAGGGACTCCTAATTTTTGTATAGTATTTTGCTACATCTTTACCATCCTAACAGGATAGTAACTAATAGATCCACCCGTTCCTGATAATCATGGCAAAGGTTTTAGGAACTGCACAGTTGATTCTGTGCACCTGTGGGCGATGGGCACTTGTGCTTTTCAAAGTGGCAGCCTTCCCCTCTCACATGGCAAACCACTCCAAAACTGGTAGATCCTCTAAAAGAAATTTGCCATGTAATTTGGGATCTGCCATCTGAATTTTCAAAAGGCCAAAATTCCAACTAGGTACTCTCCAGAGGCTTCGGTGTTCTGGATCCTAGCTTTTTTAAATAACATTTCCAATTAGAACTAAAGAATAGGATATAAAGAAAATAGCATGTTTATATTTTTGTTATTTAAACCAAATTAATGGGAATTGGATTCCCACCCCTATTATAAAGTATGTATTCGTTTCACACATGCCTTAACATTCAGTATTTGTGCTTTGATACCTGAAGTATACCTCACATTAGAAGAAAACTGAGAAATGTAGTTTTGTGAGGCAAGAGGGTTTTGTATCATACCATGAATGAACGGGTGACTGGATTCCTCGTGTGAATATTCTTAAGCGTGAACGGAGAAGTAACGCACATCCCAAAGTCCTAGTGCCATGTACTGTCTACCTACATGTGTGTCAATTTCATACCAGATGTGAGCTTCCAGAATCAACATGCATAGTAATTGTTGAACTGCCATTCATACCAGAGGATTTTTTGGGTGGTGACTTTTTAAAGTTTAAGCATTTATGCTGCTAGGCAGGCCATGCTAGCATGCGCTGTCAAGGGAACCTTCCATCACTGAAAATAATGTGAAAAAGATAAAACATAATGCTGTAATGAAAAATAATGCAGCATGATTTAGCTTAAGATAAGCACTTTCTAAGTTCTTGTCTGGAAGTGCTGATCACATGCATCATACTCATTTTGAAATAAATCAGGCTTAAGAGTTGCTTAGTTTTGCCTCAGTCGTGCCTTTGACTTGTATAAAAGTTTGTACAAAAGGGCGCAGAAGCTGCTGCACCGTCTCTGTAACCACCTCAATGTGCTTGGGTCACCATGAAAGGAATTATGAAACTCAAACCTCCACCACTGAAATTCACTTTGTGTGATATCCTGTGTATTTATATGGATTTATCCAGTTAGGAAATAGAGATATACACACCATTGCTCAACTGACAAGCTGGGCAAGCTGGGAATTCATGTTCTGAAAGTTTTCAACAATATTAAATGCAAATATTAAAACCTTTGTATTTTAATAAGAAGTGAATTTTATCTAATAAATTTCTCAGTGCCCCACAGTGCATGCCAATTAATTGGCGGGGGGGGGGGGGTCTGACATTTTTACACAATGTAAACGTTTTCTTGTTTTTCAGCATTCCAAGGCAGAAAGCTCTTTCCATCAACTGCAAAACACAGGTGTTCTGCAATGGACCATAATCTCCCTACTGTTACATGAACCCTACAAAGTCATAGGATTAATGGTGCCTGAAAAGCCATTTTATCTGCAACAGCCTAATGTTAGGTCTGTACATCTGCAGCCCATTCCCTTCATGAAAGCACTTCTTCACACCGTGTGTAGTCAAACATGGAATTCACTGCTACAAGATGTAGAGATGGCCATCAATTTGGATGGCTTGAAAGCAGATTGGAGAAAGTCCTGGATGAGAAGGCTTGCTATGGCTACTAGTCCTGATGGCTACATGCTGCCTCCAGTACCAGAGGCTTATAAATAAGTGCCAGCTGCTGGAAGCGTGGGAAGGAGGGCATAGGGGCGTGAAGGCTTCCATGGGCAGCTGCTTGGCCACTGTGTGACCCAAATTGTTAGACTCGATGGACCTTTGGTCTGATCGAGCAGAGCTCATTTTATGTTCTTCTGTTATGTCAACATCCACACCAAAACAGCACTTAGCACTAAGTAAGCACTTAGTAAGTTGTGACCCAAAAACCTACCTTGATTAACACATATTCAACTCCTATCTGATCAGTGTCAGAATACAATCCTGTAGACCAGATGCTGTTCATGGGCCCTTCTTTCCACTTGGCCTGCTGGCTGTTCCACCAACTCCCCGCTCCCTTGCATTCCTCAGCTCCGCAGTGGGGTGGATGCACTGCCATGCTGAGCAAAGCTAGGGAACCAACTGCAACGCTCAGTTGATTGGCAGGAAGTAGCTGAGTGGCAGGACTCCGCAGCCCCCCCTGCCCCACACCTCCCTTGTTTCCTATTGAGCACTGCTATTGGGGTGAGGAGAGGGCAGAGAAGGAGAGGAGGGGCTTGAACCTCCTCTCCCCATGATGCCTGGCCCTGGACTACTCAGCTATTATCAGACAACTGTTGAGCTGTGCCAGGGATGATGAGTCTGTGGCCGGGGGGGTGGGGGGGGTGAATGGGGTATGTATGTAGGCCTACTGCCCTCCTCACCAGTATAAATCCCCGACCACTTTTCTCCAGGACAGCCATGCTCCTCAGGAAGGAAGTCTGTTCTGCCATGAGTGAGTGTGGCCACCATACACAAGTGGAAACAAGATGGCCGTTGTCCCAACAAGACTTAATTGAGGCTCCTTGTTATCCAAGGCTGTGATTTCTTTGGCAGGATTAGACTGAATGCTGTTTTGTGCAGGAAGTTCCTGGTTCATTCCCTGCACCTTCCACCTCCCTGGCAAAATCCTCAAGAGCTGTTGCCAGTGTAGATAGTGAAAAGCTAACTAAGCCAGTGCTTTGACCCAGAAATCGTGTTGCTCCCAAAAGGACTCTCTCGGCTGTGTGGTTGTAATCACAGCCACAGTTACAGAGGAGCCCATGTGAGACTGCAAAGGCATAACAACCTCTTTAGCTTAATAGGAAAACTTACCTACTCCTGAACCAGGTTCCTACTGCATCAGGCAACCTCTGCATAGTTGAACTGTTTACCTGTCATTAAATGCTTTTCTAATTCCGCAGGACTTCAGCCAACCTATTTCACTCAAATTTTGCAGGCACAAGAGTGTAGCTAATATTTCACACATGCGCCCCCGCAGGACAGATGTTCAGCAGCTGATTTAGAGAGTCGATGGATAATCCGATACTAAATTCCTATTGAAATCAAGACTAATTTGTTCTGAAAACTAATGGGGCCAGTCAGTGACAGAAGTAGGTTATTCCGTGAATGAGCTGCTGTTTAGGGAGATGACATGATGGGATTTTGAGCCAGGATTCTTCGCATTTCCTAAACTGAATCTTCTGAGCACACGCAGAGCAGAAACGGGTCATCGTGGGGAAGGCTGACAGTGACAAAGAATGTGTAAACACTTCTGGGACAGGAAGGCACAGAGGGCTTTCTGCATAAGACAGACTGCCTTGCCCAAATGCCACAAGTGGAGAAATAAGAGAGGCGATCTTTCTATTAGAGCGGGCCCAAGGAATTGCTGAGCTGTGGGGCCAGACAGCCAAACAAATCAATCTGGCAGAACTGAGACTCATGCTCGATGTTTCCCTCAGCAACCCCCTGCCCACACACACACACCCCTACCTTCAAGCCAAGTTCTTCCACTCCAGGATGTAGCACAAGCTTCTCATCTGCCCTTGTCCCTCCTTATCTCTGCATTCCTATCTAGGGTTTTAGATAGGAGAAAGCAGATGATCTGCAAAAGTTATAAAAAGGTGGGATTTCATCACAGATAAAGGGAGCTGGAGCACAATGTCGCACACTAGAACCCCGCTGCTCAAGGCTCCAGCCTGCCAGGCAGGCACTCTTCCAAGTTATTCCGCTCTCCTCCGCTTTTCTGTTTGTTCCCCTCCAGTGGTGTAGCGATAAATTTTGAGGCGCAGGCATTCATCGTGACAGTCCCCATGGCGACACCCGCATGGTGAGTCAAAACGAATCCAGGAGCTCCGTTGATCTGTATCGACAGGCAAGTCCTAGTAGTTTTATCTCCATCATCAACAGATTTTCTGTAGACTAGATGGATGTCAAAGGCCCTTTCATGACCAAGCTACTCCCCACCCCAGAGCTTTACATTACAAGAATCCGGGCCTTCTCAGGAAGAGGGAAGAGGGCATCAGTATCCCTGCGAATAAAAGCACCAGTGCTGCATCCCTCCAAGCTCTGGCTCCACGACACCACTGTTCCCGGAAGTAACCAATCAGCCTTTTGGGGTCCTCGGTATATGTAGCCCTCACGGCAAAGGGGGGAAGTTGGATATTTTTCACAAAATACCCTTGGGCATTTTTCACAGAGATTTCCGTGCTCCTACGAGTCTTGAAAGTTGCCCCAACCTTGTTGACACTTCCCTCCTGTGCATGGGCAGTGCCCTTTCATTATGGAAGGGTCACTACTCTGCGACCACCCTGGTCAGGACTTGGGGCACTGCTCAAGCACCAGTCTGAGATGCACTTGGGACCAAGAACCAAGGTGTGATGCCAGTAGCTGGACCGAAAAAGAAGGCAGAATCAAGGAGCAAATCAAAACTCCAGGCCTAAGGGCGCAGGCCCACATCAGAGCTCAGGAAGCCTTTGTTGTTCAAGGGAGGCATAACAGGAACTGGAAAGCTCATTATCATTTTTCCAACTCAGAAGGATTCAGTCACCTGTTTCAGTGGGGAGCAGGCCCCGAGGATGCTAAAACTCCTGGGCCCTGGACAGGTGCAGCAAAGTGCGCTTCGGTGAGTCGCCAGGCAGGGCAGCCATGCAGATTTGAAGATCCTTGGTTCATGCCTGGCAGCTCCTGACATTCACACCCACGCATCACTAGGTGCCACCTCCACCACTTTTAAGATCCCCTGTGCCTTCAACTCCACTCTTTCCCTCTTGGAGCAGCTCCCCTGGCATCACAATGCTTTCTTTTCTTTCAAATCCCAGGAGAGAAAGGTCATAGCTTAGTGGTAGAACATCTTTGCATGCAGAAAGTACCAGGTTCAATCCCTGATCTTTCCAGATAGGGCTGGAACCTCTTGTCTGAAACTCACTGTCAGTCGGTGTCAGCAATATTGAGTTAGATGGACCGACATGGTATAAGCTCCTGTGCTTCTCCTGGAAAGGTACCCTTTCTGTAAAGGCTTCTCACAACTGCCTCCTGTACTGAAGCAAACCTAAATGTGTGTAAGGCACCTGAATGAATATTATCCCATTCCACCTCCCCTCCATACAGCTCTCTCTGTCTCTTTCTGTTCAGATTTTAGATTGTAAGTTCTTTCTGATGGTGTGAATGGTTGCAAATTGTTCTGAGGGCTTCAGCTGTTGGGCCTCACAGAAATAAGCGAATAACAAGAACAGTGACTCGTGGAGCGGGCAGTCTGAGGAGAAGAGCTGCTTCTTCCTGTGGAGGCTTTCCACGCTGGCCAGGCCTCGGATTTTCCGAAATGCAAGCTCTGTGGGGAGACGCCATCGATCCAGGGAGTGCTCCCCTGGCTCGCTCTCAGGCAGTTGCCGCATGCTCAGAGAGCGAGGGCCCAGAGGAGTGGCGGGGCTGCACCGGACTCTTATTACGCGCTCGCCCTGCTCAGGTACAGCAGGCCTGGATGCTGCGCTAGTATCCTGCTATAATCAGTGTGCGCTTTGATCCAGGAGGAGGACGTCCCCCACTAATATAACACCATCTCTCCACTGAACATCTACAATGCGTTGAGGTGCTCAGCTGAAGCTGCTGAACTATCAACGGGCTTAGCTGTAGCTCTGATTAATGTTTCAGAAGGATCTCCCCCCGACCTGTATCTCAGCTGTTCTCAGTTCTTGAGGACTAGGCTGGATGCTTGTGCTTTATTTTCAGCTGGATTCTGGGTTTTTAAAATTATATTCAGTAGGTAGGATGTGAGTAGAGAGGAAAGGACAGGAAAAGACTCACTGGGGACTGTTACCCTCCATCCTAATTTGGGAAGAGTACCTGTGAAGTCCCTCCTATCTTCCTAACATGTGCCTGCAAACAACAGGTAGCCTGAATGTATTGTAAATTCTGTTTACTATGGATTTCTAGGTAACAGCTACTCTCTAGTCCTGCCTGCTCCCTTGGGGGGGAGATGATGAGTCTTGATTTGATGGAATGTTTATGCCTGTTGAATCCAACTAGAGCTTTATATGAACAGAGGGGGTAAGTATTTCAGCCTGTCAAATGTCAATAGCCAGAATAAAATGCTTTACACTGTAGTTATAGCATCCAACAATTAAAGCATTTGATGAAAGTATTTTTATTGGAATATACATCACCATTTGTTCCAATTATTCTGCCATTAAACATTAAGAATAATTGAAGCAAATGGTGCCCAAAAGAAAGGATGCATCTGTTCCAATAAATTCTAGCCAAATAGCATTGAACATTTTTTTTCAAGCAATATATTTCAATATTAGTCTCTCTACAGCTTATTATAACATACAAATTAAGTACTTGGTCTTGGCAACAAGTACGAGGCAATGATGCCTTTCAGTGCAAACAACACTCTTGCACTGGCCTCACTCGGAACCGTGAGTGAGCGTAGCGGTTAGGGGAGCAAGGCGGTCTGGAAGGTGCTGGAAAACCAGTGATCGAGATGAAAGGGGCCCAAAAGGAACCAGAAAGGGTGGCTGAGGTTCAGTTTGGATGCCAGGAAGCACTTCCTGACAGTCAGGATCCCTGGGGTATGGAATGGGCTTCCACGGGAGGTGGTTGAGGCCCCATCGGTGAGGATGTTCAAGGATAGGCTGGACATGCACATGGTGGGCATGTCATGACTGGAGCCGGGGGTCAGACTAGATGGCCTGGGAGGCCCCTTCTGACTCGCTCTGTTTCTGTGTTTCTAAACCAGAACTCAGGGCCAACTATTAAATCAGGTTAGAGGGACACACCAGAGCTCAAGAAGACCTTACTGCCCAAGTTGCAGAAATCCCTTCCAGAAAGATCCAGTGGTCAGATTGGGCAGGTGGAGTCTGTCCAATGCCAAAAGCTTCATCACTGAGAAGGCTGCCCTTAGCCCTTCAGGACCCCCCTGGGGGCAGCTGCATTCAAATGAGCCGCTCCTGGCAGAATGAAGGAAACACGTGCCAGTTGGTGCTTCCTGTCCTGCAATGTTAAGGAGCCATTTCCTTGCCTGCTAACACAGTGCCATGAAGATTTTTCACCCAGGCGGCTCTAGCGGTGCCTCGCAAGTGAATGGGTGCATGTTGCTGAATGCGATACCACACACATACTGCACAGTATGTAATGCAGTCTCATCACCTCTGCACTGGGTTGTGCATCCAAGGTCACATCCCCATCCAACAACAGCTCTCCCTGTCTCCCTGCCGGTGTGTGGGTGTATAGGTATATGCACATACACACTACTGGGCCAGAGAGAAGATGCATCAGCTTGTGATAAGTTCCCTCTTCTCTAGCTAGTACCAGGCCAAAGCTGCTTTGTGGTGTCATGTCTAAGAGTGCAGGGATGGGACTCAGGAGCCCCAGGTTCGAGGCCCCGCTCAGCCATGGAGCCAACTGGGTGTCTTTGGGCCAGCCACAGCCTCTTTGCCTCACAGGCTTGTTGTGCGGATAAGCCTGAGAACAGGAAGAGGACAAGAATGTAAGCCACCTTGAGTTCCTTGGAAGACCAAAAGCCTGTGTGTGTGTGTGACAATATATGCAAACGTTTTCTCCTGCAAAATGTGCCCCCATTTCACCAGGGAGTTTGTTCAATGAAGAAAGCATGTTTGCTCTCCCTGTGGCATTGGAGCCTGTGGAAACTGAGACTTATGGGAAATTTGTCCCTATTGATCATCTCCACCTGGGCAAATCTGAATGACTATGTGCTAGAGTCCCTTCCCCTGCTCCAACATTAACCACACGAAGGAGGAAAGCATGTTGCAAGGGGGCGCAGCCAGGCTTTGCAAACAATTCAGGGACAGAAAAACAGTGGCCATTTTTGAGCTCATATTGAGGACTCACATGACCCGCTGGCCCTTTCGAAGGGCAGGCAGGTGGCGTGGGAACACCCAAGCAGCAGACAGATTGGCAAAGACGGCCTCTCCGCGTTCTCTTATGAAGGAGGTCTCTGCTGAATGAAAAACGTTCATCAGCTTAGAGACGCAATGGGATGCAACCCTTTATTCTGCAGCCATCCAGAAAAGAAAGTGTGAGGAAGAAACGTCGGGGCTGCAGTAATGGACTGCCGCACCCCGCAAGCACTCTGTGGACAAGCATACTCTGGCTCCTGCTTGCCCTGTGCAGTTTGGCAGTTGAGGCCTTTGATTCTTGTTGAAGGCATGTGGTTCCAGAAGTATGGAAGCTACTTGGAGGATCCTAACTGAAAAGTGGGCTGTACATCTGCCGAACTAATCCATGTATTTATTTGTTTATGAGATGTATATCCCACCATTTTCTTTTTAAAAAAACTCAGAGCAGCTTGCATCATCTTCGTCCTTCTCCTCCCCCTGCTCTCAGTCTTATCCCAGCAACAACCCTGTGAGGTAGGTTGGGCTGAGAGTCTGTGACTGGCCCAAAGTCTCCCAGCTGGCTCCATGGCTGAGTGGGGACCAGAACCCAGGTCACCTGTCCCAGACTTAACCCCTGCACCACACTCGTTCTTCTGTTGTCGGACCGCAATTCTCACCATCCCCAACCACTCTTGATCACCCCAAAGTGCAGGATGCAGAATAACAGGCTTGAGTTGCAGGAAGCCGGATTCCAGCTAGATAATAGAATTTGGAGTCCAATCACATCTGGAGGGTCATGAAATCCACAGAAGCATGCATTTTATGGACATCTGGACAGTTGTATTCCTCCCTAAAGCCACATTCCCAGAGAGCCACCTGCGTGTTTCTTTTTTCTGAGGGAATTAGATGGTGGAGGGAGTTAGATCTCTAAACCCAGTTCCAAGTTGGGAGTCCCAGTCTCAGAGCTGGGAATTCATACTATTTTACCACCCCTTGGATGCTCTCTGGAGGCCTTGGGATTGTTCCTGTAATCCTTTTTTTTAATAGGATTATTTACCAAACACTCTACAGTAAGCACTCTTAGCTATTTGCCTCTTTGCAGTTGGAACCTAGTTACAGGAACCTGAAACATGACAGTAACTCATGAAGTATGTCCGCTATCCAGAAGAAAGGATGGAAGTGGGTTGTTGTTGCTGTTTTCATTTTTTTTTAATTGTGCTTGGGGCAATAAAGAAGGGCGCAGGGAGAGAGTGGCTTTGCAAACAGTTTAGGAACTTTTCAAATTCCCCCTTCTTGATACTGAAATTCACATCCAAAGAAAACTCAGTGGGACACAACATGACACTGGTGGATAATTTTGCAGCTTTTCACAATGGATGGGAGAGGGGAATGAGAAGGGTGTCATGGGCAGATGTGGGAGAAAATTGTCCATAATGGGCGTCCTCTTTTATCAGCCTGTATTGCATGCAGTGCAGCTTCCTTTTTGAAGAAAAACAGCTGCACACATGAAAAGCATCAACACGCCATGCACTGGCACAGAGCAGTGTCTATAGATTCCCCCACACCTTTGGGCCACACTCAATGTGCCACCCATTCGTGCTGCGTGGCAGCCCCAGTCCATCATCTCAGATCGGTTTGCCCGATTTCAGCCCGGCCCCCCTTGCATGGAGGTGCTGCTCATGAGAACCAGTGCTATGGCCTTTGCTGCCCCACAGGCAACCACAGAGGCAGTTTCAGCTGGCTGGTGTGAAGCGCTGCCCCTGGCCAGCCCTGCCACGAGGCCGAGTGAGGCAGCTATCTCAGGACGCAGGCACAGAGACCGCGAGGGACGGCAGGGAGGTGTTGGAAGATGGAGCTCTGTGCATCTCACACCCCTGAGGCAGCTCACTTGTGCTGGAAGACCTTGTCCCAGTGGTGGTGCGGAAGGCAGATTTAGTTATGGCTCGAGACAGCTGGTTGGTTCAGTTGTTATTTAGTTGTAGCCCACCTTTCCAAGCCAGCCACCCAAAAAGGAGTTCAAGGCAGCTTACAGTAATAAAGGATAAACCATAATTTTATCCTTTGCCTTACGTAGCAAAATATCTTGGGAAGGCCCTGCACTGCCAGAATGAAGGGGGGAAATAGCAGCTGCATGGATAAGGCATGTTGGAGCATCATTTCACAAAACCTTTTGCATGTGTATAGCTTAGCGAAGCTTGGCAAACAGCAGAATCCTGCAGCAATTGTGTAGGTCTGTTGTGGTGACCTGTGGGATCTCTGGGGAGAGGGGAAAGATCTGTCAGTCTTCTCTGCTTTCTCTGTCTCAGAGGAGGAAATCTGCTGCATGGAGGGTAAATGTGTATAAAATAGCACGGTTTGTGTATCTTGTTTATTTTGAACTTGGATCTTTTTTGTTTTCTGCATTCGTTTCAGGTTGTTCTTTGCTGAATATAAAATGCTGTGCTTGGTATCATGTGTTTCTTTGCTGGAGATTGGAATAGGATGGGACATGTAAAGGGAAGTTGGAATTCATTAAAAAAAAACTGCCAAGAGCAGTTGTAAAGTGCTAGGAGAACAGAGGGCAAGAAACATGAACTGGGCTAGATAATAGGAAGGAAGAGGCAAGAGGAACCATGCATTAGCTACATAAATATTTTTAAGAAGGGATGAATTTTTTACAAGATCTTTTAAGTTCCACAGTAGAGAAGGTGCTAACTCCGGGAAATTCTCAAATATTCTGAGTTCCCCAAGAATATATTCTTTTTCATCCACTTTCTCTTATGTGCCTCACCAATGTGGGAGCGCTTGGTAGGAATCATCAAGCTATAGAATTGTCTTCTTTAAACACACACAAGGGAGAGAGCAAAAGAGAGAGCAACTGCACAAATACCAGGGGAATTAAAGCATTTGCATTGTTCCTGACCTTTAAACGCTTCCCAGAATTGTTATCTACCCTTTTTATGCAAATCACAACATAGTGCGTTGAGATGTCTCTAGAAAGTATGATTATGTTTTTAATTATCTCATCTTTGTGCTTAAAAAAATACCAACACTGATAAAAGTTAGACAACTGCCAGATCGACTGATGGTTAAAGGTCAAAGAACAACAGTGATCTCTAATCCATCTTTCTTTGGATAGGAGTCAGTCCGTCTGTCACAAAGAGAGAGGGACCGGGCCTACAGACATTAATGAGCAGCAGCTCAGTCTGGGGCCCCTTCCCAGCACTTGTGCTTGCTGGGTTCAAACAAGGAAGGTTTGCTGCCTTCCCTGTCCACTTGAGAGCTTTGGATTCAGTCAGTCAGTTCTGGTTTCTCATATATGCAAGAGCCAGGTTCCATTCCAAGTAAGTCATGGTGCTTCATTCTTTCTGTAAGGATCAGCTGGCCAGGCTAAGGCCTGAGGCCTTCAAAATGGATGATGCCACCCATTCTCTTCCTGTTGCAAAATGTCCTTCTTTCACCATGCTAGAATGCCATCAGTGAACAGGCTTTCTTTAAGTGTTTATGTGGACATCTTCTGCACACTTGCTGAAACATTTCGTAAGGTGAACCTTGCCAGCCAAAAACTAGAAAACTGTACTTTTATTATAATTTGGTATTTAAAGTATTTCTTGGCCACATGTCAAGGCAGAAGCCCTCCTGAGGCACAAGACAGGTGCTACAGGTGTCTAGAGCCACACTTTGACCACCATTCCTTGCCCTCCAATTCTTGGGCTTCATTTTGGTATCTGAATTCTGAATATTATTCGGGCTGGACTTGGAGTAAAGGCAGTCATTTTTTTTCCCGAAAGTTATCCATGTTACTTTGCCAGTGTCTTGATCTGTGGTTATTATCACATATTAAAAAGAACCACGGGTAAATCTCCCAAATGCACTGCTTTTCACACCTTAGCTTTTAACCAAATAGTTGTTCCTCTGATGAGCTGGAAGGGGCCCTTTCCCTCCACTCTGATACCAGAAGTGATGCCTCTGAGAGAAGTGAGAGGTTGATGGAGATGTGCTTAAGAAAGAGACAGTTTGGGATGGTGCTGATCTTAGATTAAGTTCATCACTGACCCACCACCACCCTCTCTCCCTCTCCAAAGGTCAGTCCACCCCTCCCTCTCTCTCTCTTTCCCCACTTAAGGAAGTTCCCATGAGGTAAAGCTATCCTGGTGTAGAAAGTACTCAGAACAGAGGGAGGGAGGGAGGGAGGGAGGGGGTGATTCTAGACTCCCTTGCTGCTCACTCTGAAGTCAGCGAAGAATGTTGAGTGTATTTCCAGGTTAGGAATGGATGAAACATCGATCTTCGCTTGTGCTGGACTTTTAACTCCTAATGCTGCTGACCACTGGCTGTGTTGGCAGCCGCTTCTGGGAGGTGAAGTGCAAAGCTATCTCGTGCTCCACGTTCTGCCCACCCTGCTTGGCTCAGACAGGATGACGTGAGCTCCAGCATATCTGACCAGTCATCCTGCACAAACTGTGTACACATCGCACAAAATTTTAATTATTTATCTATTTATTTATTTATAAGTTTGTATACCATCCATCAGCCTAGACCACTCCCTGAAGAGGTTACAGCATACCAATAAACAATAAGAAGTAAAATCACAAAGCTGATAATCAAATAAAGGACATCAAGCCCACAGTATAATAGGCTTCGGAATCCTCTGCGGTGTCCAAGGCTTCTGTGGCTGACATGATGGGGCTACTCAGAAAGCAAGTCCACATAAAAAGAATCCCCTTAAGGTAGAGTGTCTCCAAACATGCACAAAGTGAGAGAGTCCACGAACACCCTTAAAGCATGAAAACACATAAAAAATGCAGCTCAGGCCCTGTGAAGAATCACTGTTCAAACTTCTAAGTGGGAGATGATATCCTGACCCATCGTCTGCTCCATCGTGTAACCTCCCCTTAATTCCAGATCATGAAAGTTTTTCCTGCTCCTCCTATCTTAAAGATATATGCTGGATCTGCTCACGCGCTAATCTCAGTGGCGCTCAGTTTCATGACTCTTCGCTTTAGAACAGAAATACATCAGATACAGCGTGAGAATGGCATTTCTCAGCAGTGTGTCATAATGATTGGTGGTATGGGTGTTGGACGTTGGGAAGAAATGCACTGCGTTTCGTTCTGCCGTCAGGCCTGCCGTCTCGCTGGGAAACATTTGTAACTAAAACTGTTGTTCCTTTGCAGAATGTGCGAGAAGAATGAAGTCTTGGCGGAAAATATGCTGAGAAGCTGCTGTAATAAATTTGATATTATATGCATGACAAGGATGGATCGAGCTCTATTCGGAAGGCCTGGCAAATAAAACCGGTTCTGTGGAGTGAGAATTGCTGAAAGGAAGAGAAAGATTGTTCAACAAGGCATGCTTCAACTAGAAGCCAAGTTTGAAATGGCCATATATTATGTCATTGCTTTTGTGTGTGTGCATCTGTGTGCGTGTTCATGTGTGTTTAAACCTGAATAATGAGGAAGGTTTCTTCTGAAAAGATATTGTGACATGATTGATTGCTATTAAGTGGATTTGCAAGAAACTCTCGTACTAGTAAGCAGAAAGTTCTGCAAATTCTTTCTACTTCTGAAAGTTCAAGGCAATTTACAATTTACCCAGGTTTTCCAAACCTCAAGAAGTGGAATATTGTTATCATGGTATACCATGCTCTCCTTGAGAAGATTTTTGCTCATATGACAAAAGTCCCGTCAACACAAACAGCAGATCAAGAGACAAAATGGTTCCTCATGGGGGATACTTACAAAGGTGGGTGTTGCTCAGTTGTTGAGTATGTGCTTTATGTGTCAGCCTATGATCACCTTTAGAGGAGCAGTGCTGGGAAAGACCCTACCTGAGATCTTGGAAAAGCATCGCCATAGAGAGTTGGTCTATTGCCATTGGCCTATATCAAGGGTGGGCAACCTTTGTTGGTCAGGAGGCCATTTTCAACCCGAGACATCTTCCCCCTGGGGCTACAGTCTGCAAGGTGACCCAAACCACAATTTTAAAAATAATGTTTGTTTTTCAGAGGAGGCATGGTACCCATAGCTGCTGTTGTTAGTCACAAAGTCGTGTCCGACCCATCGCGACCCCATTCATAGCTATTACAAAGCACTAAATAGCAGCGACAGACAATACACCTGAAAATATATTTAAAAACAAGTTTCCAGGTCCTCCCAAGTTCAGTGGGGCAGCAGGGAGTGCCCACTCATGGTCTGTAGAGACCAATGAAGGCCTGAACAAAATGGCAGCCATACACAGTCCACTGCCACTTTGTAACCTGCCAGCATCTAGGCAGTTCTGCAGTTGTGGCAGCTCCAGGTAGGAGACAAAGGCAAGTTTATTAAGCCCTGCTTGGGCCACCATACATTGAAGGAAAGCTGAATTCATCTTGGTGGAAAAGAAGATGAGCAAGACTAGCCCAGCAAGCTTATCATAAAACCTGCCAACTTTTTTTACTCCCCTTTTGATAGGAATGCACACATGTGGTTTAGTTTGTTCCAAATGTTTCAGCGATTGTCAGCTTTTTGTTCTGCGAGTCATTTATAGATGGAATTAGATTCCCCCTACCCTACCTATGTACCAAAGAGCATACAAAAATGCCTGCCACAGTTTATATAACTTTTACTGGTACATCAGAAGTGAGTGTGTGTGTGTGTGTGTGTGTGTGTGTGTGCATACATACATATATAAAATAGCGTATCTTCCATTACTTTCCATAGAAGTAAATTTTCAATAGTTAAAAGTTAAAAGACATAGTCTGTAAGTCCATGGAATCCCAGTGCATGGGAATGGTAAGTCGAAAGTAACTTCTGTGCTACAGAACCCACAGGTAAAATGAGTCCGAATGTGAAGACGAGCCAGTCGGTTCCCAGTTTGTCTGACAGCTCTGCCCCCTGCACTCAGCAGCTGCTTGATCAGCAGGCATTTGCATGTGGTCGCACTTCTCTCCGTGCCATGATAAATTCGATCTGCAGATCTGGCAAATCACTTCGCGGTTATAGGCGGAGGAGGAGCCCAGGGCTATTTCTTTCAGATCGGTTGGCAACTCAATACCTGTGGCTGGAAAGAACGGGCGTCAGTCACCCCTGAGTTGGTCTATAGAGCAGCGCTTGGCTTCCTTCCCTGGCAAGCTTCTCTTTGACCTGCCTGTAAGAGGACTATATAACCAGAAGCTGCATTTCAAGATGATTCATTCCACTGCTCTCCCTTTCTTCTTTGATTATTTCATCATCCTTTTTGTTCTGCCCCTCCTGGTCCCATAATAAATGCCAATCAGATCTTGGTGTGTCTCACACAGATTCTAGATTCACGTTTAATATCCAGAAAGGACCCAGAGAGTAGGATCTTTCTGAATGTCAGGAATGATAAAACTTACATACTGGCCCATTCATTTATGCAAGAAGAGACAAAAAAGAGTTCCTTGCTTCTAAATTGTGCAAGTGCTGTGCTGAAAATATGGGTACCTAAGTGTCAGTTTCAAATATAATGGTGCTTCTAACTTTTCCGATTCATTTATTTATAGACATTTACAAAGAGGAATCCGAACACACTTGGTTACATAAACTAGCCCTTCCTCTTTTATGCCACTCAAAAGCTTGCTAGTGAATGAATCAAAGCCAATGAGATAAAACAGCCAAGAGCCTTGATCTTTTTTTTTACTTTAGTGTAAGTGCAAGGGGCCTGATCCACTATCCGGACCGTAGTCTCTTGCCACCTCTTTAGTGTAATGTCACCTCTGGCCCCATGTTCTGCGGCATGGGCCCAAGCGCAGGGATGTCAAAGAAAAATGCCAGCAGCAAATACAGCCCCAATCCGAGTGGCGGGTGCGAATGATGCTTGGGAACACTTGCTGAGGCAGGGAAAGGTGTGGTGCACGCTCAAGAGATCCCACCAATGGCAGGGCTTTTCTTGCCATCACATGAAGGTGCATTTGAGCAGAGACTCTGGCAGGAGGAGCTGCTAACAAGAGTCAAGGGGCAGGCAGGAGTCGTGCCCTTTGCTGAATCCACCAGCCATAGGCTCTGTTACACTCCACTGCAGCTTTAACACATGCCAAGGTATTCAAAGATAAAATCAAACAAGACCCAATTGTATTATGTCATATCCTATTAGGAACTGGC
Source organism: Varanus salvator macromaculatus (assembly GCA_023646645.1). Lineage (NCBI taxonomy): Eukaryota > Metazoa > Chordata > Lepidosauria > Squamata > Varanidae > Varanus > Varanus salvator. The sequence goes on along the minus strand of JAIXND010000674.1, from coordinate 39,738,176 downwards.
TGGTCAACTTCTGATGCTCAAGAAGGACAGGTCAATCGCTCTCTTTAATACAGCAGAGCCCTATCTCTGGCTGCACAGGTGTTGCAGGCAAGTCCTTGGGTCACTTGACTAATTCCTTGGGTTCACCCGTCACTGGTGCAAAACTGGTGAGAATATGAACAGTCATAGCAACAGCCATGTTTCTAGTTCTTATGGTGGCTGACATCTCAGCAGGTGGGATCCAACATGTGCAAGCCACTGGGGATTTTCCTTCCTCTCGTCTGCTCTCCTTGGAGGCCCCTGTGCCTCCTCAAACCTTCAGAGCAGTTTTGAAGGGCACGTGGGGGATTATGGTTGCTCTATCAACGGCACCCATTCCATTTGGGGGTGAATCGCACTGCATGTGGTCCAGGAACGAGACCTGTAGAAAGCCAGGTTGGGTGCTTCTGCATCTCGCCAATCAAATTGTCCTGTAACTCTGATTGCAATTTGCGGATTACGTGATTACATGTCCATTCTTACCACATCACTTCTTGAAACAGTTTCCCAGATTTCGCAGCAATGCCCAAATTCCCCCAAATATAAAATTACAGCACTTAATGTGCACAGGCTTGCTCCTTTAATGACCCTTGGAAAGGCCTTCACCTCTGATTTCCTTCAAAAGGGATGAGCTCAGCCCTCAGACTTGTTCCTTCTGCTGCAGAGTCTCTTGGACTTCTCTGCCATCCCCCAAGAGGAGCATGGGGGAGTGTAGCCTGGCTTTTAATTGCAAATAGGCTGATGGGGGCAATCTTTTCAAATCTGCACATTGCTTAATACAGTTTAAGTGCTTTGCAAGTGTTAATGCAACAATAATTTTGCCTTAGTGGGCTACATCCCCCTGATACATAAGCAGAGCTAAAATCGGCTGCTGTTGAAAATAAATTACCCTTGGACTTCCTATGGTGTTATGCCTGGGAAAAAATTCCCTGAGTCCAACAACAAACCATTTCTCACCATCTCAATGTCTTTTAAAATACGCACATTTGACAAGAGGCTCAGTCTGAAGAACATTCCAGTCCCTCAGCCAGCGCATTACTCATGTTCGATTCTGTGGCACTGCCATTGTTTTGAAACCGAGTAAAATGAAGCAGTAAAACAGAAAGCTGCAGGGATTCCTTTGTTTGCTTGTTTGTCTCTACTCTTGAGGACAGTCGAGAGAAGGCAGCTTCTCAACTTGCAGCAAAATGTCGGGAAAATGAACTACTAATAATTTTCTCCGCAACTCTCGGATTTTGTTCTTACCTGCCTGGATGTTTCTGGTTGGCAGGTTCCAAACAAGGCAGTTCTAGGCTACAGTATGAAAAGGTTGTACTGCCGCTGCCCCACAGTTCTGGGACTATGTTTAGGGGTGTGCTTCAGGAATGGAGAATATTTAGAGACTGCCCCCAAATATCTGGACATGCAGTATTTCTCTCTGTGAGTGGGCCAAGGGGAGAAAGTTGCAAGTGTATTTGCTCCTTGTGATGCTGGAGCACTTAGGCCCGAACCGTGCTTTACAATCCACACAGCTGGCAGGGACCAATATGGGATCGGCCATTATTTACGGCTGTCTGCTTGTATTTTTATTTATTCCAGACTAATCGAGTGGTTCAAAATCAGATAGCCCTGTTGTTAGAATATGACAGGTATAAGGAATAAGAAACCTATAAAAGGAATATTTCCTAAAATGAAGATTCAGAAGAGAACAACAAAGCTGTTAAAACAAGGTTGACATAGATATCCAAAGTTGATATTGGCTGATCTTGAAATAAATTCTCCTTGGGCATCCTGATGTGGTGAAATACATATGAAAATAATCTTCCTTTCATTTATTATCAATAACGGCAAGTCCAAACCGCTTATGGTGGTCATAGTGGAAATTGCAGAAGCCCTGTTTAATGCTGACACAAGGGAGTAAGCATGTGTTTCTCTGATATTTGTGTCTCTTACAAAATGTCCCGCCTACTTCTGGCAATTGTTTGCATTCTTTAGCAAAAGAATGCAAACTTGTTCCGGTACTGGCAAAGGCCTGGAGGAAGAGAGACGGCCTCCGGGTTGCCAAAACGACCAGGTTGATGCTCCTTCATCTCCACCCAGGAGCACATGTTTGACCAGTTGGTAGGCAGCATGACTGCAGATGCACATCTGGATCACTTGTGACGTCTCTTCACATCCTTATGAAGAGGTGCATCCAGACTGCAGGATCCCTGATGGGCTGGGATCAAAGCCCTTGCATGTAGTGCGGCTGGTTGCTGCGGCTGTCATTTTGTTTTTTGCAAAAAATGTGCCCAGAGATCAGCAAATTGGGAACAATGCCCTTTGCAAGCATTGCTCTCGTTTCTTGAAATGGCACCTTTTGCAGGGGGGCGGGGGGTTGCATACATTTAACAAGCGCTGATCAGGGCATAGTATTTCCAGAGACCTTCCAACGTGCCACATCTGATCAATGGTAACATTAAAGCCACTGAATGAAAATGATGGTTAACAAGAGGTGGCTGGCAAGAGGATCTGATCCACACTCCTGGGCTCCTAGACTTAGAATGGCCATGTCTTGGGAGACGAGGGGAACTGCTGGTTAGAACACCAAAACACATTGCCTGGCCAAATCCTTGCTCATGCTTCATCTTCACAAACATATATGCATATAAATTGTACATAAAATATATGCAAGATTGTTTGTTTATTATGTTGGAAGCTGTCCCGAGGCTTATGCGACTGGGATGGCATATAAAAACTCTGATAAATAAATAAATCCTTCCAGTTCTGAAGAACTGAATCAATTCATTTGGCTAACGTTTGTGGACAAATTTCTATGAAAGAATCGATGCCACAAATAAAAGCAGGTGTTCTTCTGTACTAGGGTGAGAGGAGTTGTGTTTCTGTTTAAATGACTGGGTTGTTCTTTTCCTAAATTTGCATCCATTCATATACACGCGCATTTGCACAGTATACAACTCTTATTCCTGCTTGCCTCCACCCTTTGATGATGCAATTCCTCTTTGGGGCAATGCATAAGTAGCCTTCCCTTCAATACATGAGAAATTATGTAATGCTTTGCCAGTCCAACCGAAAATATGAAGCGATGCATCCAGATTTCTTTCAGCGCAAAGAGACATATTTGCGAGCGGCTTACACAAACCAGGTGATGAGCAAGAAGAAGGCAAGTGGCCTCCATGCTGAAGCTATGCAAGGGCACAGCAAGTAGGATCAGGAGGTGGCTTACCTGGGATCCCGGCCCATCAGTGCAATTGGTCAAGTCCTTCCTGGCACTGCTATTATAGTGCTATATGTCTAATCTAGATTGACAGTACCAAGTCAGGGTTGCATCATTGAAATCGGGTCAAAGCCAACTTGCTGGTTTAGCAACGAGGACTAGTCTCAGATAACAGTAGTCAGAGAAACTGGTTTCTCTCCGTGGCTGTGAGGAGTGGGGTGTGGACTCCACACTTTGAATTTTCCCCTCCTGAAGTCAGAGTTGTGCTTGCAGCATTTGGGGTGTGGTGTGGTGGGACAACCCACAGTATGCCATGTCCACTAAAGGGATGCTCTGCCCAACGGAACTTAGGGTAAGATGCAAAGGAAAGACAGCTACATAGACAAGACAAGCTGAAAAAGTAGCAGGCTGTGCTAATGCTGCTTATCATTTATATAGTTTTTCCTCAAATAGGACATTTGTTTTTAAAAGCACTTTTCTAACCTTCATGTTTTCCATGAATAGTTTGGAAATATTCAGTCAGTCACTGGCAAGAAAGCATTTGGAAAAGAAGACTAGGACGCAGGGCAGCCACTGTTGAGCCTGAGCATCCTAGCCAGTGTTTCGGTTCCTGTAAGGTCCTCCATCGGCGGGGTCTGTGGCTGCTTGCTGCCGATGGCGGGGCTTGTTTGCAGGTTTGCTGGTGCCCCAAGCCCCCGCTCCTCCCCATGGCCCCTCACACTACCACTGCCCCAGGGTCACTGCTGAATTCTTACTTTAATTTTATGCACCCGCATCTCAGGCTAATCTGTTCCTAGAAAAGGTGCTCCAGTCCTAGATGCACTCCATCCGTGCAGCTTTCTCAAAAAAAGACTGCATTCAGGCATCTCAGCTCCCGCTTCTCTGTAACATCCGATCTGTTTCGAACAGCTCCTGCCAGAGGAGAGAAGAAGCACCGCTTGACGTGCTCCACTCGAGATGTTGCCTGTGTGGGAGAGGAAGCAGAAGGTCACCTTGCAACAAGTAAGAGCAATTATCTGAAGGAGTTTAGCTCTGTGTCCTCTTTCTTTATATTATTCTCCTAAGCTGCATTCTGTGGTCTCGCTTAGAAGCGGGGAACATATCAAACCTGCATATGTCAAATGCTATTGACATCAAATACCTTTCATCCCGCCCTGGGCCTCCCCAATGTCTTTTGAGCACTTCACCCACGAAAGTGGCTTGTCACAGCTGATTTTTCCAAGTGAGAAAGCATGTGGCATAATGAGACAATGTCGTTCTGGCGCATTCCTTCCCGCTCGCTCCCCCCACAGTTCAGGCACCAAACATGAGCCTGCATAGTAATTAGGCTCTCAAAAAACACCGATCGACATCACGGCAGGCTCCACTTTTAGCTCCTCCATGCAGTTTCTTCAATACTTCTCTTCCCTACACTGGAGGAAGAATTGGAGGCTATTCTCACTGGGGACTGCTGTGTGAATTAGACTGATAGAGGCCCAAGATGTAAAGGGTGTAGCAGATGCAGTGCCGTCTGCTACTGGGGAAGCAAGCACAGGCGCACCAAGCTAGAGCAGGATCCTAGCATGAGTGGCAGGGGGTCCAACTCTTTCCCCGCCACCCACTGTGACCCCAGTCAGGATCCCCCCCCCACCGCACATCACACCTGCAATTTTTATTGCCAAACAGTCTTATATTAAATGAACTGCATCATTATTTGGGAATATGGAGTCAGTGTGGAATAGGTCGGACTAGAACTCAGGAAATCAAGGTTCTAGTCCAGCGCCGAAGATGTAAAAGATGCTGGTTTTGACCTATAAAGCCCTAAACAGCTTGGGTCAGGGATACCTGAAGGAGCGCCTTCTTCTCTATGTGCCCTTCCACCCCTTAAGATCTGAGGCAGAGGCCCTGCTCTGGGAGACCTCCTTGAAGGAGTTTAGGAGGGTGAGTACCCAGAGGAGGGCCTTCTCTGTGGTGGCGCCCCGACTGTGGAATACGCTTCCCAGAGAGGTTTGCCTTGCACTATTATATTCTTTTTGGTGTCAGGCAAAACCCTTTCCATTTTTCCGTTATTTTGTTTTTTAACTGGGGTTTTAGTGTATCAATTGTCAGATGCTGCAGTGTTTGTTCTATTCTACTCATTTTATTTTTGTAAGCCATCCCAAGATGCTAGTAGAGAACAGGTTAGAAAAGCTTTCAGTAAATAAACAAACAAACAAACAATCCCTCATGGCCATGAAGCACTCCCAGTAACATTGGGCCAGTAACTGTCTGTCATCTTAACCTACCTCACAGGCTTGTTGTGAGGATAAATGGAGAGGAGGGTAAAGAGGAGGAGTGTGTAAGCTGCCTGGGGTTCCTTAAGGAAAAAGTAGACTATATATATAATAGTACATAAATAAATACAAAGGGCAGGGTTTAGTTTGGGGCCATCCCACCCCACATTCTGCAACAAGATCCGACTCATTTGCTTACTCTAGGGTAAAACAGAAAAGAAGGTGTAGGTTGGATCCAGACTTTCTCTTCCACAAGAGGAGGGGACCTTCCCTGAACTCCTCTGGTGTAAGGTCCCTCCATCTCATCTGGAAGGATCCTGCCACACCAAAGTTCACCTTCACCCTGGGCCTCCGAGAATCATAGAATAGTAGGCTTGGAAGGGGCCATGAAGGCCATCGGGTCCAACCCTCCCCCCCCCCCCCCGCTGTTGCAGGACACCAAGTCACACCATCCCACTCAGAAGGCTGTCCAGTTTCTTCTCAAATGTCTCCAGTGCGGGAAAGCCACAACCTCTCTAGACAGCTGGTTCCACTGTTGTATTGCTTTGCATTGCTCTCCTGACTCTCTGCAAAGCCTTTTCAGGGTTTTGGGGAACCTACAGGATGGAGGGGGCAAGAAAATCCTCTTTCCCCTGTGCCATTGATCTAGCCTTGATCTCTGGCTTTAAAACAATGCCTGCTTTGAGTCACAGCTATAGAGAGAGAAAAAGGGATGCATTACATATGAGCGCACACAGAGAGATTGAGATGGGCTCACCTACTGCTGGTTTAAGAAATCCTCCACCACACCCTTGAGTAAATCACTATTTGTCAGCTTTCATTCCTACAAATGAAGACTAGAGCTCACATCTTACAAATGAACCCTAGTCGTGTGTGCACAGTCCTGCAACACCAAGCACAGCCGATTATGCTGTGCTGTCCCCATTGCTGCAGCTGCAGGGCTCTTTCGGTCTCGACCTGCATAGGATCGTCCTCTGGGAGTTCCTGTCCAATTACTATGCTTTCCCATTTGACTGATCTTCCAACTTCCACTGCCTTGTGACCACAGTCAAAACTGCTGCCAAGTCTCTGAGTTTTGCTTAGAACCTTCTCCAGTGTAAGTACTCTTCTAAAACGAGCAGATGACATCAAACTGGAAGGAGTTTCGAGTGATTTTGAGATTAATATTTCAAAGAAATCTCAACAAATTGGAATAATAAACAAATAAGCCAGAATTTAATAAAGTTAATATCCTGGGAAGTGTATTTGGCATGTGCTTGAATTATTAGCCAATAATGCAGCAATTTGAGTTGGGCTAGATATATTTAAAATATGAAAAAATATATATCACATAATTAAGTAAGGGATACAATAGTACTGAATCAAGTGCACAGGAATAAAATCAAACCAAATAAAGGAACAAATATAGAAATTCAGAGAGGGAAGAGGGGAACAAATGGAAAGGAGGCAATACTGCAAATGGTTGTACATTCCCATTAACATTCTGCTAATGACCAATGACTCTTAAATGTGTTGGCCAGAAAATTACCTTCCTTGAGTCACAAGACCTATTGACTCGATCCTCATATCTGCCTCTGAGATCCTCAGAATTGTGGCTATTTACATTTTGGATGCACAGGACATACGCAATGAAAAATCCCGGCCCATGTGCTTCTATATTTCTCTTCAGAAAGCTTAAAAAGACACCTTCCGGGTCTAATGATGCCTTCTTCCTTCATACTCTTACCACTAACACCAATGAGTTCCCATCAAAGGTTTCGCTTGTGGTGATGGAGCACGCACAGCATCAGAGAGCATGCTTTGCATACAAGGAGGTGACATTTCAATCCCTGGCATCTCCAGCTGAAAATCTCAGAGACATCTTGGAGGTTGCTTAAGCCAGGGATGTGGAAACTGGCCAGCATGGGAGGAGTTGCTGCCATTCCCAGCACCTTTGCATGGCATCCACGTTCCCCACGGAGGTGCGTCACCTGTTTGGAAGGTTTGCCTGCGTTTCTATCTAGATATGCACTCTCGTTCTGCCAGAGGAATCGCTCCTGCCGTCTCTGATGGACTCAGATGGTGCTGAGAACAGCAGGAGTGCTCAGCACTGCTCCCACACTGGCCAGTCAGCAGCCAATACTCTTGCTCAGGGCTGGGAGAAGCATGGGCCTCTCTGCCATACCCGTTGACGTTATCTGGACCACACCTCAGCTCCTCCCCTTCAGGGTGATGCAGCACCCTTGACTTAAGCAGGAAGCTTGTAAAAGGTCCCACTTAAACATCTTAGCACCTCCACTTAAAAGTTTTAAGTTTGACTCCAGGGAAGAGTCCAAGAGGGAAATCTGGAAAAAAGAGATTCTCCAAGCACAGCTATGAACAATTCCAACAAGAAAGATGTGTACAGGACAGCATAGGAAGGCCACATGTCTCCACAAAGAGTTAAGGGACAGCCTGAAAGAAGAAAAGAGTATGTACAGGTGGTGGAAGCAGGGCCAGGCCACAAAGGAGGGATATAAACAAATAGCAAGGAATTGCAGAGATGGCAAAAGGAAGAGATGGCAAAAGGATGGCAAAAGTTAATGGTTTATAATTTGTTTATAGTTTAATTGTGTGTATTTATTAATTGTTTAGTTAATTGTTTACAATTTGTTTATATTTAATTTAGGATTGTATTTTATAGGGTTTGCCGAGATGCACTGAGGGGGGGCGGGGGGTGGAAAGGTTTTAACTGTATTGTTATAATTTTATTGTTGTAAGCCGCCCCGAGGCTTTGTTGCGATGGGGCGGCATAGAAATGTTTTAATAAATAAGTAAGTAAGTAAGTAAGTAAGGCTAAAGCAGGAAATGAACTGAGAATAGCAAGGGATGATAAAAACAACAAGAAGGCCTTCTTCAGATACATCTAAAGCAAAAGACATATGGAAGAGAAAGGTGTGGATGGCAAAGTGGTAACAGACAGTAAGGAAAAGGCAGAGATGCTCAGTTCCTATTTTACCTCAGTCTTCTCCCACAAGAAAAACTACAATGAAGAGGAAGTACAAGCTGAAAGTCAGGGATGGCAGCCCAAAATTGACAAACAAATGGTCAAGGAATATCTAGATGGAGTAAACACTTTCAAATCTCCAGGGCCCGATGAGCTCCATCCCAGAGTCATAAAAGAGCTAGCAGAGGAACTCTCAGAACCACTGGCTATTAACTTCGATAAATCATGGAGAACAGGAGATGTGCCAGATGAGAGGAGAAGGGCTAATGTTGTCCCCATCTTCAAAAAAAGATAAAAAAGACGAACCTGGGAACTACAGATCAGTTAGTCTGACATCAATCCCTGGAACAATTCTGGAGCAGATTATTAAAAAATCAGTCTCACCTCAAAGCACCTCAAAGAAAATGCAGTGATTACTAAAAGCCATCATGGATTTTTCAGGAATAAATCCTGCCAGGCTAATTTAATCTCAGTTTTTGACTGGATAACCTCCCAAATGGACAGCGGAAACACTATGGACATAATCTACCTTGACTTTAGCAAAGTTTCCAACATAGTGCCCCATGCCATCCTGATAAGCAAACTAGCAAAAAGTGGACTATATAGAGATACGATTAGGTGGATCCAAAATTGGCTCCAGATCAGACATGAAGAGAGCTCATCAATGGCATCTTCTCAAACTGGATGGAGGTAACTAGTGGGGCTCTGCAGTGTTCAGTCGTAGGCCTGGGGCTCTTCAATGTCTTTTTTAATGATTTAGATGAGAAAGTGGAAAGAACCACATAGGTTTGGTCTTGAGAAGAGAAGATTGAGGGGGGACATGATATGACTTCAAAAATACCTGAAAGACTTTGTGAAAGTGGAAGATCTCTTCTCACTCATACCAGAGTGTAGGACATGAAATAATCAGCTCCGGCTGAGCCAAACCAGATTCAGGCTAGATATCAGGGAAATTTTCCTAACTTTCAGAGCAATATGACAGTGGAACCAGCAGCCTAGAGAGGTGGTGGGCTCTCCCATACCTGAGACATTCACAAAGAAACTGGACAGCCACCTGGGTGGGCTGGTGTAAATTGGTGGCCAACAACAGCAGGGGGTTGGACCTGATGGCCTTCATGACTTCCACTGCCACCATTTTGGAGTAGGCAATACTGCTCTAGGCAATACTGTTTGGAGTAGGCAATACTGGCAAGACAACTGAGAATAATGCAACTTGGTTCTTTCAGTCCCAAATCTGAGCTCTCATAGCTGGTGACATTGGCTGCAATTAATCTTTGGTCAGAGAAACATCATGAAACCAGCACTGCCCTTTCCATCCAAATCGGGGATCCAGCAAATGTTTTGCATGTTCTTGAGGAAACATGGATCAGCATGGGTAGGGTCCACAGCAGGATTTGGCTATCTACGAAATTCTCCTGGGCACTGCCACAAAATGGCTGCCATGACAGGCATGGCAAAGGGTTCGAGACAGAGGTGGGATCTAAACTCCAACACACTACACAACACCTGTGGGTCAGTTCTGAGTTCCAACAGAAACTTGTTCCAATTCCATACCAGTTCCAGCTGCCAATAAGGCAATGGAAAGGAAGGCATCTTGGTGGGCACCAAGAAAGTTGTCCAAAGATTCTTGATGCCTGTGGGCACATGTAGCCTACCCCTGAGGTGGCGCACTGAGCTATATACCCCATCAGTAGGAGCACTGATGTGCGGAGATTATTCCCTAACCTGGAAATGTCCTTGAACTATTGCCATCGTGTTTATTTCCCCTTTCTCCCTGTCCTTTTGATAGCAGCCTTACCAATGTTTTTTTTTAAACTTTGTGTGTGTGTGTGTGTGTGTGTGTGTCTGTCTGTCTGTCTGTCTGTCTGTCTGTCTGTGTGCACACACACACACACACACATGCACATGTGTCAAGGACTTGTCGGATCATTTATTATTAAAAAGCAAAGAACAATCATTCGGTGTAATATAGTGCCGATGCACCAGCAACCTCGCATCCTTTAATGTATTCATAAAAGGCTACAGTTGTAGATTTCTCTTTTATATAGGTCAAGCGAGGGCAATGAGTGCTGAATCAATGTCTCTACCTCTCTGAATGACCAAATTTACAAAGAATACATTCCTGCGGAGATTTCAAACAGTCTGTTTTATTATTATTGTCTCTCATCAAAAGAAAAATCACAGAAAGTGAGCCTTTTAAAAAACAGGGTGATTTTCTATGGGACAAGAGACATTCAGAAATTAATGAATAAAAAAGCAAGCAACATGGGCCTGAAAAGAGCAGCCTGACAGCCTTCTTGCTGAATAAATTCTCCCAGGTCAATTCAAAAACAGTTCAGGGTCAAACTCTCATCTAGTCACCTAGATTAAAAACTAATTTAGCCAAAGTATATCCTATATTGAAGCTTTTTCATGCAAATAAATAACCGGGGGCTCATTCATGGGAGTTTTATTGTCTGTGCATGTTAGGAATTTGAAAGGGTCACATTATTCTTTCTTCAAATTCCATGCATAATTCTGGGGGGCAAGGAAAGATGCTACTATTGCTATACATGCATATAATGAAGGAGCACTTTTTAATGTCAGGCCCATTAGGGTATTCCACATGGCAGCTCATCCTAATTTGGACAGATGATGATGAGCATTTTAGTTATTGCTCATGCAAGGTTACACTGTGTCCGTACTGGGACAACAGAATATCAAGTATACCCTGACGGGATCTAAGTTAGTGGTGACTGTCAAAGAAAGGGATCTGGGGGTTGTAGTGGACAGCTTGATGAAAATGTGAAGCCATTGCACGGCTTCTGTGAAAAATGCAAATTCCACACTGGGCACAATTCGGAAAGGAATTAGAAAGGAATTATAAAGCTGCCAATATCATACTGCCCTTATGAAGTCTGTGGTGTGTACTGTGTACGTTTCTGATCATTGCCATACCTAAGAGTGATATTGTAGGGTAGGAATGTATGAGGGATCCATTTTGGGGGTGGGAATTCAGTAGATTCCCTGGAGCTGGCTCCCCGGACTCCAGACTTCCTGGTGAGCACGCCAAGCATTCACACAGGGCTTGCCAGGTATCAAGTTCCATGTGTCTGCCGCACAAGCAACACCCCTCTGCCATGTGAGTGATTTTCAGCCTTCGTTTGTGCTGCGCATGACATGGGAGAGGGTTGCCAGTTGCACAAGCGGGGCTCCTCAAGCACCTGCAGACTTTCTCTTTCGAAGGGCCAAGTATAAGGGGAACTCTGCAAATTGAAGAGGGATGGATGCCTGGTTTGCAACCAAATTGCAGAGTTGGGAAAAGTGCACAAAAAGGGAACTAAGACGATCGAAAGGTTGAAGCAATGGCCTGTGAGGTAAGGTTACATCATCTGTACATGGTAGGCATGTCGTGAGTGTAGCCGTCTAGAGCCGGGGGTCAGACTAGATGGCCCAGAAGACCCCTTCTGACTCACTCGGTTTCTATGTTTCTATCTGGGACTGTTTAGCTCAAAAAAAAAAAAAAAAAAGCAAGTAAAGTGTTTGAAGTGGTGTGGGAAAAGTAGATAAAGAAACGTGCTTCTCTCTAGCATAATACTAGAACTCGTGGTCATCCCATGAAGCTGACTGCTGGGAGCCAAAGGGCAAATTAAGGGCAATGCTTCTCCACACACTGGAATACCTCCACACTAGGTATGGAATTCACTTCCACGAGGTGTAGCAAAGGTCACCAGCTGGCATGGCTTTAAAAGACAAGACAGACTCATGGAGGAGGAGGCTCTCCGTGACCACTAGTCCTGGCAGTGCATGCTGCCACCAGTATCAGAGGCAGTCCTCCTGTCTACACCAGTTGCTGGGGGTCATGAACAGGAGGTGGCAGAGCTCTCATGTCCAGCTTGAGAGTTGTCTGGTTGGCCACTGTGTGCACAGACTATTGAACGCGATGCACCTTGATCAGATCCAGCATGGATTCTTGAATCTCTACTAGCGGACCAGTAGCGAATCTACTCCTGGTTAATAATGTCTAAATTACCTTTCTGCCAAAAGCCAATGGCAACAACATACCCATCTATGAGTTAAGGGTTGTTTCAAAAACACACTGAGAGATGCTGATTACACGCAGCTGTGACAGGCTATGTGTTTCAGAAATTTTGTAGGCTAGCCCTGAAATCTTCCTGATGAAAGTGAGCCTTAACTTTTTCAAATTTGCTTTATCTGTTTGAAGCTGTTGGACTCAGTACTTTTCTGATGCATGTTCCACCCCAGGCCCTCTTGAGAGGTTCAAGATATTTTCCTGGAGTCTAACATGCATTTGGCCTAAGAATATGTACATTATCTTGATTTACTATACTAATACACATAAACACTCAGAATACAAAGAATATCTTTATTACATCAAGGAGAGATCATGTACATGTTCTCAGCTTGACTGCAGCTTAAATATAATCAATTTACACATCAGATAGCAAAGCACAAAACATAAATCACAGACCTTCATAATTCTTGATTCTTAAGAGGACAAGACCCTGCGCCCTGCATGGAAAGAGGACAGCATGGGGATAAGAAGTCTTCATTTTCCTTGAAAAAGAAAGAAAGATTGCTGAAGGCTCTACTGGCTTCACTTCTGGCGTGGTGAGGAACAGTTCTTGCTGACACAGACATGGTTGGCGGGTGGTGTGTGAGCCGGCTTCCATGTTGGGGACCCCCCGCAACTTCTGGCCTCCTTGTTTCCCTGTGGAGAGAGAGGGGTTACTTGGACGAGTGAACAACACTCATTCCTATTGTTCTCATTGTGTTATGTCCCCCAGTTAGACATTTTAATCCAAATTAGAATTCATTGAATTGGTCTTGAAAATGTATGTCTCTTGGCTCACCCTAGATTCATCTCATCCCTGCTGGAATATTTATTTACCAAATCTTTCCTGCCCACATTGCCTAATTCATGACAGGATTTCCCTGTTAATGTTATCCCCACCATAATCCATTAATCCACTCATCTTCTTTAGCACTAGAGGTCAATTTGATTCCTCTTGACCATCCTCCCATCATGCTCAGCAACTTCTGTTCAGTTGCTTACTGCTTCTTTTCATGGCTCTGTTATAAACTGAACCATATCGAAGATGGATAATTAAATCAGAAAAGACATCACTCTCTAACAAAGCTATTCTCCACACAAATAAGGAAAGCTTCTTATTTCATTTAAACGCAAGACTGAAGTGCCAACTTGTATTCTAACAGACACACTTCTGTGTTAGCATCGGCGTGGCTTCTGATCTTTGTTAGAAAATTCCCTCACAAGAGCCACAGTGCCAGGATGGAAGGGAATAACCTCACCCACCCCGCCACAGGCCCCAGGATGCCAGCTAGTCACGGCCATGGCCTTAATGTTGGTGGCCCCTGCCATCATTTCTTCTTGGGCCGAGCAAGGTGTGCAAAGTGGCCAAGCTGGCCGAGTTCCCTTCACTGCTCCAGGGAGGGATCAGGAATCTCCATCCTACCTGGGCGCTCCCTTGGGCAGCAAAGCGGCAGCACAGGAGGATCCCCACTGTTCTCGCTAATCTGCAGTTGGAGACTTCCGTGGGGTTTCCTCCCCCTACTTCCTTCCCTGCACAGGCCTTCAGAGCTAGCAGGGCAGGCCCTGAGGAACTGGCAGGGGCTCCAACACTTGGAGGCAGAACCTCTGTAGGCCAGGCTAGGCCCACAGGGCCGGGGTTCTGCACTTCTCCTTGAACCCGCTGCTCTGCGGCTTCATTGCCTGCCACATTTTGCTTCTTTTTGCCTTTTTAAACACCAGCTGCATGAGCAGACAGCCTCCCTGGCACTGGGTGGCATTGCTTAGCAGGACTCTGCTTCAAACTTGGCAGGAGGGTGCCGTTTTTTCCCTGGTAACATTGGCAGAGGATCCAGGCGTGCCTCTTGCAACCCTCATAGCCAGGATGCATCGAGCATGTTTTAGGAAGTGCCGGGTGGAGGAAGGAAAGCAGAGGAGGGAATAGACAGAGGGGAAAAGGAAATTGGAAGGAGAAAAGTAAGAAAAGAGTGTGTTGGAAAGATAAAAGTCTTGTTTAAGCATTTGCTTCTGAGCATGTGGTTGAGGGGGGGTGGCTGTTAAGGTAGTCCTGCCCCTCACTGATAATGCATGGCCCTGTCTTGCCCCAGCTGACAGCTTTGGCTGATTGGAGTTGTAGTCCAGGACATCTGGGGAGGACCAGGCTGCCTACCCTGTCTTACGCCTTTTGATTCTCTGTGCTTTGATACAGGATTTCAGCAATAGTATCTAGGGAAAAAAGTTTAATCTCCCGCTGAACATCATTTCTGCTAAAATAAATTTATTCTGACTAAAATAATTCAAGCCTTAACCTTCCACTTGGCTGAAACTGGCCGATGGTCTATCTGTGTTTGCACATTCCCCTCAGACTGGAATAGCTATTAAGGGAGCAAAGCGGGAGTCTGTCCCTGCCTCCACTCTGTATTCTGGAACTGAGTAAATAAATTGTGGTGGTGGAAAGATGGGGAGGAAGATGGATGGCAGGAGATGGGGGGCTTCTGGGCCACGTTTTCGTAATAACCAAGCGTATCTCATCCTCCTCCATGAGCAAACGCAGCTTCTCATGCAAACAGTAAAGACCCATTACTTAGATCAAAGACAGAATGAAGGACTTGCCACCAATATAACCAGGACTTGGTATTTCAAGCACTTCCCTACATTCTCCTTGTGGGTGATCATCTCTTTCTTTCTCTCTCTCTCTCTTATTGTGTCTGCTCATCTTCCATTCATGGTGAACTGTAAAAGGATAATTTTGTGCCTAATGTTTCAATTTTGTGCATAATGTTTCTATTTCTAGTTTTAGCCTTTATGCTGGGGCTACTGTCAAACCAAGTAATGACTAAGTCCCATTGAAATAAAAGGGACAACCTAGTTGCAATCCAATTGCTTTTAACAGGACTGACAACACAATCTTCTGCCTCTTTACACAAAAATTAGTTCCAGTAACTGCAAAGGAGCTTCCTCCCAGGTACAGTTAGAGAACTGTAGCTTCAATCATGAGTAACTTCAGGCTCTCTGTTGGTTTTCATCTTGTAGGAAGAAAGCAAGCAGTCCTTCTTTGAGGTGGGGGGAATCCCATGTCTGCGCATCGGATTTGGGGGTGGCAGATCTCAGGCATGTGCACCTCATACCAGGAGGGCTTCTGTGGGCACTGCCACATCTGGCCACATTCACCTGCTGTGGCAAATGCCAGAGCGGGGCAACACAAAGCATGACTTTATGGAGGAGAACCACCCATCAGAGCCCTCACGATGTGGGGGGAATCCAGTGTGGGGTGGGGATCTGTCAGATTTCCTTGGCTCAGCTCACTGGGCTGCCCCCCACTTCCTCTGCGCCTACGTCCACCTCACGCCACCTCTGGTGAAGTCTTGCAGAAAGCCGGCTTGCGCACACGCTGCCCACACGCCTGCTGTGCAAGCGGAGTTCTGTTTCTGTACACGTGACTTGTGGGATCGACATACTTGGCTGCACATTTTGCACTAGAGGTCCATCTGAGTGGCACGGTGTAACGTGGTGTCCTGCAACCGCAGGGCGTTTGACTCTCTGGCCTTCATGGCCCCTTCCAGCTCTTCTATTCTATGATTCTATGATTCCATACTTAGTGTATGGAATCCAAACTTATCCATTCCATACTTACGATCCCATACTTAGTGTTTGCAAAGAATTACAAAGTGTGCACACTTTGCACAAAGAAGCTGCCGAGTGTTTGCACTCAGTTCCTGAGTGTTTGCGGGCTTGATCTCAGCCCGGCTCAGCCCGGCTCATTTCTTGGCTAGTGTCAAACATGGGCAAGAAGTTCTGTGAGTGTAAAACAGGCAGATTCCGGCCTCCACATCCCTATGGATGCGGGGGGGGGGGGTCCTCTGGAAAGGCCACCCACCTCCAGAACTTGCCTGAAGTTACACAGAGGTTAGTAGCCCAATCCCACTTTCTCTGCTGTGCATGATTAGCAGCATGTTTAGTCCATCCCCCGCTCCCCCCGGTAAATATAGGAGTCACCCTCATTCCTGCTTTCCAAGCCTTTTTACCTTTCTGTGGAAAATTAAATAGATCAGTTCAATTCTTCTTGACAAGTGGACTAGGAGTGGGTTAAACTGAACAGATAAATATTTCTCCCCTCTGTTAACCTTCACCCTCATTCAGCTGCTTCTAAATGATAACATTTCTTGTGAGATCAAAGGTATGATTAGGATCAGCAAGTGACTTACCTTTAGCAGTGGAGGTGCAGGAATTGAGCTCAAGATTAGATTAAATCATTTGGACATAATGTTGCTTGAGAAAACACCCCATGGTCTAATGAATATTCAGGTATAAAGGGCAAACTATTTATTATCTCTGATTTAAACTCCAGATAACATCAATGTAAAATACAATCATAGGATAAAATCTTGTCTTTAGCCTTGCAACTGGTCGTAATTTGGAGGTAACTGAGGCATGGGTAAAGGAATTCTCTTAATTACATTCCATCCTAATTAAACCTAATCTAACACCCCATGGAAATGCCCCAGAAACATTTGGGATTCTGGGATTCTGAAATTTGGGATTTTTTGAAGAAATATCCATTTTTTAAAATTAGCAAATTATTTGAACAGAGACAGTATAAGACTAATTCAGTCATAGGTAGAATATTTGATGACACCCACTACAGTAATTAATTCCAAGTTTAAGATAAGTAAAGTGTGCAAGTTATGCTTTGGGGCGGGAGGTGGGGTGGAAATCATCTGACTTTATAGCAGCATCTAACATAGTAAAGCATTATTAGAAAAGCCAAGACAATAAACGCCCCTTGTCACATTTTTCAAGCCTGAGATTACTTACTTCCTGAAGTCCCTGACATGTCTGCATATTCAGGCAACATTGGCCTCTTTTAATCAGGAGGCCCAGGGCCATTATAGAGGGACCACAGAGAGAGGACTCCCATCCCTGTCTCCTTATCGTCTGTCTCCCTGACCTTAAAGTCCCCCTCCCGTCTGTTCTGATCCCATGAATTATCAGCCCCCACTCATCCTATCCATGCAAATGCTCTTTTCCCATGCTGGCTGGTTCTCCAATATTTCAGGGAAGGTAGGAGCCAGGAAAAAGAAGACAGGAGAGGAAGAAGGCAGGAGCCAAGAACTGCAACACAGGTGAGGGGGAATCCTCTTTCTGTGGTTCCAAAACAATGGTTGGCGTGGGGACCTGCACATCTTCTCCTAGATTTTTAGTTAAGTCTTATGATTCGTTCACAAAGATCATAGTCATGGGAATGAAAGGGAAGACCTTTAGCTGAAGAATTTCTTCTCAGCTTCCTGGGCTTGAAGCTGCTGCTTTGTGTTCGCTCCACCCCATTTTCTGTGATCAGTGAGAAGATGAGAAAATGAAGCTTCCCTGTACAAAAAGCTTTTCAAAGCACATGACAATGTGCTTAGAAAAAGGCAGCAAAAGACACTCTCTGCTAATTTTTCTTGAAGGATTTGTAGGGATGGTCCAGTGCAGAATGATTCAAAGTTGACTACAAAGTGTTCTTTTCAGTCACTGTCGCCACAGCAAAAATTATACTTAAAAGAAAAACCCCCAATATAAATAGTATAACATATTCTGTTTGTAAGGAAGCCCACAAAAAAAGCTACTGTTTTGTTAAAGAGATAGAGTAAGATTTCCTCTACCAACTTTTCCAGTGAGATGTGTGAATACAGTTGCAGATACACAGCGGGAACTTTGGAGATGTGAAAGTACGAGTAGCAGCTGCCCATTTTATTTCAAGAACGGGCTATGCTGCAAAGGTCCGTTATGGTTTGATCTGTTTGTCCAGATACGTGTTCAAGTTTGAATGGCTGCTACAGTTCCTCAATTAAAGATGCCTTGTGCTGATACCATCGGCCTGCCCAAACCCTGGTTGATTATGGAGACCCATTAGATGGGGAAGCAAAAGACAAAGAAATTCAAACTGGCCGCTGTGTTTTATTTTTGTTTACAGAGCTCTACATCAAAACCCTAACATTCAGCACAACACATTGGTTTGCTTCAGAAAGAACAATTTATTTGGGTGAAAATTGCTATAACCCATTCAGTTATATTGCTGGCATGAAATCCAATCTGTGAGCGGCAATAAGTTCCTACCACTCATCATTGGAGTTGTGCAGTTTGTCACTCCTCTAGAATAATATTGTACAATGTGAGGATCCCATTACAATCTTTGTCATGAAAATGAGGTAGCAGAGATTTAATACTCCAAATACAGCATGCAGTTATTGATGGCACATTGCCATATGGTGGCTATTTTAGCTCTCTGCAGTGAAGTTGCCTGGACCTTTTATTCTCTTTATTCATGAGCAACTGAGCTAATCCAGAGGCAGAAGAAACCCAGATGAAATGTGGATAAAAATGTGGATGAAACCCTGAGAAATGTGGATAAAAAAAATACAGCAGGAAACTCTTGGGGCTGTAAACCCAACAAGGTTGACCAAGGGCGCTTTCTGATGCAGGGCTCCTAGCATGACCACTGAGAAAGTGTTCCTCAGCCATTTTGCCTTCCCCACGTGCCACTTGCACATCTGAGATAAGGAAAAAGTCAGAAGAAGCAGTAGCAAAAAACCAGGAGGGTCATGTGTGAAAGATGATGACATCCAGGAAAAAGCCCTTCCTCAAAATTCTACGGATGAGACAGAGCAATGACACCTTAAGACACTCAAGTGGAAACAGCCTTACATTTTTAAGGCTTCCAAACAGCTGGGCAGCAAACAGTAGTATTTAATTATTATGTTTTCACATTGCCCTTTCTCAGGATATCGTACATGGTTCTTCCCTCTCATCCTTCAATCCAAGTGAATTTGGTTTTTCCCTCACCTGTTATCCTCACAACAACCCTGTGAGGTGGGCTAGGCTGAGAGAGACTGGTTGGCTTAATGCCAAACAGTGAGCTTCATAGCTGAATGAGGACTTCAGAGCCTCAAGACTCATGGGCTAATAGTGGGGCCTAATATTTGAGAGACAAGTAGGCTTTTTTTTTACTCCATCAAATGTCTGTGCCAATCAAATGAACCAATTGCCCCATTCTCCAGGAGCTACTTGGCCATGCAAATCTTGCTCATCCTGTTTTCTTGGAAGTTAACTGACCAGATCCTTCCTGCTCTCCATAATCACAGAATCACAGAACAGTAGAGTAGGAAGAGACCATGACGGCCATCAGGTCCAAGCCCCTGCTGTTGCAGGCACCACGTTATTCCATCTCACTCACATGGCTCTCCAGTTTCTTTTTGAATGTCTCTAGTGTGGGAGAGCCACTACCACTCTAGGCAGCCGGTTCCACTGCCATATTGCTCTGACAGTGAGGAAGCTTTTCCTGTTGTCCAGCCTGAATCTGGGTTGTTGCAACTTGAACTGATTATGCCACATCCTACACTCTGGTATCGAGAAGAGATCTTGACCTTCCTCTTTGTGACAGCTTTTGAGGTACTTGTAGAGGGATATCATGTCCCCCCTCAGTCTTCTCTTCTCGAGGGTGAACATGCCCAGTTCTTTCAGTCTCTCCTCACAGGGCAGTGTTTCCCTCACATTGTTTCCCTCCATCACTTCCCGCACATTGTTCTTTATCACACTGCAGTGCCCATCTCTTTGCCTGAGCTGGTCTACTTCTGAAGCGGTCGAGTCACTTCCCTTTCCACCCACAAGTTCCTCCTCAAATCCTGCTTTATCACACTGAGACCTGTTGTGTTGGAGGCATTTCAGCTGCTGAGATCTTAGGATGCAGGCAAGGTGCTTGGCCAGCCTTAGCTAACCACTTCAACTGTGCCCAGGAGGCTATGAATTCCTTGTAGGGGGAGGGGGGCATGGCCAGCCTCTTTAAAAGAAGCAGCACCCAGAACACTCCTGAAGAAACCTGATGGGGACAGGCAGGAGCAAATATAGGTCCTTCCTGGGTATGGGGCTTGATTATTTATGAGTATTTGCTTGTGTGTTTGGCCTCTATCATGCACCCCTTGGCCATAAGGCCTTCTGGGCAGCTCACAATCTACTATGCAACAATACTTAAAATAATACAGTTAGCAATACATTTAACTGCTCAATATAAAAACCAACAGTAAGGAAATAGAATCAATAGGTTAAAGAAAATGAAGCTAGAGAAGATAAGGTGGGGGACATTTGATTCATTGACTCAATGAATCAAACCTTTTAAGACATCCGTTAATAAAAAGAGAATAAAATTATACACAGGGAAATAAGATAAAAGTGTAAGGTGCTAAAATCATAATGTGGAAGCAGCAGGATAACAACAAAAAACCCGTTAAAAATCCTCAGAACCAATCAAGTCACCTGCCAAAATAGCTGTGAAAGAGAAATGTTTTTAACTGGCTTCTATAGGTCAATGATGCCAGCCAGATCTCGGAGGGGAGTGACTGCCATAGTTGGGATGGTATTACGAAGAAGGCCCTTCTCCTTGTCATCCCCCGGTTTACTTTGCTGTGGGGAGGGATATGGAGAAGGGCCTCAGATGAAGACCTCCGATACTGGGTTGGTGCATATAGAGACAGGAGTTCCCTCAGATCTCCTGACCCTAAGCCATTTAGGGCTTTAAATGTTAATGGAAATTGCCTGGATCCGGGCACTTTGAATTGGGCCCGGATGGCAACTGGCAGCCAGTGCAGCCTGTGCAGAACTGGCGTGATATGCTCATGAATGCTGTCCTTGTCCGCAGGTGTGCAGCTTGATTTTGAGCAAGTCTCCGCATGGTTTTCCAAGGCAGCCCTATGTAGCGCACATTCAGTAATCCAGGCATGAGGTTATCAGTACGTGGATAACTGCAGCAAGGCTCCGCCCATCCAAGCAGGGATGCTGCTGATAGGCCAGCCGAAGCTGGTAGAAAGCATCCTGGCTCCTGAGTCCACCTGGGCAACAAGAGACAACTTGGGATCCAGGAGCACTCCAAGGCTGTGGACCGTGTCCTTTACGGGGAGCACAACCCCATCCAGGACAGGTTGAAAATTCCCCAGTTGGACAGATGAACTCCCCACCAACAAGACCCCCATCTTGTCTGGACTGAGCTTCAATATCAGTTCAATTGCAGCATCCAATATCCAGTCCATTACCAAGCCCAGGAACTGATCAAGAACAGGGAGAATGGCTTGAATGAGTGGTTGCTGATTTTCTCCAGGCATTTTTCGGTGAAAGTGAAATTCTAGATTCATTTCAATACAATTTCTAGTCTGAATTTGGAATGGACACAGCTTTGGATACAATATTGCAGCCTGAAATATTAAAAAGCAAAGTGAACGCTGCTGTGAAAGCACTTGGAAGGAATAGAGCACCTGAAATAGGGTAGTGATGGAACTGTTCCAGACTGCAGAGACGGAATCAGTCTAAATCCTAACAAGAATATGGCAACAAATACAGACAACAACAACAAGGCCCACAGGCTGGAAATGTTCAATATGCATTCTGATACCCAAGAAAGGAGATGCAGAAGAGCGCAGTAGCCACAGGGTGATTGCAGTAATTTACTGTGCAATTAAAATGATGCTATAACAAAGGCTATTATCCTATATGGAATGAGAAATGCCTGATGTTCAAGCTGGATTCAGAAAAGGAAGAGGTTCTAGAGATCACATCACAGATACATGCTGGCTGCAGAAGTGCACCAAAACATTTCTGAAGAAGTTCAGGCCATGCTTTATAGACTACAGCAGCATGGATCATGAGCACCTGTGGATGGTCCTGAAAGAAATGGATAAGCCTCAGCACTTGATTGGCCTGATGCATAACCTGTGTCACAGACAAGAAGCAACTGTTGTGACAGAATATGGAGACACAGAATGGCTTCATATAGGCAAGGGATGTAATTTATCTCCCTATCTGTTCAACCTGTACACAAAACATATCATACAGAAAGCTGGATTAGGATCAGAGGAAGAACTGAAAATTGGTGGAAGACACGTCAATAATTCAAGATAAGCAGATGGGACTACAGCTGAACATGCAGCTACTATTGCTGACTATTGTCAAGAATGAAGAAATTAAAATTGTTAAAGATTTTGTATCCTTGGTTCAATCATCAATTCAGAGGGAGAGGGCAACCAAGAAATGAGAAGAAGATTGAGACTAAAGAGGAGCAATGATGAAGGAATTAGACAAGATCATCAAGTGTAAGGATGTTTCACTGGAGATCAAGGCCAAGTAGTACAATTCCCATGACAATGTATGGCTGTGAAAGGTGGACAGTAAGGAAAGCTGATGGGAAGAAAATTGATGTGCTTGAAACATGGTGCTGGAAGAGACCTTTCTGACTGACAGAAAGGGAAACAGGTGGGTCCAAGTTCAGATCAAACAGAACTTTACCTGGAAGCAAATACGACAAACTGAAGCTGTTGTACTTTTGGCACATCGTGAGAAGGCAAGAAAAACTGAAGAAGCAATCATGCTAGGGAAACTGAGACAGAAGAAGAGGAAGACCAACTATGAGATGGTTTGACTCCACAAAGGAAGCCACAGGTTTGAGTTCACAGGAGCTGAGCATGGCTGCCAAGAACAGAACGTTTTGAGGGCACTCATTCATAGGATTACCAAAACTCCCACAAGTCAGAGATGACTTGACAACATGTAAAAAGAACAAAAGGAGCAATAATAAAACAAATACATAAAACACAATACTTTCCATAATGTACTGGGTAACTTTGCCACAAATGCAAAGCTTCATTTCAGTTCTCAGGGGTAAATGTAGATGTAGCAAGTTTAATTGCAAGGTTCAAAGGTTCTGATATGATTAATTTTCAAGATCAAGTTGCAAAACCAGGGGGCTTGAAGGGATGCATTTTGAGAGCATTTGCTTTGATTATTTCATAATAGTTGGGCATTCATGTGTTCCGTATTTGTAGTCTGAACCCTAAACCATCCCATCCCCTCCCTACATTCCTCTCCTGTATCAATTCCAAAGATAGCGAAGTACAACTGTGGTGCATGCTGTTTTTCATCACTGTGAAAGCAGCAGCTGTAATTCTTTTGCAGAGATGCATTTCAGTTGCGCATCCATATCACTTTTCTTTGACTCCATCACTACCTCTTCAACTTAATATGAATATCTGTGCTATTATCACTGGAGGATGATTGACAATGCACAAGGTATTTGGGAAATGTATTCTTGTGTCAGTTTCTATACAGCAGTTTGTGCATGCTTTTTATCTAACGCTTATTTAAGTCCTGTTTGGTTCAGGCAGGATACTTCTGTGATTCAAAGGAGTGGCTAGGAAGTTACAGGCCTCACCAGACAATTCTCTAGCCAGGAGCGATAGACCAGTAAGGATGCTGAGTGCTTCGTGGCCCCGATGCTGGCAGAAAAATTAGGCAAAAAGGATTGCTGGGGCAGCAGGACGCAACACGACATGAAACCTGAGCAAAATGTGAAC
Source organism: Varanus salvator macromaculatus (assembly GCA_023646645.1). Lineage (NCBI taxonomy): Eukaryota > Metazoa > Chordata > Lepidosauria > Squamata > Varanidae > Varanus > Varanus salvator. The sequence goes on along the minus strand of JAIXND010000674.1, from coordinate 39,714,343 downwards.
TGGTTGTCAAAGGAGTGGGCGGGTGCACTGCAGACACCGGCATCCTGTTGCGCCGCGCTTGTTGCAATGCTCTTGCTGCCGAATCATGTGCCTCCACCCACCCAGCCTTACTGCATATTTGCATCTATACCTTGAGGCTGGCAGTATTCGTGGGTGAACCACATACAAGAGTTTAATTCTGCAAGATTGGTGTGACTCGCTCCAGGCTAGATCAGTCCATCACTCACTCTCATCGGGTGACAATTTTTGCTCATTTAAAAATACATTAGTAGATGTGCTTTTACAGATCTGCCCCATCCTTTTATTCCATAGCCAAGTGATTCATGAACATCAGCAGAATTATTCCTCTTATCGCCAGAACTGGGATGGAGGCTTGCACTGAAAATGTCGATCAGCCCCGCAGGTCAGGCGTGCTTTGACGGTCCCTCTGGCACTTCTCCCTGTGTATTTATTCATCACTCTCATGCCTCACCCTTCCACGCAGAGGGTCACACAGCGCTCCTTTGCATCTCTTCCAAGCAGCATTCATGGCTGGCGCTGCTTCGCTTCAGCAGCATTTTGCCTCAGATTCTTCTCTGTGATAACTCGCAAGGGGAAACCCCCGTGTTCAGAATGAGTTGGGGAAACCGTTTGTGTGCATGCATCCCCACCGTGTTCAGTACCAGGATCCAGGGTGTGGTGGAGACAAGGAACAGACAGGTTAGGTGTTGCAGGGGCACAGACTTCCTCTAAGCATCCTGCTCATGACTGGGAGGACTTTTCGGCAGTGGAACAGCTTGCCTTGGGAGGTGGGAGGCTTCCGTTGCCGCAGGTATTTAAGAGGGGCTGGGTGGCCACCTGTGAGGGATGCTGAGGCGTCACACTGAATACAGAGCCTGCATTAAACAGGGAGCTGGATTTTCTCTTTCTCAGTTGGGGTTGGATATTCAGGTGGCCTGTTTTACAAACTAAGTGTTAATCAAGACCATTGTTGAAACAACATCCATCTTTTCTGGGAGTTGTCTGAGGTTCTGGGCCAGCTGCCTCGGTCCATTCTGTCGGACTTTCCTGGACAGCCAAGTTCTTCCAGATCTTGACTGGTATCTAATCGAGTCAAAGCCTGGTCTCAACAGGATGCTTCCCAAGTACAGGTGTTCCGTGGTGGAGATGTAGTTATCCTCCACCTGCATGGGTTCTCAGATGAATTTCTGTGGACTGTGGAAATGGCACTGCATGTGGAAATTATACTGCATGTACAAATTAGCTGCATGTATTGAAATAAATAAGGGAGGCCATGCAAGCAGGCACCCCATGTGCAGCTTCAACTAAATATTAAGTTGGCTTAGAAGCAGGAAATGCCTTTGTATACAGCACACATTTCTCAGAACAGTTCAAGGGTTTACAATTCAACATTAGTTGTTTCCTGCAGTGCAACAAATGGAATTATAAAGAGAATGAGCCCTGCTTCAAAAACAAGAAGAAAAATAATATATCCAAAGGGAGTGGAAAGTCAGTCATTTGGATACATGTACTTCTGAAGCTGAAAACTATCCAACGGGCTCTGAAAGATATTATCTGGGTTTCTTTCTTCAGTAACAAGGAGTTGTGGAAGGGCACTGAGCTGGCTGTAACAGAAGGCATAGAAGGGATAATGGGCATGCCAAAATATCAGTAGCCTAATGGGAGGAGAAAAAACCCAACATAACAGGCTGCATTCAACTGTGCTCACTCCATGGATGGAAGGTGTCCATCCAAGGAATGGGGAGGGATGCGATTTTTGGCAATCCACAATTCCCTCTTGCAGCACCCTGCTATGCAAGCCTTGATTATCTGATCTGATGGGTTCTCCTACTCTCTGGAGCAGATATGGCAGGGGAGGGAGAGAATGGAGAACCACAGGAAGAGGACAAGTCACCAAAAATTATATCCCCCCCTTCTGCTGGTCAACACTTTCTTTCATCGGAGTGACCACAGCTGGAGAAAACCCTCTAAGGATTGAGCTCTCTTGAATGACAACTGGAAGCTGGGCAAGGATACCTGGTATCACTGCCAAACTTCAGAGTGCTCCCTCCCATTCTTTTTAAATCAAGTAGGAGTGATTGAGTTTCCAATAACAAGTAAAGTCAATCAGCAGCTCTTGGCACTTCCTTGGAAGGCAGCTGAACTATTTATGTCAATGACATTTGCAATTACACAAACTGCCCCACATCTTCAAAATCCCATGACTGAGCAAGTTGGTAATGGGTATTCCACGTAGTTCTATTTCTGGACACCTCAGGATCCAGTGAGCAATAATTCCATGGATTAGTGATTCCAATAGCATGACCTGTGCAAGGAAGGGGCTCCCCTTTGTGTTGCTTTCCAGCCTTTGCACAGCTGTCACAACCCAACTTGGGGCTAATGATGTAGCGGGCATAAAGCCAGCTCCAGGAATTTGAGAGCACACCCACAAAAGCTCCACTCCCACACTGAGTCTGCCTTCTCACCACCATTGTCAGGACCTTCGCTACTGCATTCCTACTTCACCACCAAGTAGGCAGCAGCATCTCCCACTTTTACTCCTCACTATTTTGCCAGCCCTATTTATAACTCTACAGCTTTTCACATTGCTGCCCATCTCCTACACAACCATTTTGAGGTGGGTAGAGACCTGTTCTCCCCTGTAGAGGAAGGCAGGACGCGCTCCAATGGAGCAAAGTTCAGGGAACCAAGGCTCAATTTGGATGCCAGGAAGCACTTCCTGACAGTCAGGACCCTGAGGGCATGGAATGGGCTTCCACAGGAGGTGGTTGAGGCCCCATCAGTGAGGGTTTTCAAAGATAGGCTGGACATGCACATGGTGGACATGTCGTGAGCAGAGCCAGCTGGAGCCGGGGGTCAGACTAGATGGCCCAGGAGGCCTCTTCTGATTCGCTCTGTCTATGTTTTTGTGACTCTCATCACTTAAAATTTTTGCTTAATTGCTCTGTCGAGGCAGGGAGTGGGATCGTGTGCTGTGGACTAGCTTCTGCTCTCCATATGTTTTATTATCTATTTATTCATTCATCACTTTGGTATCCTATCTTTACTCAATCATGGAACAAGTAGTTCCCAGGTCTCCCCTCCAAGCACTATCTATTATCAGACCTGCTTAGCCTGAGCAAGGTTTACGGCTGCTGTGCCTTCAGACCATGCCCTGAGATGAGGGCGTGCTGGTTGGATCTCCTGCACAGAACCAAGATGGGTACAAGCTGGACACAAGGGGGCTCTGCCTATACAGCAGGTGAGATCAATGTGTGGCAGAGGGGCAAGAAGGTGAGTTTAGTCCAGCAGCGTCTGGTCCTATTTAGAAGACAAGTGCTAGTAGTGACATTTAGCCACCCTGACTGGCAGCCTCTGGTATCATCAGCATCAGCATCACCATCTTAATTTCTATACCACCCACAGCCAAAGCTCTCTGGGTGATTCACAACCAAGAATAAAAACAATAAAATACAATAGATAAAACATTAACAAGAATTTAACATTAATTCAAAATAGCATAAAATGCATTAAAAAAACAAGAAATGGACCCGGCCAAGAGTAAAAGAAAGACACCTGGATAATTGTGTCAGGGCCCTGACCGGCCCGGGAGGACAGTTCCTCTGCGAATTGCCTAAACATTTAAAGCTGTGCAAGTGACAGCCATCATGGCATCGCACGGTAAGCACAGTTCTGATAATGAACTGAAGATATTCCAACAATCCAAAAAGGGTTTGTCACACCTTCAGGATAGCTTGAGTCTTAATCATGGTTGCTTATATGATACAAGGGCAGCGTATAATCAGGTATGCCCTTTCCATACACACTCACCCACTGTTGCTTGGCCAGCTATACATTCCTGTAAAGAATGCATGTACAGGGGGCATGGAACAAACGATTAAGGTTAACAACAGAAATTCCATTTCTTCCAAGCTAACTGCGAGTGGTATCATCTCTAATTGTGGGCTGTTAAGAGAAGTCAGAACAATCCAAACCTGACTGAACATTAACGAGTCATTTCATGTAACAAGCAATAAAGTTCAGTTCTTCTGAGGCACTTTCAGGATAGCATTGAAGGAAGCGGGCAAGGACCCTTCAAGCTGCACCAAGCCACAAGAGTGTGGAACATGGGAAACAAGCTATAATTTTAAACTCTTTACGATTTGAGATTTTCTAAAGGGTGCCTGGTGTATTTAACCTCTTGCTTGTCAGGAATTGAGGCTGAAAGCTAGTCACTTTCTGGGGGTACAAGCCTCCTGCAGGATCTGAAATCAGAGCTCCAAGGTCCAAGTCCGATTGAGAGCTCATATTTTTGCTCCGATCACCCTCAGATCAATAAAAATGTACCAATGTTCATTAAAAATGTTAAGACAAAACACAGCCAAAATAAACAGAAAGATGCAGTAGCAAGGGGGGTGTTATAAACAAAGTACGGCCAATCCAAAGAATTGCATTGGATTCTGGGGGAAAAGAATGGGTGCAGTCCGGCATCCGGTGAAACATGAGAATGGCAAGTGAAAGTGCTTGGGGAGAGCATTCCAGCCCCAGGATCCCAACACAGAAAAGCTCTTAATTCAGGCAAGTGTCCAGCTAACCCACAGGGCACACAAAGAAGGCCTTCACCTGAAGATCATGACAAACGGATGGCTCATGCAGGAACTTCGAATGCTGCCCCTCACTGTGCAGAACGAGCCATGGCTCCATCTAGCCTAGTACTGCTGACACGGTGGCTCTCGGGGGCTGCAGACAATAGCCTTCCCTAGCTCTGTCCAGAGATACTGATCCAAAGCAGTACTCTGTCACTGAGTGATGGCACCTCCAAGATATGAGAGCTGGTGGCCCCTCAGTTACCCCAACAAGACTGTCCCTTGCACATTTCCAGCATAGATGCTGTCACATTGGGAGGGGTGGGAATGGTGTGGAATGTGGAGGTATCTAGCTTGTCCCACCTGGCTGTGTCTCAACAGAGCACTTTCCCGGTCCTTCTGCACACCTCTGAACTATTCTGTACCTCAGATAGTAATCTCATCCAGAGAATAACTTTGCTAGATCTGTTCAGAGGATGAAAGAGCAGGAAAATCCACACACTTGCACAGTATTTTGTGCTACTTTTGAGTTGGCCTAATATGAGTATTACGGGGATATGGATTTCAGATTTTTATTTTGGGGGACATTGTTTCATTCACTTTTTATTCTATGAGGTTTCACTTTATTATGTTTGTGAGTGATGATTCCAATGCTCCTAGACTTACACAACCTCATATGCTGTTCTTGAAAAAAATATGCTAGGTTTAAAAGGAAAGAAATTAAAAGGCACAGATGTTATGTCTTTAAAAGTGCTAGATACAATATGTTACTTGCACCCAGGAATCGTTTCCAATGTGTGTTAGTATTTCTGCCTTTTGTGGCATCATAAAGCTGGCAGGGGATTCTTTCAAGTTGCCAGAGCTAGTTCCCTGGTCCTCATTCTATTGTGCCACAGGAAGGGGTGGAAGCTGAGTCAGAAGGCATTCAGGAAGACTTTGGAGCCCACCCCTCATGGTCCTGAGGATGGCAGGGGTGCAACAGGTTTTCTGGATTCCTAATTTGGCTCAGAAGAAGTGATTCCCCACCCCACACACCTGCCAGGAAAATAGCTAAATTTAGGAAACATAGTCTTGACCTGAACGGGGAGTGAAAGAGAGGACTCTCATTGCCAAGTTCCGCTTTGAGATGCTGACCAACAGGAAAGGTGGCTCAAAACTGAAAGCAGATATGATGCTAAATCCATCATTTTCAGTTATATTTTGTCTTCCTCCTCCTATCTTGCCAGCCATGATCCCAGGGGAAATCACCCCTTTCCAAGTCCTGTTGGCCAGAGATGGGGGAACTGACTGGAATGAATGCTTTCATTCCCATGTTAATAGCAGCTGCATCCCTCTCTCTCTCGCTCTCTCTCTCTCTCTCGCTCTCATTTTCTGAGTGTGTTTCTGTGGTAGGAGAGTTCATTAGGGTCACATGGGAAAGGTAGAAGCTGCAGTCTTGATGAATACCCCCCTCCCCAATGTCTATTATGAGTACAAAAGGTACCATCAGAAGAAATGGGACCATAAATTATACAGTTAAAGTCACATCTAGTGTGGCATTACCTGGGACTAATACTGCCAAATCTGGTAGGCCAGACTTTACAGCCCATAGTTATCTTTAAATGTCCTAACAGAACTATTGATGCTAAGTTGTCAGTTATTCCTGTTTATTTACGACCTGCTGCAAGGAAATGGAAAGGGATAAATGGTGAATATGCACCTGGGAGAAAAATCTTACCAAAAAAACCCCACCGCAGGGAGAATATTTTGCATAATGTCAGGTCTTATGCAGTTTTACTGGCCAGAAAACGCAAATACATTTTAATTATGTGTAGATTAAATGGTTGCTTAATTTTTTTGGACTAGGACTACAGTAATACTGGGAGTAGGGTTTCCCTGCTAATCAGGACTCCAGACTGCTAAAGAAAGAATCCTATTCTTGTCCCAGTGACCTCAAAGCTGGCATAAGGTCACAGATCTCTTAGTTGTGCTAACTGATAGCACCTCCTCTCACCACCACCACCCCAGATGCACCAGGCCTGCGACCAGCACACAGTGGTCACTTCTGCTCTTTAGTCGGACACTTTCTCAAGGGTGAGGAAGAGGCAACATCCGGGCAGAAGCCAACATCAGAAAGGGAGCATGTGCCACCCAAAAGCCAAAAGAACATTTCATATGTGCATAGCTTTGCACAGCCTGCGGCTGGGCCACCAAGCCTCTGGTTAACTCACCATGGCAGTATGTCCAGCTTGCTCTCAACTGTCGTCACTGCTGCAGTTCTTGCTGGGCGACAGGAAGAGCTCCGTGCACTCCCAGGCATTACAGGATGCTAGAGAGGGTCTAGCTCAACCGCGTTGGTGACCCACGAGCTGGACCAGTGCCTTGTTCCTCCGCCTGCCTCTCCCGCTCCCCCTGGCAGCCAAAGGACAAGCAGCAGGTGCCTCCTCCACGGCAGAACAAGCTGCCAGATCTCATGTTCTCCTTGCATTCACACACCCAGGTTTAGAAGGTGCTTGGAGGTAAACCAGGTGAGTGAGTCTTCCCCTGCAACAAGCATTGCTTGTAAGGGGGTGGGGTGTCTGCAGAGGAAGGAGTATGTTTGTTTGGACTAATAAAGGACTAATAAAAGTAAATTGATTTGGAACGTCCTTTAAACCGAACTGCCTCCAGCCTGCATTCGGTGCCTCTGAGATGAAATGCCGTGTTAGCTCGCCTTCCTTGTATAAAGCAGCTTTGCTGTCGGTCACACCAGACAATCCAGCATGGCTCTGGGACTAGGAGGCAGTGGAGGCTGAAGGTCAGCTGAACAGTAAACCGCAGCTTGAAATTCTTACTTTTGGAATAGGAACCACAGCTGAGAGCAAGCCTGGGATGATTCCTGAGCTGAGCACAGTGAATAATCGTGAATGGCGCCTCAGAGTGAGAAGTCATCCTGAAGCAGAAAAGAGGCTGGAAGTGCTGGACTAAGGGACCCAGGTAAGGCCAGTGGGGGTGACACTGTTTGAACCTGGGCTCTTCACCCACACCATCCCCTCTATGGACCCAGCCCTTACAGTCCTCCCCCACCACAAAGCCTAGGTAGCAGGGCCTGAGGTGGTGCTCATCTTGACTTTCTTATCATCCCTCTGTTTTCAACTCCTCAGCAGAGAATGAGGGGAAGCCTAGGGCAGTGGCTTGAAAGCGTGGTGCAGCCCCCTCTTAAAACTGCTTTCACCTGGCAGAAGTGAGCTACATACAGATGTCAATTCTTGAACAGGCAGAGATGGCTCTTTGGGTGATTGAAGACCTGGGAGCTAGCCCAAGTCAAAGCTGCCACAGCTGGAGGCCTGGGTGAGTAGGACTAAAGGCCCAGACTAAACCTTTATTTCCTCTGGGCTGACTAAAGTAATCCCACAATTCTGTATTTAGTCAGTTCAATGGTCCAAATTCTTGCATTCGTAATGCTCCTCTTTGTAGCAAGCACAAGCCATCTCTGTCCTGAGGTGAAAAGGAACCAAAGGGAAGAGAGCGGGAGGTTCAAATATTCTCTTAGCTCCAATTCCCTAATGCAGTCTTCCCCAAGCTGGCACCCAACAGACAAGAATTTTAAGCAACAAAAACCATGGAAATGATTAAAATTAGAGAGCAATACAAAAAGTTACCAGTAAAACCAAAACCAATAAAAAGTGTGATATAGAGATAAAGATGCAGGTATGAGGCACAAGAGAGCTAGATGGACTTTGCTTGGTATCTGAATGTCTGCTGTGGACATCTTTGTGCATGGCATCTTCTCAGCATTGGCTCAGATCCTAATTCTTTTTGTTCTCAAAAATCTCACCATAATCAAAGTCACAGGCTAAGGCAAAAATATAGTTTAATGATCACAATGTAAAACAGTCTCAATCTCTGCCTTGGGCTAGGTTAAGAAGCTGTTACACAGCTTGGTTGAACTAGCACAGTGGGGTGTAATTTTGTTTTCAAAGTTTGGAAGCATCAGTGGGCATTCTGAGTGTTCCCTGAAGCCTTAGAAATTTCCTTATGATTTATTTCTTTCCCTCGGTATAAGCCGCTATGGGCATTCAAGACTTTCACTAACAATAAATGATGTTTTGGATCATGGGCAGTCAGAAGGTAGGTCCAGATCTATGGACAGATCGATCCCCTTGGTATTTGTACTGGACTGGCAAGAGTTTCTGACTGTCAATGGCTTAACACGAATGGCAGCAAAACCCCCTTTCCCATCTCAAATTAGACGAAAGTGGCAGGGAAACAGGGGCAGATTTGCATGAAAACAAGCTGCAGCTCTGATTCCAAAAACCAGTTCCGGAGCTGCAGCTGTGCTCAGAGTCGCTGTGCTCTGCTGTTCCTGGGCTGCTTTCATAAATCCTATTTCACATCTGGCTGTAGTTGGTGGACCTCAGGAGTCCAGTGAAAAACAAAGTCGATCCCATAACATGCAGTCTGTGCGCCACTGCTTTACATAGCAGCTCGATGTTGTACCTCTGCACCTTTTTAAAATTGCCTGTACGCCGTGGAGACTTTTTCCAACTGCCACCATTTCACTCCTCCCTTTTCAGCTGCATAAAAATATTTTTATCCCACCTTACAGGCACAAACAGCAGAGACTAATCAATATTATTCAATATATGGTACTGTTCTTCACCTCTGAAGATAAATAAAAATAAGATGCAAAGCCTGCCAGGCTTATACATTAAAACACACACACAGACACACGAGAGAGAGAGAGAGAGAGAGAGGAAGGAGATCTTTTTGACTATGACAGAACAAAGAGGTGAAGTTCTAATGTGGATTTACATCCAGCTGCAACCAGGCTGAGCTTCCAAAGCTGCAATTGGAGGGAGGTGGAGAACCACCCAATGACCCTGCGATAGAGATTGTTAGTAGGCAGTGCAAATGTCTTTTGAGCCAAGTCCTGTGGAATCCGGGTGAAGCAGAACAGACTCTGAACTTCAGCTGATCTGTGGCACCTTGATTCAGAACAAAGGGTTGCATGCTCCCTGTGCATCCCATAATACAGCAGAGACCAGAAGGCAGGTTTCTACAGATGAAGAAGCATTGCACTCTAAGGTGCTATCTCACAGCTTATCTGCATTTCTAACTCTCAGTTCACTGATGTTCATTGGTATTTAGAGCTCTTTATGTCTGAACTAAATTGTTGCCCTCTGTCAAAAGTAATCAGAGATGCAATAGGATGTAGGCAACTTAACTTAAGCAAGATAAGCTGATTTTTCTGCACTGCAGACGGCATCAAAAGCATGCTGTTAAAGACCGTGCTGTTTACACACTGTTTTAGTTTGTCCTCAGTAATTTATCATCCATGAAACAAACATGCACACAGAGACACACATCCCAAACCTTATTCTTAGTGGAGGCAGCACAGCTGGTCTTAAGGGCATGGCAAGCATAATGTTTTGTGGGAAGGAAAAGAAAAATTATTGGCCAATTTCTTTATGATTTCTTAAAACAAAACAAAGCCATTTAATATTATATATGAATTTCTTAGTACATTAAAATAGGAAATCATAGATTCTGCAGGGAAGGTTACTAAATCTTTAAACTGTATTTTTTTCAGAGGCTCTCCATGCCATTTAAATGAAGCCATTTAATGTCCATATATGGCCATGTGAAATAGAAAATCTGCCAATAGTCTATTTCTGGTGCTAAAACAACCCTCCTGCCACCACATGTGCAATATAAGAAATTTAACAGGGAGATATGAAATGGGGTGAGAAAAGTACTTAGCAGATCAAGGAAATGAGAATCTGGAAAGCTATTCCAGTATGTGCATACTATCATCTCCGGGCAGGACTTTGGGATTATTTATTAAGGTTTGTTCATTATTCATCCCCCAAGCCCCACTTTAAACAGCTCTTTGAGTACGAGAATCCTTTTCAGGCCATGTGAAGTGGGGGCTTCAAGAGGAGGAAGAGGAAATGTACTTCGCTAGCTGGGCCTTGTCCAGAAGGCCGGGCCTTCTGGCTGGAATTCCAGAAGCCGGACAAGTTGCAGCACAGGGAGGACGATTCTGGAGAAGGGGAAACATGAAGGGATCTTTTTTCTTCCCTTCCTCCTGAAACATCCACAGCAGGGATATCTGAGGATTTCTGAGTCAAATTTTGGATAAGAATGTGCCAAAATGTGTGAAATTCTTCATCAACAGGAGGAAAAGAACTCAAGTTTTAAAAAATAAATACATGGAAGAAAGCAAAACAGATGGGATTCATCCACCTAGACTCAGGGTCTTGAGTTCTTAGCACATAAAAGTGTGGCTTTGAATCTCTGTATCTCCAAATTAGAGTTGCCACCTCTTTTTTTCTGAGAAGCTCCTCATCTTTAACAGTAGGCAGCCAGGTACAATATAATTCTTGCCACACTGAGAATAACTGTCCCTACTGGACGTGGCTGGTCCAAGGAATTAAGTATTTTGTTTGGTTCACTTTTTATATAAGAACTTACCAAAATCTGCATTTTTCCATAAACAATATAGAAATAACTTGATTTCTTAAAAAATTAATTTGAAAGAATGTGAAGCTGACAGGTTTTTCCATCTCCAGGCAGCAACCCGTTATGTCTTCCAGATGTGCTATAATCCAAATCCCATCATGAACATCTGACCGGGTCAGAAGGACAAGAGATGAAGTACAAACCTGAGTTCCAAGGCCATATGGCCATCTGCCTGGATACCCATCAGCTCCTCGGCTCCACCTTCCTGCTCAATCCCCTTCCTTGTGCCTTGTGTCTTTTGATCGGCAGGGAATGCCTATGGATTCCTATAAGCACCTCCTGGAGTCCTCTGACCTCAGAGTGGGCTAGAAATACTTTGCATGAGGACATAAAGAACAACCTTCCATTCAGCTCAGCCATCACCAGGTTGGGAAAGGCTGCTGTACAGCATGCGGGAGAGTGGAATATCTCCATAGCCTCCTGCTTCCACCACCGTGGCGGCCACCCTGATCCTGCCTCGCTCACTACGAGGTTGCAGACTGATAAACACTCAGTCTCCCCTTCCCCATGTTCACTGACAGAGGAAATGAGGCCAGAATAAAAACAGCATCCCCACATGCATCTGGCTTCATTGACTAACATTTGCTGACCGCTGAGGAATCCATTAAAGCTGTACTTGATTAATCTACCAATTAAGGCTGTGCATTTGTTTTCCTTTTGGCTCTTGTGTTTGCTTGAGTGGCTCTGTACAAAGCAACTTTCACAGAGCATCACATTAGCTATGTGTCAAGTTAACCTCAGCATTGTACTCTGTCCATTCGTGGTGTGTCAGAGCACCGATACAAAACACCCCTGGGCAGCCACTCCTGAGAAAGGTGACAAGATGGCAAAAGGGCCAGTCAGGTAGCTACATTATGCCTATCCAAAAGCCAGTGCCTCCATCTCCTAACTGGCCTTCAGAAGCAGCATTTCTCTGGACAATGTAAGGCCTGTAGTGGCTGTTTCGAGTGACACATCTGAGGTTGCTGTCTTAGTCCTGCTGCAGTAACACAGATGAAAGGATGTTTCTCATCCTAGCATACACGTTGTCCAAGTGCTTCTGATGCCGGGAAGCAGCATACAGCCAAGGTAAGTGCAGAGGCTTCATGGAGAGCCGGCCCCACCATGAGGCAGGGTGAGGCAGCTACCTCAGGAAGCACATTCTGCGGGGTAGAAGAAGCAGCGAGGCCTTGGAGAGCAGAGCTGTGGGTGTGTTGAAGACAGATTTGGCTGTTGCTCTAGTCAGCTTCTGTATGTGTAAGTAAGGAAAGGTTTTATCCTTCCCCTCAAGCAAAAGATCCTGGTCTGCTTTTGCAGGAAGGCAAGGACTGTGGGAAAGAGAGAAGTTATCTATAACAACCGGTGGAAGCAATCCTGGGATGGGCATTGAGGCATTTAACACACTAGGGTTCAAAACCCAAGGCTGAGCTCTTTGGCAGGTCCAGGGAACCAAAGGGTGAGCTTGGTTGGCTGCACCAGTGGGAACAAGAAATAGAAAGCTGCCGGGTGCCAAATTAGGTCATTGGTCTATCTAGTTTAGCTTGAGCTGGACTGAATGGCAGCTCTTTCGGGAGAGCCAGTGTGGTGCAATGGCTGGAGCCTTGGACTGGGAATTGGGAGATCCGGGTTCTCTTCCTTGTTTGGCCATGAATCTTGCTGGCTGACTTCGACCCTCAGCCTAAACAATCTTACTGGGTTTTATGAGGGGCACTGATTTCTAGATGGGGTCATCATTCCACTGGTGGGCAGGGCTGAAGGCCAAGGAAGTGGGGCAAAAATGCAACTCATGTGGTGTGCGCATGCAAACACACACACGCCAGCTTAAAGCTCTTGCCACGAGTAACTAAGCTTGCGGAGAACTATTTCCACCATTTGCAATGGGGGGGGGGGAACTACCAAAATATTCATTAGTGTGAGAAAGGGAACCCGGGGAAAGGGGAAAGGCCATTTGGAGGACCCCGGAGAAACCGAATGGTACCCCAGGAAGGCCAGATTTGGCCCCAAGCCTGAGTTCCCCAACCCTGCCTTAGGGTATGAGAAGGACAGCATTTGAATGATTCATCCAGCATGCCAGCTGCTGCAGAGGCTAATCCTGTCCGAAAGTTCCTTGCCATCATTCTTTGGGGACTATGGCACACAATGGGTGCCCAGAACTACTAATGAAAAGGGACTTACATTCTGCATGCCTCTAATATTTTTCACTCCTTTAAAAAAATTGATCTAGCAAACTTATGTCATGAAAGGCAACTTTCCACCATAGTAAAAGCAATCCAAGCCAATAAAAACAAAAGAACAGGCAGTAGGAAAACTAGAACGTGAATTGCAGCAGGTAGAAGAACAAGTAAAAAACAAAATGGAATCGATATCATCCTATAAATGCAGCTATCCTGTCCACACTTACTCGACAGTATATCCCAGGTTGCTTAGCAGGGCTTATTTCTGCGTAGACATGCATAAGATCATGAATAAAATGGATTTTAAATACCATCGAAATACAGAAGAGCAGGATGGACTGTGACTGGTGCCACAACTCAATGACGATGGAGCCAGAAACATAGCTCCCAAGATGTGTCCTAAATCTGGGACACTCAACACAATCATACATGCTGAGGATGGGGATGATAGACACCCACCTCAATGCCAGAAGGGAAGACCCCTGGAGAAAACCCGCAAGGGATTAAATAGCAGCTGGGGTTCTGTGGGAGAAGGTGGCCTCTATCCCCCAGATTCAGGCTGGTCACACTATTTAAATGGCAACACCATCACTTTGAACTGAATCCAGGAACAATGAGGGACCAGAAAAGATATTTGGATATCAGACTGATACATTCACAACATTCAGTAACAGCCAACAGTCTGCCCATGACATATTTTCCAACCTGCATAAATCCAGCCAGTTTGAATTGCTTCTTGGCTCTCTCTTGTTGACCTTCTGCTTGCTTTTGTCAAGAGGTTATGGCCCCTAATTCTGAGGTTTACAGAATGTTTAGCAGAGCTCTGACGAGGGGGAAAATAGCATTGTTTGTTGCTCTCAATATTCAAAGAGGAATTTTGATGCTACTTATGGCGCTTGGCTTCTGTGAAGGCGGAAGAAAGGAATCCGAGAGTGGACTGGTACTCTGTGTTCAACAGGCTGGTACTACGTACTTTTTCCTATCTGCTACGTTTGGCATTGAGATCAAGCAAGTTTTGCGGCTCAGGGCCCCAAATCCCCCACATAAATATTTCAACTCTGTTCATTTTGGATACATATTGATAAAATCTTTCTCTCGGAGGAGTCTAAAGGCCCTTTGCTGTTGTTCTCGCAGCATCTGTAGCAGCAGGCCTGCCCTCCCACATCTGGTGAGGATGCTCAGAAGGTGCATGCATAATGCAGAAGGCAGTGTCACTTTTGGGACCCTGCTTTCTAGATGAGTCTTTCTCTTTGCCTGCCCATCCCTCCTTAACAATCAAAGGTGCTACAGGTGCTTGTGCAGAACTGAAGTTGGAAACCACAGAGGAATCTGCTAGCCAGATGTGCGAGCTTCTCTTTTTAAAAAGGCACAGAAGAACATTTATAATCAACTGAGACAAAAACTTCACTGATTCATGATACTTCAAAGATTGCCGTTTTCCAGTCTTTACAGCTATCTACCTATCAACTACTTCCATATTCTTTTTCCGGGAAAGCTTTATTCTTCAAATTTGTGCTGTATGCAGTGTTTTCTGGTTGTATAACATGGAACAGATGGGGCTTAGTTTGTTTTTGGCCCAGTCATGGAAGCCATGTGGGCATACCGTCAGTCCTTGAAAGAGGGGTAGCGTAATGACTAAGGCCTGAGGTGGCCTTAGGCAAACCAGAAGGTGGTCTTCTGCAAGGCGCTGTCTCTCAGTCTCAGCCCCCCGCCACCCATCCTCAATGTGGGAGATAAAAAAAGTGACCTACCTTCCAGCAGCTTTCCCCGGTCTGCAGTTCCCACCATTCTTTTGGTCTGCAGTTCCCACCATTACCGACCATTGACTGTACTATCAGTGCTGCACACCAAAATGGGGACCACGAGTTTCTCTAGGGGCTGGCCAACCATCTCCAAGAGTTGCTAAAACCAAGCTGCATGGAACCAGAGTTGCCATTTTATCAGCCTCCTACTGGGGCCATTTTGTCAGAAAATGTTGCCTTTATGGCCTGGGCTATTGACATGATACCCCAGCATAATAATTACACATCCACTTTTAAAAGTGCTTTCTGATGTTTAAAGAGCTTTCCGATGCAGTTGCAGCCATCATTCTCAGGGTCCATTTCTTCTCCTGCATGCAAGATGAGGCCACCAGCCATTGCTTGCCCTTCGGTGGCTCAGCAGCCCTCCCCTTTCACCGAGATGCAAACATAGCCAAGCAACCTCTAGATGGCTCCTGCCCATTCTAAATGGACCTTTGGGCAGATTTAACGTGAGGGTTACTTTTCAGAGCCACAAAGATCAGAGAAGTATTTCGCACGTGCTGCAAAACTGGCCTTGTGTTACATTGCCTAGCTTGGTGAGAAGATTCGGTTTGAAATATGAAGCACTGTTTAGCTAGAGAGAGAGAGAGAGAGAGAGAGAGAGAGAGAGAGAGAGAGAGAGA
>JAIXND010000674.1:39669961-39698707 GCA_023646645.1 Varanus salvator macromaculatus | reverse complement strand
AGAGAGAGAGAGAGAGAGAGAGAGAGAGAGAGAGAGAGAGAGAGAGAGAGGGAGCACTGACAAGAAAATATGCTCATTTATTCATATCTAGCAAGCAGCCCGGTGGTTACTTCCTCTTCTCTAAAATTCATAATTCATCAGTTTGTTTGTTTGTTTTTTAAATGAAGGCATTGAAATTATAACTCAGGATCGTTTATCACTTATGCGCGTGAAGAATAAACACTACCCTGCATGCCACTTACGGATAGTTGCATGCTGTGGCTCAATTATTCATCTGGAGGTAGCGCTCTTCACTTTTACCGTCCCATAAACAAGATGTAAATATTTTAAATACAGCCACCAGATATACTGTGTGGAAGCCTTGGGCTTCTTTCCATCACAAAACTTCACTTACAGGAGCGCACTAAATGTAACGCAGTGAGAGGTCTCCCTGGGCTTTCTTTGTAAATGCATTTGCAACTCTTCCAAGAGAGGCAGCAGCCATGTGGGAATGGCAGTCACAACGGGGCAACGCTGAATGAGCCCAAATCACATTCTCTGACTCGGGGATGAGCAACCTGGAGCCCATCGCTTCTTCTGGACTACCACTCCCATCAACATGACCAAAGAGAAAGAATTGTGGAAGCTGGAGGGCAACAGGTTGCCTACCTCTGCTCTGACCCACACAAACCCTAATCTAATCTAAATGTTCAGCAGGCTTATGGTATGTCTGTAAGAATATGCAAAGATGTGAAAATGAGCTACTGGAGGAGGAGTTCAGCCATGCATGGTCCATTGTCTGCCAGAGTATGTGCCAGTTTGTTTATCCAAGATCAAGGTTGTTCTCACAAAGAAGAGTAGTTGCATAAGGTACGTTAAAATGAACAGCAGACCTATACCTGTTCCTCCTTTATATTGTCCATTGGATGTCACCTAGAAGATCATTGGATGTCACCATGAAGATCTACCTGTGCCTGTCCCCAAATAGTCTTCTGTGATGCATTACAGCAGCACCGGAACAGTGCAAGGGCATCCCCGTTAATTCAGTCTCAGCCCCATTGTTTTGCTGGAGATTGATTGACCCACAGGACTGTAACATAGATCAGGGTGGTCCAACTTTTCATAGCTCAAGGGTCGCTTGAGGACTTCAACATGGAACCCAGGGGCTGCACAATGAATTACTTTTCCAGACAATAAATCTAACTGTCTGCAATATCTTTCTTTAATTTAGTATACAGAATTAATATATTTAATTAACCATTAAATGAGTGAGAAAATGGAGATGATAGCTCAGAGTTGGCTTGAGAGTGTTTTGCGGACCTGCAACCTCTACAGAGATCACAGACAGCGCCTTCTCCGACCTCAAGTACAGTGACTGCTCCTTTGGGGTGGCCACAACTTACTCCACCCCTTTTGTTTCATGACCAGCAAGGTCATGAGTGAGTCAGAAAGAGGGCTCTGATGAACCACCTAATGTTCAGGAGGCATTTTGATTGAAGTATATTTCTCTTAGATAATATTCATTGATCCAAACTAATTTTTCTCTGCTGCAAAAAATCATGGGCAATATATGCAACAGACTAGTCTAAGTATATCTCAACAGTCTCTGACATTAATTTATGGTACTAGTGAGGGATTCTAGGTTAGATGGTTCCCAGAAAGAATTAGACACATTAATGATGGGTCTATCAATGTCTATTAGATACATGAGGGGATGTCACATGGAGGTGGGTGGAGACCTTGTCTCCCCTTCAGAGGAGGGCAGGATGCGCTCCAAAGGAGCCAAGTTCAAGGAGCCAAGGCTCAATTTGGATGTCTGGAAGTACTTCCTGATGTTCAGGACCCCGTGGGTGTGGAAAGGGCTTCCACGGGAGGTGGTTGAGGCCCCCACAGTGAGGGTGTTCAAGGATAGGCTGAACAAGCACATGGGAGGCATGTCGTGAGCTGAACTGGCTGGAGCCAGGGGTCAGACTAGATGGCCCAGGAGGCCCCTTCTGGCTCACTCTGTTTTTCTGTTTCTACTAGATATTGGGAGCACCTCTATTTGGATGTAGCATGCTACTGAATGCAAGCTGGTTGTACACAAGAGTGGTGGTCTGTAGCCTTCGTGCCCTGCCTGTGGAATTTCTGAAGGTATCTGATTGGCCACTGTGGGAACTGAGATGCTGGGCTAGAGGGAACTTTGGCCTGATTGGGCTAAATCCAACTTCACATGAGTAGACCTCTGCTTATACATGGGGAGTTTTCTTTCCCCTCGTCTCCCTTTTGCACTGCCCTTCCACCCATATACCCCAAATCTGCTCCAGGGAATTCACCAAACTACAGAGCAGTTTTGGGGGTGTGGGTGCTGTAGAGGAAGGGGCCATTGATCTGTCAATGGAGTTCATTCCACTGACAACAAGATTCCATTGGGTACCATTCTCTATGTTCTGAGCTTCATGTCTGCAGCGTATCCATTTGATATATCTGTCCATATAGCTGTAACCAGGACCAGCGCAGATGGCGGTTGTGATGGGCCCACTGCCAAGAGTCTTACGGACTTGGCGCTGGCCTTCATAACGGCAGTCTGGTTGCTTAGCTGCCTTCATTTCTGCCCCAGACAAAGGTGATGGTGAGAAGGAATCCAGTGGTGAGGAGGAGGCGGCGGCGGCGCAGGAGCAGCTGTGACGATGCCAGTGAGAAGGTCTCCTCACAGAAGCCAGGGGCCTCTGCGGGTGCCTTGCCTCAGGCCCTGCAAAGCCCAGAGAGGGGTCCGGCACCGTTGCATCGAAGCAGCGCGGTAAACGGTACAATATTTTGCACAGTCTAATTCTGCAACCGTTTTATGCCAGCGAGATGTTTTCAAGTCCTTCAAATGAGATAAATGGTTTAGCATTAATAACTAAAAGTATTTAAATGGATTTGAAAATTCTGCCTGCAAACTCAGCTCATATTTCAGCAGTAAGGAAGGGGTAGAATGAACGTACTTTGCATGGCATATTTGCATGGTTATGCTTTGCTAGCAGCAGACTGAATGGTACAAAGATTTTAATTATACATTGAAGCCTCCATTACGAGGCATCAGCCAACTAATTTAAGATTAATGAAGAGTAATACAGCTAAGGAGGATTCAGTGTGGGAGCTTAGTTTCCTTAGAAAGGTGAATGCCTTTGGTCTCTTGAACCTACGTACAAAAGACCTCTAAAACATTTCCATAATGTATTCTGGCAATCAGCTCAGATTTATGATAACTGGATGTTCTGATACCATCTTTTCAGAGAAGTCTATATTTTGCTTCAGCTATAGCACATCAATCAAATCACAGGTTTTCACAAATGTTTGCCTAGTTTGCTCTCAAGCAGCTGAGCTGGAACTGGATAGCAGAACTGGTTCGTTTCATTCCTCACAGATCTTTCTTCTGCTTTCGGGGCAGAGGTGGACAACTCCACCCAATTTGGTCCACAAATGATGTGTCCAGATGGGGCATCTACCAATCAAAAGGCAGCGTGATCCAATTCTGACTTTACTTTGTTACTAGATCTCCTATGTGTGCGCATGTGGGTGTGTGTGTACATGTGTAATATTAGGAGACACTTAGGGAAAAATATGAGAAGATTACAGTTGGGAGGTGATATTTTCTCAGCCTTGCATACAATTTCATGTTGAAGACAGGGTGACTATAGGATAAAAATTCATATGGCCTTACCCAAAGCAATTCAGTCTGTTGCCCATCCCTGACGACTTAATAACTTTGTGAAATACTGAGTTGCTTCTTCCTTCTTACTATTTCAGTCCGTGGGGTGCAGTGAACTTCAAGGGGGCCTGGGGAAGTTGCTTTCTTGGACAGCCCCCCACCACCAGACCCTCCCCACTGCTGCCAGCACACACCTGTTCAGTTTCCACCAACCAACAATTCCTCTCTTCCTCTTTACATTTATTTATTTATTAGATTCTATCCCACCCCTTTCCCTTTTTCTTTGAAGAACTAAAAACAGCTTATATTATTCTCTTCCTCCTCCTCCTCCTCCTCCTCTCAATCTTATCCCCACAACAACAACCCTGTGAGGTAGGTTGGGCTGAGAGCCTGTGACTGGCCCAAAGGGCTATGGACTGGGCTATGGAGTCTCCACTTGGCTCCTTAGCCAAGCGGGGACTAGAACCCAGATCGCCTGAGTCTGTGCCCACACTTGTAACCACTACACCACACTGGCTTTTAAAATAGAAAAGAGGAAATTTTTTTTCGGTAGAAAACAGAAAAGAAAGACACTGGTGGCAGATCTGGGATAGTAGCAGAAGCTTCTCCTTTAAAGCTCTTGTTTTGAACTTACACTTTGAGTAGCAGGCATCTGAACTAGAGTTGTGCTGGAGAGTCGTCTCACCGATCTTCCAACCTTTCTCCGTTTTCCTGTGCTGGGCTTGGGGGACTTACCTTGCTGGAGGGTAACCAAGAAGCGTGTGTGAGTTGCCTGGCTTTACTGGGCAAGTCTCTCTCTGGCAGCCGGTGGCCACCTCACCTTCCTGCACATCCATTAAAGCTCCACAAGGCAATTCCTCCTGGGGGGCTTTTTCAAATCCGCAAGCACAGGAAGGCTAGTGGGGGCGGGGGCTGCAAAGAGATGTGTAAGGGAAGCAAAGGCACAGAAACAAAATCCTGCATTACCGCGTGATGATTCGCTACAATCAAGTACTCTACTAGTATAAATTGAGATTTGGTGGGGAAACAGCGGCCTCTTTCACAGAGATCCAGGGACTGCACAGCAGTAGCTCCACCTGTTCCAAGGGGTCGGATGCAAGACGTCCCCCTTCCCACCCAAAACAGGCTTTGCGGGGAAGGAGTGGTGTTGTCAGCACCTCTGTTGAGGTTTGCCTTCCCTCTTTCCCACAACAGCCTGGAGCACAGCTTGGTGGCACTGGGGAGGAAGCAAAAAGACAGACGGGCTGCCATCACCGTTGATGTTATTGCCAATGGCAGCGGCAGAGCCCACAAGCTCTCAAACTGCTTGGAAAACACAAAGAGATTGTGCTACAGCCCATGCTGATGGTGAGCCCTGCGAGAAATTGTCAGGTAATTTCTCCTTCCCTGGAAATCTTGCATGAAATTGTTCCCCCGGCTTCTCTGCCCACAAATAGGGTGGAGCAGAGCAGCAGCACATCTGCACACTACTCTCGGGGAAGCAGTCGGGTGCTGCCTCTGCGGGACCTTGCAATGGGGGCGTAGAAGCAGCTCCGCGGCAGTCTACACTGGGGCTTCCAGGCTCAGCTCTCTGGCTGCCATGGTCCTTGGCAGGGACAGGCTAGAGGGAGATGGAGGGGAAGATGCTGGCTCCAGTCTAGAGGTTCATTCGGCATCTGTCCGGACCCCAAGGCTCCTGACCTGAGCCCGGCTAGCCCACAGCGCTTGAGGTAAGGGAAAATACTTGGAAAAAATTCTGAGGGAAAAAATGGCACACTTGACTGTTTCTGCTCTCTCTCCATTGCGCATGCAGTGCTTCCACCAAAGTATGTGTCGTGGAGCCTTTGACGCTCAGTGGTGCTGGCTTTATGATAGAGAGTGGCCTCGTGAAGGCTTCTGGAGGTGCAGCACAATCGAATCCTGGCTCCCAGTCCACTGCTTGGGTAACGGGATGGCCCCTGAGATGGTGGGAGGTGATCAGCCCTGCTCTCAGGGACCAGTCAGCAGGGACACACTCCCCTGCCTCTCCTGAGACAGAAGCCAGGGTGACCAAGGCCCTTTCGGTGCCAAAACCCAGCCTACCCCTTGACGGAAGTGGAGCCAAAGGGTCCCCTAACCCCTCTGCCAATCTGCTTCCCTTGCCGGTGGTATGAACTGTAAATCCTCTCCTTATTGAAGACTCTTCCGAAAGACCTGAAGGATGAGAGAGAGAGCGCAGATTCAGCCATATAGCACAGTCCTATGCATGGCTCCCGAAGAGGTTCTGTTCCTGAGGAGTTCAGTCTGCTGCTTTACTAAGCCTGCACCTCTCATGTTCGCTGAGAGAGGAGCAGCGCATCGTCCACATGTTTCCTCCCTGCCCTGGAGTTTGCATCTTCTGCCCAGTGCCTGAAGGCAGCAATGGACTGGGCAGGGGGCGGGGGGGGGGGGAACTGCACACTGAAACTGAACCTGACAAGGTGAGGCGTCCACAAGTGGGCAGGCCCAAGGTGGCATGAGCCGGCAACCAGGAATGAGCGTGGTCTGTCTCTTGTGGTGGCACCCAATCTATCCCCGCTCCTGTTCAGGAGGTACCCGCTGCATCATGTGTTAGGCACCAATTAAATCCCAGTTCTTCTCACAGCTTTCCCTGGGTGAACCTGAGGTTGTTTTAATTGATTGTGACTGATTAAAATGCATTTATTTATCTTTTAGAAAAGTAACTTAGAATATCTAAGATACATTATAAAATTGTTTTTTGAGATCTGCACATTTGCTGCATAAATAAATGAATAGGTGGCTTCGGAAGTTCATGGGATTAAGTGAAAGAGGGTCGGAGCAGCAGTCCATGTGCAGTGAATGAGTGGCTCAGGGTTATGGAATAGGGGAAGAGATAACTACGGAAGTGGTGCATGGGCCACCATGGAGGAAAATGGAAGGAAAATAATATGGAATTTGGAGGTGTTCCTCATAGGGTGCTTTTTTTAAGCACAGGAATTCATATTATCTTTGTGGTGTATGAAAAGAGCCTGTCTCCACCCCCACCCCCATCCCTGAACCAAATTCTTGGAATGTTGGCCCAGTTCTATGGGGTTTTGACTCTGTCAAACACTTTGAATTCCAAGCACAGCAGCTCATAGGACCCAACTCTTGCTTACTGATTCTTCCATGTGCTTTGTGTGCCTCTCCCTTCCCCCATCCTTGCTGCTCTGCTTGTCTGTGGATCCCCGTGATGACACAAGCCTAGCACATTTCAGTGCATAATTCCTAGAGGGCACCCAATGGGAAAGAAACATTGCGCGTGGCCTGGGCGCATCCTCGACAGCTGGATGGTCAGAGAGCTCTTCATTCTGCCCAAGCGGCAAGCTGCAGCAAAGCCCTGCGGCTGACTCTGTAAACAGAGAGGCTCGCTAGTGGCGTATCTACGACAAAGGTTAGGGGCGAATGCGCCACACCAGGGCAGCTAGAGGTTGGTCTCCCAAATAAAGCCATAACTAGAACATGACTCGGGAATGCAATATTGCACTAGGTACAGTCACGTCTTCCCTGTGCCACCAAACATTGCTTCTGATAGCACGACTGATGACACACAATGCATCCCCTGCTGCCCGTTCAGCCATCCCCAATCTGTCGACATCTCCCCATTCCTTGGATTACAACTCCCAGCATTTCTAATCATCATCCATGCTGGCTAGGGCTGATGGGAATTGAAGTCCAAGCTGTTTGGAGGGAACCCATTCAGGAAGGGCTGCAGTAAACGATGCAGAGATGATTTTCTCCGATTGTGAAGTTGAGAGCCTGCGGTTTTGGTGGCGCCAGGAAATCGGAGCATGGGAAGCACTCCTTTGCCAACTCTACTAGCTACCGATTTGTTTCTCTGCTCAGGCTGCTATTTTTCATTTTCAAACCCTCCATATGAACCTTCCATATGAACTTCCCCAGGAACTCAGCTCTACTACACGCTCTTTCTCTCTGTTCCCCCGTTGTCAGAACAGCAGTGCGTGTGCACAAGAGTTGGGCTTTTTCTACAGAGATGCTCGGAGGACGGAACAGGCTCCCTGGAGACATATGCCGGCCCTGCCCAATGGGCCAAGCCCAGAAGATGGCCAGCTCCAGCACGCCTGGAAGACATGCTGCCCCTTCGGACGCTGCTTTAGTCTGCCGCCATTTGCAGTTGAGCGTTTGGGATTTCTACCCTGCTGCTTTATTATGTTTTACTGAATTCTGGCTGAGCGTTCTGCTTAGAGTTTTATTGATGTTATTGTTATGATGTAATTGCATTCATATTTATTTTATGATTGAGGGCAAAAGGCAGATACAAATTCTTTTTATGAATATTTTAATGGATTATGTTTTGTTTATATTATTCTGTTCTGTTGCATTTATTCTGAGTTGCTGTAAATGTAGTTAGTGCAGAAAGGCAGGGTGAATTAAACACCTGCCAAAGATCATAGTAATAATTTTCTGGTCATGCCCCATATGATCCAGAACAAATGGATGAAAATAGGTCTATTTGGAGAAAAGCGCCGATGGAATGATTGCAGTCTGATCCTAGGTCCCATTACATGGAAGTGAATTCCCACCAAAGTCAATGGGACTTAACTTTAGTGTCCTTTCACTTTAGTTTGGGAGAATTCACATTCAATACTGCCAAGTAATGCAAGTTTAATTCAAGCTTACAGGAGGAAAACTGAGGCTGAAAAATAAGCCATTGCCATGTGCCTGAACTTGGATGTCATTGATGCCATCGTACAATGCAGTGACATCTAGTCCTTGCATTCACCTAAACCTGCAACACTTCAGCCTGAAGCAAATGTGGCACTAGTCCAGTTTATTATGACTTGGCTGAGATTCTTAGTGCATGGAGGGTAGGATAGGATCTCAGCTAGAGCCAAGAAAGAGAAGATCAGCAGAAGGAAATGAAAAGGAAGGAAGCCTACTGGGGAAAGGGGGAGTTTGCTAAATTAGGGACCATTCTGGTCTCCGGAGGCAGGAGTTCTCCTTGCTGCAGGCCATGCTTGGGTTTTCAATACATGCATTCTATTCCAGTAAATCATAGCCTATTGAAACATGCCAGAAACCTCGAGCAAGAAAAAAATGGAGGCCGAAGAATCACATCCCACTGTCACAGCATTCACCAGTGCTGCCTCCAAACTGTGAGGTCCCTTTGAGGTCCCTCAGTGGGCCCCCTCCCTTGTCAGTCAACTTTCTCGCCCCCGTTGCCACTGGTCGCAGTTGCTGCTTCTCCTCTTTCTCATCATCACTACACTTGCCTGCTTGCTTGATAGACGGAAAACAGCAGGTCAGGGCCTGTGCAAACAGATTGCAACAAGGACTCTACCAGAACATGAGCCCTCCGCAGGTGCCCACCCTTCACCAGCCCTGGCAGACACTCCATGGAGCCCTTTCCCCTTATATGAGCAGAGAGAAGGGCAAGGACTATGATCAAGCGGCTGGAGCAACTATGAAGAGTGTCTACAACAACTGGGACTGTTTAGCATGGAAAAAGGAGGCATGATGGAGGTATTTAAAATAATGCGTGGTGTGGAGAGGGAGATTGTTCTCCCTCTTCCATAACATTTGAACCCAAGGACATCCCATGAAGCTGACAGGTGGGAGGTTTAGGACAGATAAAAGGAAGTACTTCTTCACACAGTGCATAGTTAAACTATCGAATTTGCTGCAACAGGAAGTGGTGATGGCCGCCAATCCGAGCAGCTTTAAAAAGGGATTGGACAGATTCAAGGAGGAGCAGGCCATCAGTGGCTGCCAGTCTTGCTGGTGATGTGCTCCCTCCTTCACCAGAGGTGGCCTGCCTCACACCAGTTGCGGAGGAGCTTGGGCAGGAGGAGATCTTGCAATCATCCTTCTTGAGAGATTCTGTGGGCAGCTGGCTTGCCACCGCATGTATGACCTGCAGGACTGGATGGACCATTGCTCTGATCCAACATGGCTCTTCCTATGTTCCCACCCTGATGGTTAGAGTGGCTGGGCATGACCTCTTGGTGTTTGCATATTTGCCTGGGCTTCGATATGCAGCAACCCAAGAGAGAACATTCTTGATATATGGCCAAACTGTGGAATGGCATCCCTGATCAGGGACAGGTGCCTCTGAGTCTTACTGTCGTGCGCACAGGCTCTGATGAGATTCCTAGGTGTGCACAGTAGATGGCCTGTTTTGGGAGAACTGATAGCTCAGACTGAGGATAATGGGAGTTGGCTGAACCAGGAGAGGCTCAGAGCTCACACTCTGATAGCAGAATTGTTGTAGCAGAGAGGCCTGCAACCGCACACTCCCCCCCCGCCCCCACACACACACACCATGCCAGTCTTCACCGGCCCTGGATGAAAGGAGCTCAAGGACAGCCACAGGGCCCAGACTCCCTCCTGCCTGTGGGAATGAGGCAGATGAAGGATGGCGGGGGTGGGGGGGGGAGATGTAGAATGGAATAGCCTCTTGGAGGGAGAACATGAGTGTCCTGAAGACATGAACCTGAGGACCCATTGTCACAGCCGCATGCTGGCTCAATTAGGGTCTCAGAGTGCAGAATGGCGGCACTTCGATTTCCTGTGTAGAATAAAACTCTGACAAGAAGTGCTGAAGTGACTGCCTTGCTGAAGTGATGCCCAGCTCACGACACTTACAGGCTTTGGCGCCAACTAAAAACTTATTTGTTCACTCAAGCTTTTGATTGAACTTGTTTTGTTCCATCATGTATACTGTTATTTATTTCTGTTACATTGCGCCCTGGTTTATTCGTTTGCTGATGTATGATTTTATTGAGTTTTCTTTGTTGTATGCCACTTTGGGATTCTTTTATAAAGGAAAGTGGATAAAAAAATTCATAAATAAATAAATGTCACAATTGCAGAGTGATTTGTTAGCTGCAGTGGGCCGTGGTAACTAAATGATGAGCAAATTGCCCATCTCAGCTCCAAAATCCAGGCCAGCAGAAAGACAGTGCAGGGATCCTCCAGCTGAAAACATCACTGTAAAACGTGCGTTAAGCTTTGGTTCTTGATGATTTGGGGACTGAACCCTGTACAGTGTGTAGATGCATGTTAAATTAAACAGTAAGTGAATGGTAACAAAAGGGCTGTGTGGATTTTGGGGGAGGTAGGGGGAAGAGATGGGAAAGCACCAAGAGCACAGATTATTGTTATAATAAATTAATTTAGTTTTCTTTGTAAGTTGTTTATAAGGTAACAAAGCATCTCATCACAAAGGTATAAATATTTAATTCTGCTGGTGCATAGAGTTACAGTATACAGAGTAACATGAATTAAAGGGGGAAATGTATTCTGTTCATTAGGTTCAGGGAAAGGGCATCATACATAAGTGACTTGTGCAATTAATTTTGTTTTGTATTTGTGTATTCATTTGTGTCCCCTGCTTGAATATTTCATTTTAAATTTTATGTGCCCAATAGACTTGTTGTTGAAAAACTCCTCAACAGAAACCAGAAGATGAAGCAAATAATTTTTCAGCACTATAATATTTGCTACTGAAATACAGAGTGAGTCCCCTCAGGTTGAAGTTAATGGGTGCATTTTCATAGGCTTTAAGGACAGAACCTGACCCTATCAATAGTTCTGCTTAAGAGGCAGCAGAAATCTCAGGATATTTGTTTTGGAAACATTATTCAGAAACTTGAGTAATGTGTAGCAGAAAATGCATTATTTATGGAATTGTAGAAACATGTTACTTTGGTAACACAATATCAGTGACTGAATAATAATTTTTAAAAACCGAAAACATTGGCTTGGGTCCAGAAAAACTTAGTCATGGTTTGTGGGCCTTAAGTTGCTTGTGACTAACTTCTCTCACTAATTTCAATAGCATTTTAAATCATGACTAACTTCCTTTGGATCCAACCCATTTTTTAAATGCTCATTAAATGAGAATGATAGAAATGGTACTTCTTGTTCTTTGCCTGTAGTATCCATCCTGGAAGGCACACTGTCTCAGAACATGGAGTGCCTGTTGAGTTGCTATCATTCCTAACAGCAATTAATAGCTTTCTTGTCCAAGTTTTGTGTAACCCTTTTTAAAGCCCCTTTGAAAGCTGGAGTGGCCATAGAAGAACGTAAGAAAAGGGTCCATCTAGTCTGGCATTCTCTTCACACCATGGCCTGCCAGTTGCCCTGAGGAACCAACAAGCTGGACATGAGTGAAAACTCTAGGCCATTACGATGAGAGGAGCCATGCAGGAGCAGACCAAAGTCTGTCTTGGCCAGCATTCTCCTCACACAGTAGCCACCAGCTGCCTGTGGGAAGCCCACAAGAAGACACAGGTGCCACCCAGGTCTTGAGCTCTTGGTTTACACAGGTGTTTTGCCTCTGATCCCGGCAGTAGCACACAGCCATGAGGACTAAAGGCAATTGGTATAAAAGGACAGGCACAAGGGGTCCAGACCTGGGGTACCCTGTCCAATCAAGCACAACAAGAATGAGAGGAGCAAAACTGAATTTTATTCTTGAGAATAGTTCAATTGCAAGCAAAAGGGCAGTCAGCCCAGAGCATATGATGGAGACCCCTTTGATACCTTTGTTGACCAGGTAGCCATGACAGGTGCCCATTGGTTTGACATTCCCATTCCAAGTACTGACTGGTACCTTTGAATTCAGGTAGTTCCCATGTTTACCTGGGAGGCTGGGCTACCTGGGGGTTTGGCTGGGAGCTTTGGTGGGGGATTTCTTAATCCCTGGCCACATGTATGGCTCCAGGTGTATAGGTAACGCTTGGGGATGTGACCAGCCTGCCTGGGCTTCATGCCAGCTAGCTGGGTATGTCCAACAGTATACGTGGGTGTTTTGCGTCTGATGCTGGAGCTGGCATATAGTCCTCGGGATTAAATGCCATCGATTGTCTTCTCCTCCATTTATCTGCCCAGCCCCCTTTCCACAGCTAACTATGCACTGCGTGAAGAAGTCCGTCCTTCCTACCATCCCCTGATGAGAGTCACCGGGTGCAGATCTGGACAGAGGAGACTGTGCAGGCAGCTGGGCACTCTCTTCCTCAAGATGGTGGGCTGCATTGCATTTCTGATTTAATTATAGTAATTCCTTCTTCCTATACAAATGAACATATGAAAATGGCATGCAAATCCACCTCCTCTTTTGGCTTCTTTTTAGTGATGTGTTTCCTCTTTTTCTTAACGTGCACATGGCCGCCCGACTTAAGACCTAACTCAGTAGGCAATACTGCCTCAGGCTGTTCGGATGATTTACTGCTTCTCCTCAGGAAAAAGCCAAACAAACAAACAAACAAAACCCCACATTCACAAGAAACTAAATGCTAGGGAAACAGGTTCCAGTCCGCACATCTTCTAGTTTTCCATGTGAAGGGCAGTTTTGTTTTTAATACAGAGGAGCAGTCAGCAATCTGATTTCCCACCTGAATTCATTTATTCATTCATTCATTCATTCATTCACATATTTATAGGCCACCTATCATTGCCCAAAGGCCTTCTTAGCTGGCTTACCGCATATCACAACATATTTTGTTCCCGCAAGTCTCTGAGGAAAGGGGCCTTCCCGTATCCAAGCAGCATGTGGGACTGGGGCTCACTGTGTTGCTGAGATGCGAAGAGGCCTGTATGGGAGGCCGTGTGGTGTACTGGCAAAAGCACTTGACTGGGGAGCTGGGAGACCTGGATTCTAGTCCCTGCTCAGGCGGGAGCTCACTGTGTGAGCATGGGCCAGCAACCCACTCTGCACCTAGACTACCTCACAGAGGTGTTGTTGTGAGCAGTAAATGGAGGAGGGCAGAACCTTGCAAGCTGCCTTGGGTTCCTTGCAAGAGGAGGGAAGCTGGGGTATAAATATGACAACGATGGGACAACGATGACAACAGCCCACAGTAGTGGCTGGCAACCTGAGACACCAGGGTCTCACCTTTGTGGTTCTCAATCTAATTTCAAAAGCCCCGTGCACATGAGAAGTTCAGACTTCTGTCCTGGCCAAGAACAGCTGAACACATGCAGGGCTGCTGTGCTGATGAATTCTTCAGGCTGCAGTGTCAGATGCCACTTTGCGGGGGTCTGATTTTCTGGAATGGCTTTTTGGAACATGTGAGGTACGCAGGACAGGTGGCCTCAGAAGTCCTGCTGCACCTACTCCCGGCCATGTGTCTGTGCCACCCTTTGGATCTTGACCTGCACGTGCATGGGCCTTTCTGTCGCAGTCTGTCTTCTTTGTTCTAACCACAGAGGTAGCACATCTGTTCTATGTGAACACATCTAAGAAACACATCTGTTTCTTAATAGAACACCAGCAACCTTGTGCTCACAGCTCTTCCTCGTCAATATGCTTAGTTTGTTCATACATTAGGTTTCAAAAATACTACCTTTTCATTGGCCTTCGGTTGTGGTGTTTTATCACAGCTGCATTTTCTGATTGCTGCAATAAATACAGTATTGAAAATATATAAAGAAGAATTTATAAGACAATGCAAGGCATAAACAAGAACAAAAGCCATTACTCTTAACAGTTATGGTATCAACTTGATGATAGGTTTTATCCAGGTATCAGCTTGATGAATTCATTTCTAGGGGAATGAATTCCAAAAGGTTACATCTTAAGTAAAATCCTCTCCCAATGGAACAAATAGGATTCTAGCTAAAACTCGGTTGTTAACAGTAAAATATATCAAGATAAACTGCAGATATATGGTAGTGGCATCCTTGCATCTTGCTAGAGGATTATGATCAATATTGAACATAGTATCACTTATTATATACAAAGTGAATGTGGGGTAAGATCCCCAAGGAACACATAATAAAATAAGACATAGCATTTATATTGTACTTATGGAGGGTTCAGAGTTTGTAATATACATTAGGCAGGTTCAGACAATACTTTAAGCCCAGGCACTGTGGACTTAAATAGATAACCATGCTGGGCTTAAAGTCCCTGCAGACACATGCTCCGCCTGACTAATAATCCATGGAATGGTGAAAGGCAGGGACAAAACAAACCCTTCAGGCATCTTCCACAGCAGGGCACGAACTTCTGCAAGAGGCACATACAATTTTTGTCTTGGAGTGGGTGAATCTGTCAGTTCCAGATACGTTTAAAAAAAGCAAAACACAGCACACACACCTCAGATCCTGAAAGGCTTTCTGGATATTAGTCAATTCCCATCAAAGCCAAACTGCAATGGATTTCTCACCCAGCTGCACCCACCAAATTCTCCCGGTCAACCTATTCATGCTTGGAGCGGGCCACACGGGACTTGGCTTGCCATATACTGGCCAAGCTCATCCAGCACTGACATGCTTGAAGACTCAGCGATTCAAACCCAGCTTTTAAAAACAAAGCATTGGAAGTTCCAGGCCTGGAAGGACATGCCTGTCAGTTTTGGCTTTTCCACATTTGATCTGTTAAAAACACAATAATAATGGTCAGAGATGGGCGTTCTTGACGTATGGTCATCACCATTTCTGGCTCTGCGCAATGGAAGCAACGGTAGGAAACCCCCCACCGTGGCCGGGCAGATGCCATTCAGTCACCTCTTGCTGAGGGCAGTGCATTTTGGTTTCTCCACTGGAAAGCCTGCCGCTCCAGATGCCTGGGATGTTGACTTCTCGGATTGGCACCATTAGCCGACAAGGCCTTTCAGGAGCGGTGGCATGAGGAGGTTTCTCTGGCCTGGCCCAGCTTTCCTGGGCACTGAGAATGCCAGTTCCGCTCAGCTTGCCCCCCTGACATTTGATGACTTTCTGCCAGGTTACATGTTTGACAGCTGTTCTGGGGGTGTGCTTTTCCCAGCTTATCAGCCTGAGTAGCCTCATAAAGCCAATTACAGTCACAGGCAATTAATGACACCCTCCTCAAACACTTGTGGAAATGATGGTATAATGTGCCAGATTAACATTAAATCCACGACCTTTGGAAAGCGACACTTGCAGCGGGAGCGGAGGCCAAGTCTGCCACAAAATGGATCCAATTAAACTCCTACAGTCTGACAAGCGACACAGGACTACTTGCATGGTTTAGGGCTGTCTGGCTGGCTTAAAAAAAATCCCTCTCAAAGCAAACTCTTCCCGCGCTCACTAGCCTGATCTTTCTCAACTGTCAAACCAATGAATTAGATATTTTCATTTCTGGAAAGAGTAATGTCTTTCTAAGCCAAATGGCCCTACAAGGAGTGTATGCCAAAGGGTCCGCCTAAGCCTGGAGTCGTAGATGATGCAATTCCACCCTCTCTTTAGGATTCTACATTACATACTCATTTCCTGCAAGAACACGCCATGGAAAAGTGTTGGGTGTGGAGCTAGTGACCATGTGCAGGACAATGGCCATAGCAGAGGATTCCCAACCTCTTTGGGTTGAAGGACACATTTGGGATTTTGTGAAAGCGCTCTGGGTAGACTTACAGAAGGGCTGCTATGGCGAGGCTGGTCCATGCATAAGCACTCATTTCCCAGAAGACCAGGAAAAGTGACTTGTCCAAACCTCAGGTTCAAGACAGAGGGATATGAGCTCCAAAACCACTCTTCGAACCCAAACACACATGGTGCTGCTTTGCAGCCTATCGGCCTCCCCATACAAGACTCATAATTTAAGGTATCTTAAGAAATAAAATTGAAATCGGGAGGAAGAACCCCACAGACAGCACAGAAGGGTCTGTGGGCATGCTGATGCCCATGGAGACCGTTCTGTAGACCTTCGAGCTAGAGAGACCAGGGTTCAAATCCTTCTTCAGCCAGTCAGTTGATTAGTGAGTCACGTTTCTAACCCCCCTTTCCTCCAAAGAGCTTGAGGCAGCATAGGGGTTCCCCCTTCCCCATTTTTTCCCCTCACAACAGCCCTGCAAAGTAGGTTTGGCCAATAGAGAGCGACTGCCCAAGGTTTCCACAGCCAAGAGGCTATTTTATCCAGGTCTTCCCTGTCATGATGTAACATGCTAAACGCAACACCACACTGAAGTTGATCTTAGGCTGGTCACCATTTTGCAGCCTAATTTACCCCGTGTGATTAAATAAAAATGGAACACATTAAATATGTGGCACTGAATCATTTGGAGGAAAGGGTGGGATACATTTGTAAGAGATAAGTATTATTCATTCCAAAACTTTGCTGCACACAGTCTTTAAAGTGGCCCAGGAGGTCCCTTCTGACTCGCTCTGTTTCTATGTTTCTGTGTTTCTAAAGGCTGCCAGAGCAGCTTGAAACAATAGAATCTGCTAATCAAAAAGGAAGGGTCTAAACATCTAATAAAACTAACAAAGTAAAAGATGCAGTGCAATAGACTGTTCACAGCAGCCCCCCAAATGCATTTTCAAATTATTTTTATATCCCACCATTTTACAATACCTGCAAGGAAATGGTGGATTACATAATACATAAGCCCAAGGTAGATTACGTAATATTCTTCCTCCTCTCCATTTTATCTGGACTGGAGCAAAATCATAGAAACATAGAAACAGAGCGAGTCAGAAGGGGTCTTCTGGGTCATCTAGTCTGACCCCCAGCTCCAGCCAGCTCTGCTCTTGACATGCCCACCATGTGCATGTCCAGCCTGTCTTTGAACTCCCTCACCAATGGGGCCTCAACCACCTCCCGTGGAAGCGCATTTCATACCCTCGGGGTCCTTCCAGTGACCTTCATAGTCTGAGTGGTGACTAGAACTAGGGATCTCTCAAGTTCCAGTCCAACACTCTCACCCGGACGCTACACTGGTAACTTGAGTGAGATTTAGAATTTTTAGGAAGAGAAAGAACCAATAGGAAGAGAGCTGGGGAAATGATGCCATGTCATATTAGTGCAGTCTCTTCCACTGCCATGCTCCTAAACCATTCTTTTTCCCTGCATTTATAAAATCTGCCCAGGGTGGTATTTCCACCTGTATTTCACGTCATTTCTTTTCATTTGTATCTTTATTTCATTTAGTGCTCTGCATTGTGCTCCTTCTAGTTAAGACAGAAAATATTTGCCATCCGGGCAGGATCGAAGAAGTGTAACTGAATCAATGCCAATTAGATCAGCCTACCTCAGCTTTGTGCCTCCAGGTATCTTGGACTGCAACTCCCATCATCTCCAGCCAATTGTCATGTTGGGTTAGGATGATGGGAGTTGTCAATCATCCAGCACATCCTGAAGGCGTCACTCTCTTAAGTCAACTGAGATCCCGGCTCAACCATTTCTTTTTCACTTTTGCTCTTCTTTCTGTTGAAATGATCTGACCGCTGATAGCTTTTCATTTATTCATATTGTTTTGCAACTCTGGCCTGGATACAGAGAGCCCTCCCCATGCTGTCATTTTAACAGCTGGCATTTTACAAAACCCAATGAAAACAGGATCATTACCCACTTAGCACAATCCCATCTCCCATTTATGCTGACGGAGGAACGATGAGGTTATTCATGCTTTGACCCATCGGAGAACAAAGTGGAGCTATCTTGGGGCTCCAGTGCTGATATGACCCCGACATTCATGCACTCCGCATACTTCATCCAATGGAATATTGCTAACGAGGTGGAAAGGAGGTGGAAACAAGGTGGAATTGGGAGCATGCGGGAGACAAGCCAGCATTCTGTGCTTGCTCCGTGTTTGATCATTCAGCAACAAGAACGCTAGAAGAGCATTCTCAGAAGAAGAGCCCTGATGGATTAGCTCTGAAGCCTCTCCGAACAAGCCAGCACATCCCGCACTAAGGAACCACTCCTCAAACTGCCACCTGGAAGTAAGCACACTCTTGATGTCTTCTCAGCAAATGCGGGGTGTCGGTTACACACATGCACACAGTACGACACAAATGAATGAAAGTCTCATTACTCAAAAGCAAGCCCCGCTGAGTCCAAATGTGCACAGGATTATACAGGAAAGTCCTTGAGGAAGATTTTCTTCATCACATTCATCAGCTTTATACTAATGGGATGGTTGTGATGGTAAAGGAAAATGCCAAATTGAACACAATGTTAATTTCCGTTAATATACTTTTATCTTTCTTCTGTAAATTATGTCAGTGGAGTTTCTCGAAAAATGGAAATAGCAGCTTTGGAAGAGGGTTTTTTCCTCAAGATTATAGCAGGGAGAGAAAGAGTGAAATAAGAGGGAGGGAGGGAGGCTCTTCTTTCAGGTAGGTGCCCACCTCGTCTCAGATTCAGGGCACAAAAATAATTGCTTCAGCTGAAGTTCATGAAGAATGAGCAGTTCCTATAGGAACTTGGGCACCGCCTTGCATTAAGCCAAGGGCGCCACTGTGTGGGCCAGGCACTCGCTCTTTGCTGGCTTTCCAAGGGCCTGCTTAATGGGATTCTGCAGGGGAGGACATGGCAGAAGACGTGATGGGAGGGCAGGGGGGTCAAGGGGAGCGGAAGCCTCTGAAGCTCCAACGAGGTCATTGCCCAGAGTTCCCCAGGCTGACCAGGAGAGCAGACGTGTTTTGGAAGAGACAGGAGGGGACTCAGCAGAGGCGGGGCAGCCACTGCCTTGCCTGGTCCCAGACCGCGTCAAGTGGCATTGGGAGAGACAAGCTACCCAGTTAGAGGACTTGTCTACCTCTCAGTGACTGGCTGTCCACCTGTGGAACCACCCTAAGGGTGGAGCCTGCAATGTGAATGAAAGGGAAGGGCTTGGGAGAAGATTCCAGTTCGGGTTCAACACTCGCTCACTCTTTACATGATCAGAGACCATCATTCCGCTTTCCAGGGGACTTTTAGAGTCTCACTGCCTTGTTAGCTGTGAAATGCCACTGGAGATCGGCACTGTAATGGCCTGTCTGGTGTTTGGGAGCCTAGCGCAGCAAAGAAGGGGCCAGGCTCATGACACATTGGTCCATCTAGCCCAGATGGTCAACACAGACTGGCAGCAGCTCTCCAGGGCCACATTCAGGCAAGATTCTCTCCTGACTCTGGGGCCTTCCGCATGCAACACAGTCGCTCCACCACTGAGCCACGCCTGCTCCTCTGCAAGTATTTTGGACGGCATGATGCGCAGGGCTCTCCCGGACCAGAAAGGGTGCAGCGACTTCATGTGATTCCAGGCCTCCTATTTCGACAAGTCTTTCTACTTTACTGCATGTTGCAGTTCTTAAGGAAATTATGGAAATAGCATGACACGTCTGCAGAATAAACAATCACTAGTGACATGAACTTGTTGAGAAGGCTGCAGCCCTGCCCTCCTGGCACAAGTCAGTCCTGCAGCACATACTCCAGCTGTTTGAAAGAGCTTGATCAGACATGTCTGTCCACAGCACTGCAGTCAGCTGCACTGTCATGCCCTCCGACTCGGTCTCCCCTTGGAGCTGTAGCTGATGGCAGCTGAACGTCCTAAGGTCCCAGCTGTTTGGTTGCAGTAGTGTTGAGATCAGATTATGTCCAGCCATGGAGGCAGATGGTGAAGAGAAATAATATTTCTGAACTTTTATAAGATATACCACCCGAGAGCCTACTGGGGAGATAGCTGAAACTGGAAAATAATGTAATAGAATATTTTATTTTGCACAAAAGGCTTGAATGCTGGGAAAAGTGCCATTCCTTGTAGGGCCATTTGGCTGCGTTCCCTGTTATTCGGCTTAGTGTAATAATGACATGCCAGTGGCAATTCTTTCTCCAATTTATACCAAAGCAGAATTTTGTATCCTACTATGCAAGGGATCCTAACGTGCCCATCAAAGGAAACTTGGCAGACCGCAGAATTCATAGCTCTTGGTTGATGCAGTAAAGTAGAATTTCATCTCTTTAATGATGGTGATGAAGATGATGTTACTCTTATGCTGACACCTCGATTGTCCACATGAGAAATATAATTCTGGGATCCAACAGCTATTCAAACCAGTATAGCAACATAGACCAAGCTAGAGATTTCTTTTCTTCTCTTTCTCTTATTGTGCAAGGCGATGAAAACGATGGCTTCCATGCTGACCGCTGGTCTTGATAAATCTTTCCTCAGTGCCTGCAAACTCTCAGGCTTTCATGCATCCTATGGCCTCCATAATGGACAAAAGTGCAAGGTAGTGGGGAGGAAGGGGCTGCGGGGCCTATAGGAATTGGCCTATGTCTTTGGCTGCAGCCTCTTCCCTGCCCGGTCCCCAGCACACTTCTTTTTCACCCCTCCAAGGCACATCCGAGTTGTCGCTATTGGATGTGACACCATCAATGCAATTTCCCAAGCATCCTTAGCCTATCGCATCTAAAACTCAACAACCCAAAGCTAAACACAGATTCTTTCTCTCTTAAGATTTAGAACGCACTTCCAGAGCATCATTATATTGCTGTCATCGCATGTCAACTTTTTTGCATGTCTAGGAGATTTTGTGTTAGCACAAATGCTTCTTAATGCTACACATACACCCATGGACCAGTTTGGCCAAAACTGATAGATTTTGAAGGCAGCATTATCTTCTGAAATAGTTGCTCATTTTTCAGTATTCTAATATGATGGTTGAATCAGTTTAGCTCATTCTTAGTAAATTCTTACAATACAAGAAAACAAAACTTCATGCCATTGTCATTGTCTAAGCCTTGCCAAACTAATTAAAATGGTGCAGACTGTATCCAGATAACTATTTTAACCAAGATGACTCATTGGTGCATGGTTAATTATTTATTAATTTGCACTATTACTACACCACTCGCCTTCAAAAAATCCTTACACGGTTTTCATATAAATATTAAAATGACAGTTAATATCACATTTAAAGGGCCATTTTAAAACAGTGCAATACAGTGATATCTCTACAGAGCAGTACAGGAGCAGTATGAAAACTCTGTGGCAAGACTTTAAGAGACATATAAGGAAGAATATATATGAACAGTATCCAGGGACGGCCAAAAACAATTTGCCGCCTGGGACGAAAGGCAAGACGGACTCCTGCATGATTGACTCCCACATGCAGATGGGTAGAGGCCTGTTCTCCCCTGCAGAGGAAGGCAGGACGCGCTCCAACGGAGCAAAGCTCAGGGAGCCAAGGTTCCCTTTGGATGCCAGGAAGCACTTCCTGACAGTCAGGACCCCGAGGGTGTGGAATGGGCTTCCACGGGAGGTCGTTGAGGCCCCATCGGTGAGGGTGTTCAAAGACAGGCTGGACATGCACATGGTGGGCATGTCATGAGCGGAGCCGGCTGGTGCCGGAGGTCAGACTAGCTGGCCCGGGAGGCCCCTTCTTACTCTCTCTGTTTCTATGTTTCTATACTAGAGCAGAGTGGATGGGCAGTTAAACCCAATTTAATACTAGAAATGGGATAGCTTTAAGAAGAAGATGACTAAGACTTGGAAGGGCAGCAGTGGAAGAACTAGGAGGGATTTTTCAGCGGTGGCGCCCCAATTATGGAATGCGCTCCCTGGAGAGGTTCGCCTGGCGCCGTCATTATATGCTTTTTGGCGCCAGGCGAAGACCTTTTTATTTAAGTCTTATTTTAATTGTTAGTGTTGTGTTTGGTTTGGTTTATTTGTTTATATGTTTATGTTGAATTAATGTTGTTTTTGGTTGTAGGTCTGATTTATTTATTGGGTTTATTATTTATTGGGTTTATTAGGGTTTAATTTAAGGTTATTTTGTTTGCCGAGATGCACCTAGGGCAAGGGGAGGGGGAGGGATAAATTAATATTGTTTACATAACAATTGTATTTTAATCTTGTTGTAAGCCGCCCCGAGGCTTCAGTGCGATGGGGCGGCCTATACATATTTTAATGAATAAATAAAATGAATAAACTAGAAAATATTGTCAAGTGTAAAGACATTTCACTGTAGACTGAGACATTACCAGTCCCTGTGTTTGGGTGTGAAAGCTGGACAGTGAAGAAAGTTGATAGGAGGAAAATGGATGCATTTGAAGCTTGGTTCTGGAGGGGAGCTTTGTGAACACCCTGGTCCAACGGAAAGATGAATAAATGAGTCCTAGATCAGATCAAGCCAGGACTCTTCCTAGAAGTGAATCATGGCAAAACTGAGGCTGTCCTACTTCAGACACATCATGAGAAGGCAAACTCCCTGGAGAAGGCAATCATGCTAGGAAATGTTGAAGGCAGGAGGGGAAAAAGGAAGCCCAAATGGGAGGTGGACTGACTCCATAAAAGAAGCCACAAGCTTGAATTTTCAAAGCTGAGCAGGGTGGTCCTGCATAGGACATTTTAGAGGGCTTCCATGCACAGGGTCACCATAAATCAGAGAGGACAGCACACGACAACAACCACAGTGGGTCAACATTCTTCTTTATCCACCCATGGATTGTATGAATGCCGAGAAGGTGCAAGACAGGCCGTGTGGCACGCACACAGAGTGGTCTCCTGAAAATTGCCACCACTCACCCTCTGCCCTGCAGAACCTGCTGCCTGAGGCAGTGGCCTCATTCTGCCTAATGGAAGGACTGGTTTTGTTTGGGAAGACATACAAATGGCAGTTCATTTGCAGTGTCAGGAATGTACCAGAATCGCACAGAGTTCTTTCTTCCGTTCTTCCGTTCCTTTGTTCTCTCGTTCTTCCTTCCCTCCTCCTTTTTCTGCAGCTGTATTTAAGAGTCTGCTTTTGATAATAATGGAATTCTACCCCCCACACATATTCATCAGTTT
This sequence comes from Varanus salvator macromaculatus, assembly GCA_023646645.1. Taxonomy (NCBI): domain Eukaryota; kingdom Metazoa; phylum Chordata; class Lepidosauria; order Squamata; family Varanidae; genus Varanus; species Varanus salvator. Next base: position 39,675,577 of record JAIXND010000674.1, on the reverse strand, counting down.
GGTCTTGTCACATAAATAATAGGAATTGTTCATTTCAGATGTGATTCCAACAGTAATATCCATGTAATGACTATACGAAATGGGAAATAAAGAAATTGTCTAGTGTCTCTAACCTCCTGGGCTAATATTGACATCCAATGCAGGAACAAGGCCGGAGGACTGGGCAGCATCATTACCATGGTTTGCAACACTAATACATAGTGACAGGTGTGTTTAAAAATGCATGCGTGCATCAAAAGGAGTGCATTTCAACCGTACCCCACTATTCTTTGAGTAAGATTTTTCACCGAGTGTGCTAAAATTGTCAAGAAAGAAAAATGACTAGAATGAATGAATGAATACACACAAGCGTCCACACACACACACACACACACACACACACTGAGGCAGAACTCTTAATGGACACTTTTTTCCAAACGTGAACCATTATTGAGCTATTCATAATAAGACAGCCATTTCTAGGTGAAAGCCATGGCTGTGCTTAGGAGTGAGAGAGAGCCTGGGACTGCCTACAGGTGGCTGATGGGCATGACAGACTGTGTGAAGGCTATTCATTAGGACCCACGTGACTTCTGGCTTTAAGGGCCCACTCCCTGTCTCAGGATGGGGATGGAATCCATCTGGTTGGTTAGGGTGCCCTTTATTGAATTGCTGCTAGAAGAACATCCTTTACCATTTGCAGGTGATCTTTATCTGGAGGACTTCCCCACCCAGGTCCATCTAAAAACATAGAAACAGAGCGAGTCAGAAGGGGTCTCCCGGGCCATCTAGTCTGACCCCCAGCTCCAGCTGCTCCACTCATGACATTCCTACCATGTGCACGTCTAGCCTATCTTTGAACACCCTCACCAATGGGGCCTCAACCCCTCAAGCACTGTGGCCCACCACCAGTTTACCGAAAGAGTGGGCTGAGAGAAAGAGAGATCAGGAGGGGCCCTGCACTGGCCCACCCACCTGGGCAGCAGGCCGAGCAGCACACTGGATACCTGATCACAGCCTTGTGTGGTGCACTGTGTCTCCATTGCAGTTATATTCACTTGGCATCCCTGAGGGCAGGACGTGGACTGATGGACCTAAGTTACAGGAAGCCAGATTCTGGCTAGATATCAGGAAACATTTCCTGTTGGTTGGAATTGGGATTATTACCCAGGGAGAGTGTGGGCTCTCCCGTACTAAAGGCCTTCGGAATGCAACTGGGCAGCCTTCCGAGTGGGATGGACCGACTCGGAGTCCTGCATTGAGCTGTGGCTGGATGCAAAGGCCCTCCTGGCCCCTTCCAGGTCTACTATTCCGTTTCTATATTAATAATTCCAAAATCTGCATGTATACCTATACATTAACATATGCAACTTATATCCAAATCACTGCCCTCTTTTTCAGTGGGACATTTCCTTCCCCCCCACAATATTTAAGGAGCCACCCTGCTTAGAATCCCCCGCATTTCTTCTCTAGTGTAACTGCATTTTCAGCTACCTCTCTGCCTTTGGATCTAAATTACATGGCAGGGTGAAAAGAAACCATTTTAAAAACTGGATCTATTCCATCTCTTCACAGATAGGTGACCTGCAACAGGGACAGTGCCTGCAACAACACGGGGACCTGGGGGAAAGCAGGTGGCTGGATTTACACAGGTGAGTCCTGTGGGCACAAGGCCGCAATCCATTCAGAAGAGCAGAGCACCCCGACCTGGCTCGGGTGGGCTCCCACTGAAAGAATGAGTGAGCACGCAATCACAGCAATGGCACCCTTAGCGATCGGAAGCTTCCAAACTTGGAGGTGTTCCAGTTCTGGAAGCCGCATTTACATCCACATCCTCCCATGCCGGTGATTTCACTGGGTGGGCTTCTCAGCCTGTCTAATGAGGGCACTTTAGGAAAGGAGACCCAGGACAATCCACATTCTGGCCTTTGCAGCTTAATCCCCCCCCCCCCCACTAGAAGGCCCCTTTCCTCCTCCTCCAAGGTTGATCTCCTGTCCTCAGAGTGCAGCCAGCAGGGTTTTTTCTTCCCTGGCCGTGAGGGGGAAGGGGAGCAGGTCCTGATCTCCAGTTTTGCAGTCCAAGGCTGGGATGTTGCCTCCAGCTGCAGAAGGGAAAGGCTGAGCAAGCCCCTGCTCCTTGGCCACGTGCCCTGGGATCATTGGACTGCCCTGTGAAACTCTTAATCTGGCTGTGGTAGTTGGCCCCATTCTCAGATGCCATGCTCTGGATGAACCAAAGGCATGGGAGACCCCTTTGGAAGAGTTGCTTGACCCCTCAGAATGCCCCTCCTGCGGTGGACATGGGGCGGCCCGAGGAGCCCTGTGGCAGCGATGCCTCATCAGAGGGCCCCACTGGAGGTCCAGCCTCTTCCAGCTCCAGGACCGCTCCTCTGAGCACTGGTGGCCATGGGCCATGAGAGCCGGTGCCCAAGTGCCTGCCCTTCAGCCCAGGGAATGTGCAGAATGAAGTGTCTGCTCAGGAGCAAGGCTCTTTCAGCAGGAGGAAGGGCCAGTGGAGGCTACTTACGAGGCAGATCCAGCTTCAGTGAAATTTCAGGGGTGTTCTGTGCCTCCAAATTCTGCAGCAAGGGAAAATCACCAATATTAGAATGCCAAAGGAATTTAATTTAGCTTGAGCACCATATGAATATTATACTTCTAGGATTTATTCTGGTTTGCTGCTTATTGATTTGTTTTTTGCAACACATGGTGCAGAATGTGGCCCATGGAAGGGAAATGTGAAGTCAGCAAGAATGGACACTCGTCTCCCACAATGCTGCCTATCCCTGATGTGGTTCCCCACTCCGTCTTTGCCATGCCTTTGTGGGCTAAGAGCTCCCCTGGATCCATTTGGCTTTCCATATCAGCCTGCCACTTACTGCATGGCTCAAGGGCACAGCATGTTATCCATTCTGCAGCTTTTAATAGAGGGAGAACACTCCTGCTTCATCTGAACTTCATTCTGAAAGACCACAACAATATCTTAGGAAGAAGCATGAAGTCGTGAGTTTTTGAGAAGAGGGGTAGAATTAAAACACCCAGCCATCACACCATGATGTGGCCTGCTGTGTTTTGAGATTATAAATCTTTAGCAAACCTATCAAACATCTCAAAACCCCCCCAAAATTTCCACATAGCATATTAGAGAATACATCACAGGAAGGCAGCGTAATAGTTGCCCTGTTGGCCTTCTGGGTCACACACCTGCATCATGTGGATGTCCTGTGCATGGGCTACCTTTATATTTCCTATGTGCCCCCAAACAAGAAGCATCACCTTTCAGCTCAGGTGTTGGAGGTTCTGAGTGAAAGATAATTATCGAAGCAGAAAGAATATTTCCCCTTGTTCTCATAAGGGGGCAGTCAGGAAAGAGAAATTGCGGTTCCTGAGGCTCTTGTCTGCTGCTCCCTACCTAGAGACTCTTAACCTCTTTACTGCAATGTGGATATATGCCACACGTCAAAGTTTACTGCACCTCTGGTGCTGTGTGGGGAACATACGTCCTACCATTTTGCCGGGCTCTTTTTTGAACTGTAATATTGTTCGCAGTGGGGAAAATCTCTCGGCTGAAGAATGCTGAAAATGGTCCTCTCCTCTCTTTCTTTTTCCTATCCTTCATTCTCAAAGTAATTTTGAAGCATGGTTGGTACATTTGTATTGTTTTTTAATCGCCCCTGAAACAATGATGTGTAATTAGCTACAGGGCGGATCTATGACTCCATGCTGCAGTCCTAACCCTTTGGCAAGATCTGCATTTTTCTGCTGTCCTTACTGGATCCATGTTCTAGCCATGCGTGGACACAGACAAGCTGAGACAAATGGGTAGATTTAGGAGACATCGTCTCTGAAACAAGCTCTTGCTGAGAATTCCATACATTTAGATATGCATCTACATGATCTTCACCCTGCCTTTCCACCCAGGAGGAGCACTCGGGGTGGCTCACCATATTGAAACGCAATACAAGGAAGATTCACTTGGGCCACAAACCTCATGCCCTCGCGTGTGTGGCCGGGAGGGGCTCGTGGAAGTGCAGGCAGCGGTGCAGCTCAGGCTGGTCCTTGGAGCTGCCATCCACGGGACGACTAGTGGAGCAGCAGGTGATGGGGAGGCAGCAAGCAGGTATGGGATCAACACCCGGCTCAGCATGGACCGGCCAGGACCTCTGCCCACCATAGCATCTTTTCTTATAGGGGCTGTTCAATTTAGGGGCTGGCCAAGATTGTGCACGAGTCTCGGCTCTCTTTTTATTATCTTAAAGGAAATTATCCTTCATTTACAAGTGCTGGACAGGGCTGCTAAGGAGAGGGCACTTTGGAGACCATTCATTCATGGGGTGACCACTAGTTGGAGATGACTTGACAGCATGGGACAAGATGATCCTTCTCCATACCAAAATGGCGCTTATTGCGAAGGAAACGTGTTCAGCAGCAGGGCAGTGGAAGCAAATTCCATTTTATCCCTGCAGTCCTGATGGTGCTACTATTCAAAATGCGAGCTGCACATGCTCAGAATAGTTCTTTGTCATCAACTGTGAGTGTCTGTGCTCTCATTCTAACACATCAGGAACATTGAAGCAACTGTGGAGAGCAGAATTGCTGGCATGGGAACGGGGAGAAGAGAAGTGTTAGCCGTGCTCTCCATGGATGAAGCAACGCACGTGGCCATCTAAGGAGAGCCATGAGACCATTCCATCAGGGTCTAACAGCCTAATTACCCCACTGGGTGTGGGTGTCGGCTGCAGTTGAGGCCCAAGCCGTGCCAGAGTGGATGCAAAGCTAATACTGGTGGAAAGCCACCAAAGCCACTGGTGGTAGCCAGTGGAAAGTTTCTGGGGACTCGTTGGGGACGGTATCAGATTTACTGAATTGAACCTACTTTATTTCTCCAAAAAGAGGCCAGTGTGGAGCAAAGGTAGGAAAATTGTCCAACAGAAGGGAAAACCTAAAACAACCACCACCACCACCACCACAAAGCTGGGGGAAATGGAACAAAGCTGCCCCACTTCTGCCCTAGTTAGTGCTGTGGATGAGATAGCAAATGTACCTCCTTGTTTCCCGTGGGCCCCACTTAGTATTCCTCTGAAAATCCTAACAAAACAGAGCAGGACACACCCAGAGAAAGCAGAATATGAAACAAAAGGCAAACAAATCATTGCCTAAACAAACAGTCTACAGGGGCAAGGCAAATCTCTTGGGGCAGGGAAGTCCATCACCTGTGTGCTACCACCGAAAAGGCCCTGTTGCTTGTTCCTGTTAACCATCTCACACCCAGCAGTGGGACATACAGAAGGGTCTCTCTAGCTGACCAGAGGCAATTTCAGGAGGAGATCATTTCATGCTTTGTAGACTTCTATTGTGTGCATCGTGAAAAGCCGTGGGGGTGCGGGTGGAGGAGGAACCTGTTTCATGTGGAAAATCTGGTTCCGGCTCCCGGACCCCAGTCTGCTCTGCAGCAGCCCAGAATCTGAGTCCCTGGTGAGCGTGCCCAGCATTCACTTGACCGCTTGACCGCTGGGAATGGCAGCTGGTGCACTTGCTCACTGCGCCCCCTCTCTGCATGTGCCGCTGCCTCCGGCAGCAGCAGCAAGTGGGTCAGGAGAGTGACTGCTGGGAACGGGACGGGTGGCAGCACACCTG
>JAIXND010000674.1:39631301-39669951 GCA_023646645.1 Varanus salvator macromaculatus | reverse complement strand
CAGGAGAGTGACTGCTGGGAACGGGACGGGTGGCAGCACACCTGCTCTCCTGCAGCAGCAAGTGGGTCAGGAGAGTGACTGCTGGGAACGGGACGGGTGGCAGCACACCTGCTCACCTGCAGCAGCAAGTGGGCAAAACGTTGGTCACCTGCATGGCAGCTGCCACACCTGCTCACAGCAATCCCCTTTCACACCCTGCAGCCGCTCCTGGCAGGAAAGTTCCGGCTTTCGTGAACATTTGCAGACTTCCTCTTGGCTTGGCTCGCTGTGCAGGACTGGGCTGAGCAAAAGAGGAAGTACAGATTCTGGAGTGGCCAATTCCAAAAGCGCTCATTCCAACCCTATATAGATGAAAGAAGTTCATTCCAACCTATGAAAGAAACGGTGGAGCCTCAGCACTTGACTGTCCTGATGCAAAACTTGCATCATGGGCAAGAAGCTACAGTGAGGACCAAATATGGAGAAGCAGAATGGTTTCCTACAGACAAAGGGTGCTATTTATCTCCATATCTACACAGAACACATCATAAGGAAAACTGGATTAGGATCAGAGGAAGGTTAAGATATGGAGATATCATATCACTGGCAGAAGGCAGCAATAAATTGAAATGACTCAGTGAAAGTGGAAGAAGAAAGTACAAAGCAGGACTGCAGCTGAACAGTAAAAAAACAGAAGAGGACTGCAAAAGATGTCAGCAACAAAGAAACAGAAACTGTGGAAAATTTGGCATACCTTGTTTCAACCACCAATTCAAAGGGAGCCAGCAGCCAAGAATTTAGAAGACTGAGACTAGGAAAGGCACAATGATGGAACTAGGAAAGATCATCGAGTGTAAAGGCGTTCACTGGTGAGCAGGGCCAAGACCATCTGCGCTATTTTATTCTCCATCACTATACATGGATGTGAAATGTGGACCGTGAGCAAAGCTAACAGGAAGAAAATCGATGTGCTCAAAATATGGTGCAGGAGGACAGCTTTGAGAGTCCCCTGAACTGACAGAAAGACAAGCAGGTGGGTCCTGAACCAAATCAAGCTAGAACTTTCCCTGGAAGCCAAAAATGGTGAGACTGAAGCTGTTGTACTTGGGACACTTCATGAGAGGCCAAGATGGCCAAGTGATGGAGAAGACAATTGTGCCAGGGAGAGCTGAAGGCAGAGACAAGAGGAGGAAGACCAAAGAGAAGATGGGCCGACTCCCTCAAGGAAGCCACGGCCTTGAGTTGACCAGAGGGCTGTCAGGAATAGGATGCTTTGGAGGGCAGCCATTCATTACCCTAAACCAGAGATGACTTGACAGCAGTTCACAACAGCATAACTGAAGCATGAGGGATTTATGGTATGCCAAACTAACACAGGGTTGCGGAAGAGGAGACAATATTGGGCTTGGTGGATCAATAAGGTGGCTTTATATTAGCCAGGTTGGGATCTCAGACTGGTCTGATGGCACTGGGGGCAGTTCTTCAGTCACACTTCCAAGGGGTAGTCATGGGCATCTGTTGCAGCAAAAGCAACACCTTGTATCACCTGAAAGACGAGCCAGTTTATTCTGACACAAACCTGTGTGGACACCGTCCCCTTCATCAGATGCGAGGCCACAGTTTACTGGCAGCTAGAAGTGGGACTCAAGTCAGGCCATGCTTGTCTGGTTATTTTAATGGCTGTCCCAGCATCCCTAGCTGTTAATTTCCTGAGGTTTCAGTATTTCACTTTTACTTGTCTTAGGCTAACAGCAGGTGATACAAATATTGAAACAACCAAATTTCTATGTATTTTCTATTTTATTTTAATCAAAACATATACATAGATAGATGACAGGTTAAATTTATGGCGTGTGCAGAGACAGATATCACAGACATGCTATTAAATAGATTACAGCAAGTTCCAGACTTTTTGAGACATGCTTCTTGAACTAGTTGCTTAACTTTGTGCCACAATTCAATGCATTGAGTTTGAGATAAGTTTCTGATGGACATTAAGAAAGAATAATCAAGCAACTTCTCTCATAGCAAGGAAAAACCATTATGGCAAAGCTTCTGTGACTACCTGCCTTCCTCTTGAGTTACAGTTCCACCCATGCCTCAAGCTCTTTTATTTGCTGACCTGTTTTGCACATGATGGCAATTTTTGGGTTGTGTGAGTCATGAGTTGTTGTAGCTGGGCAAGAGCAATCAAGGGCACTGCCTTCCATGCACTACTTCTGGGTCTCATTCCATATCATCAACAACCGTGGGAGCATCCACTTCCTAACTGGCCAGGTGGAACAACAAGCCTCATGTTCAAAGTTTGGACTGTTAGTCCCTCAACTGACCAAGAATGCAGTAGCTTATGAACCGGGATGCCAAATAGAAGTGGCGAGCACATGAGAAGCAGAGCACATGTTCTCTCCAGTCTCTGTCTAATTAGGGGCTATTTTACCCATATTCAGCGATTATGTGAACCAGGCCATTAAACGTGCTGTGTAGAGGCTCTTGCTTCAAGTCCCTGCTGGCTCTAAAGTTTTATGGCTTTTTCCAGAATAGAAGAAAGAGTGCATTTAATATCTCAGGTCTGTCTGTGCAATGTCCAGATCTCTGAAGGTTCTAGGAAATCCATCCGTTGCCATATAGATTTAGCATCTTTCCAAACATCAGTATGCATTTGCTCAGTTCTAATTACCTCCTGGGTCTCCACCCCAATTTCTGTGATAAAGTAATTCCTGAAATTGAACAATTAATAAATAATGATCACATCTGTATTGATCGTAGAATATACTTGGTAGGTTTATTTATTTTTAAGAAGCAAGTTGCAGTAGCTTGCTGCCTCCCCGGAGGTCTGGTTCCAGTTCCAGCAAAGAGACAGTCTTTTGAATTGAGGATGGATTCATTAACAGACAATTCAGTGAGGTCAGTGATGGTAAAGCGCAGGGCGGGGGGAGCAAGAAAATGCAGAAGTGGAGGAAATGAACCAAATTCTACGGGTGCCTTTGCCAAGGACATTTTTGGAAGGATATTGAACATTGTCATTAAGTGCTTGATTCTTTCCTAAGTACCTCTGTTAACGTTTGCTGTGTTGTTTGTGGACAGTGGGGTACCTGATTAATATCCAGGACGAGAGGTGAAATGCAAGGTCAGTTAATCCTGAAACTTCATCCAATTCCCAAAGCATCTGGAACATCTGTGTTGTTCATAACGATAGTTGACACTTGAATGGCAAACCTCGCAGCCACAAAATTGCATTCTTAAGACTATTTCAATTGCAAGCATTTCTGCTCAAAAGTAAGGCCACTGAATTAAATGGGGCTTATTCCCAGGTTAATATGTATGCAGTCTTCTCCATTCTGGAGGCCTGCACATGAGCCAGTGGCCCTGCTGATCGAGAATGATGGGTGTTCTAGGCTGAAATACCTGAGGGAGTGGGGTGTGTGAAGAGATGAAATATATCCAGTTTTTCAATGGTTTCTTTTAGCCCTGCCATGTAATTTAGATCCAAAGGCAGAGAGGTGGATGCAAATACAGTTACACAAGAGAAGAAATGCAGGGGATTCTAAGCAGGGTGGCTACTTAAATATTGTGGGGAGAAAAGGAACTGTCCCACTGAAAAAGAGGGCAGTGATTTGAATAAAAGTTGCATATGTTAATGTATAGGTATACATGCAGATTTTGAAATTATTAATATAGAAACATGGAATAGCAGAGCTGGAAGGGGCCAAGAGGACCTTTGCATCCAGCCACTGCTCAATGCAGGACTCTGAGTTGGTCCATCCGTCTCAGAAAGTTGCCAAATTGCATCCGGAATGTCTTTCGTGCAGGAGAGTCCACACTCTCCCTGGGTAATAACCCTACGCCAACCCCAGCCCCAGCCCTAATCATCAGGAAATATTTCCTGATATCTAGCCAGAATCTGGCTTCCTGCAACTTAAGTCCATCAGCCCATGTCCTGCCCTCTGGGATGCCAATATAACTGCAATGGAGACACAGTGCACCACACAAGGCCACACCAGCCTTCCAAAGTAGCCAATTTTATAACAATTTTCCTGGGCTTAAGGGGGAGTTTGAGCTAGTGTATGACAGTTCTGCATGGTAGTCTTGTCATTTCTCCTCTTTTGCTGAGGGGTTTTAAGGGAAATTCAGTAGAGAGGGGCTGTAATGCAATTTGTGAAGAGCTGGAAGTGGATGTGATATACAGGTAAGATTAAACAACCCTGAAAGTTGTTTCTCTTTCTCAAAGTCTGGAGAGGGCCTCTTTCTCTTAGTGCTGGCTTTACAACTGATCCTCTGGATCACAGAGCTCCTCGGAGGCGAGTATTCTCTCAATAATGACAATAAGAGAGAATGCACCTGAACATCCTCCATATCGGCTGAACTGCAGAGCAGGTAGCTGCATCCCACTCAGCCACCCGCACCCCATTTCAACCACACATTTCTTTCCCACAATGGTCCTTGGCCTGGAACAATTGAGGGTTTCAACAGCAGGTCTATCCACTGAGAAAGAAAAACAGGTGTAGACTTCATATATATATGAAGGGGAGGGATAAATTAATATGTTTTATTGTTTTATTGTATTTTTAATTCATGTTGTGAGCTGCCCGAGGCTTTGTGGCGATGGGGCGGCATATAAATGTTTTAATAAATAAATAAATACATACATACATACATACATACATAAATAAATAAATAAATAAATATAAGGGTCACAGAAGCCTTGTCAGTGCCCAGTCACCAGATCAATCAGACATGCTGGACCTGTTTTCTCATACTATTGGGTCTTCTAAAATGTGCACCCAGGCCCTACTTGTGGAGCCCCCAAAATGTGCTGCTCAAAATTCATGCAATGTAAAAGCTGCATTTCCACCAGCTGGTCTAACAAGTGGCTGATCACAATGGAAAAGGGAAAGTACACAGGCCAGGATCCTCTAGGACACTTACCTTTTTCTCCCGCTGCCAAAGGCATCCACGCAGACTCCCTACTACTCTCCCCAGAGTGTCCATCAAAGCGTTCATGATGGAAGAAATCAATCCAGGACATGGGAGTTCCTTTCCTGACAAGTGCAGTGCAGGGGTTGAGAGCGCAAGACTGGGACTGGTTCCATTCCCCACTCAACCATGGAACCAACTGGGTGATTTAGGGCCAGTCACAGACTCCCAGTCCAGCCTACCTCCTAGGGTTGTTGTTGTAAGGATGAGATTGAAAGGAAGCTTATATAAGCTGCCTTGAGTTCCTGGAAAGGAAATAAGGTGGGCTATAAATTTAATACATAAAAAGTCATAGACCATTATTGCGAAAAAGCCAGTGATGCTGGAAAACTCCACTGTGTGTAGGCATCTTTTCTCCTTGTCTCCTTCTTTTGTGTTCTTCATGCTAGAGCTGCAATGCCTCTTGTGTGAAGCTTGACTAGCACCTTCTTCTGTGTTAGGATGGTCAAATGCCCAGAATTTCTTGCCAGTGTGTTCGACGTGGCATAGAGTGTGCCTGTAAGCCAAAGAGAGGCACAAAGCAATATGTGCCGGTGTGCTGCTCCAGTGTATCACATACCCCTGTGCAGGTCTGGATTATTTCAGTATATGCACTCCTGTCTACCTGTGACAGAAGAGGAAATCTCCAGTTTCCCCTTCACTGGGGATTACTGTTAAGGACGCATCAAGAGTCGGTGGTCATGCAGCAGAATGGCTACCAAAGGACGCTCTACCTACTCCCTGTGGTCTACCAAAACTCAAAATGGGCCATTTTGTGGAAAGGTTACAAGCCATTTTATCCAGACCAATGTGGGTGTCAGAAATAAGAAAAATTTTGCTTCAGTTATAAACATGTAGTTATCAGCAACTACAACAGATCTTAGAAGTGCCAGGTTATTTTAGAGAAAGGTGCAACACATCAGGCCAACCACAAAAACATCCCATGGCCAGTGATGCTCTTCCTTAGCACATGCCCTTGTTTGCGCTTTGCCCCACCTCATCTTCCTGCAGTGTCCTTCCTTCTTCCTGCTTCCCCCTCCACCTTCTGTCCCACTATTTCTGTTTGATGCTGAAGCTGTTAGCTCCAGTCCCCCTTCTAGCTCCCCTCAATTCCTTTTGGGACTTTTCACAGGCCTATGGCTGTGAAGATCCCGTTCCTGCTATCTCAGTAACACCGGTCCTGTCCTGCATCACCTCTGGGCCCCTCCAGTGGCCGGTTCCTTCCCCTCATGGTCCCCAAGCATGCATTTGCATCTCGTGAGGCAGTTTCCTCCACTCCATCCAAAGTATAGCATCCTGCTGAGATAGAAAAATATTTCTCCCCCTTTCCAATGGTGTTCTCTGCCTGAAAAAGAGCTTAATAAATGTGTGTTTGTGTGATTTAGGGCACTTTCAATGTTGCAGCAAATGGAAAACAAGCATTTAATAAAAGGATATAACTCAGCAACCTGGGAAGCAGGCGATTGTGCTCTCCAGTAAATTCTCCTGATTATCTCCAAAACAGAAATGTAAATATTTCTCTCGGTTCGTAAGGAAAAAGGGAGCAGCCTTGTATTGGACTTGACAGAGTGTCCCCCAGATAAAGGGCTGTCCTTCTGCCACTTTGGCCTCAACTTGTCTGTGAGATGGCACACTTTGGCAGGTTGCCAATTCTACTGTCTATTATTGCTATATTTTAAATAATGCCACTTAAGCAAGATAAACATTGCATCTCCTTTGCAGACCTTGCGAGTGCGTACGCACTCCTATTTTCAGGCTTAAACTCCCAGATGCCATTTGCAATCATTTCCACCCCATCCCTTCTGTATCTTGACTTCTTCTGTCCTGGAGCACTGCCTGCTACAGTGCGTCCAACTTAGGAGTGGGTTGAGATGACAGGTTCCGAGAGCCGCCAGTTAAAAGCGCTGCACAGCTGTTCTGCATTTCCCTCCTTTTGGATTATTATTTTTCCAGGAAAGAAAGAAAGAGCTGGTGGAAAATGCAACAGGGCTGCAAATGGAAGAGCTCCTCTCCACCCGCTTGGCAAGATGCCGTGCGTGAGGCAGGTCAGCTGCACCATGAAACTCTCGCTGGGAGGACCTCTTGCTTTCCCCTTGTGTTCCAGGAGGGAAAGGTACAAAGAAAGGTTAGTGGTGATACCTCAGTGGTGCCTTCCAGTGCAGATCGCTGGCTTCTGGCATTGTCAGTTGCAAGGATTACAGTCAGCAAGGCTAGAATCATCTGCTCATCTGGAAGCAGCTGCCACTCAGTGGAGAATCCGCACTAGGAGTGTTGGTCCTTTTCGGAGACGCTCTCCTGAACTGAATTCTAGTGTTGGGTGAGGCCACAGGCAAAAGGGGTGAGACCAAAATACTTAAAATGTTTTTGCTTAAAGCTCTTACGGCTGCTAATGAACCCTTCGCATTTCTTCTGTTTGGAAAGCAGAAGCCAGGAAAGTACCAAGCCATCAATGGCTGGGGAAAACAGAGTTGGACCAAGGGAAGAGGCATGGCCTTTAGGGGATCCTGAAGGGCGAGAAGGGGATCCCAGGCCCGACTCTCTGCACGTCTCCATGCTGCACCTCCCCATTCCTGGATCAAGGCTCAGATTGGGTAGCTTTGTGTGTTAAAGGCACAAGTCCAGTTAAATAAAATCAATCCAGTCCAAGGTGCAAATGTTACTCTCTCTGACAGGTTGGAGACTGGAGAGGTTGGACCATGGAAATGGCTGAGCAGGGAACTGGAAGGCCATGCAAACAGAAAGCTCAAGTGTTGGTGAAAATGGTGGCCCATTTAGGAGGAAGGGAAAGCAAATCGAGCAGGAACATCTCTCATGACTGGACTTCTGGAGAAGGAGGAGGCAAGGCACTTCTTTCCCGCCTCGTTACCAATATATGGGCCCGATCTGGTTCTGCTTCAGCCTGATGCACCCCATTGCATGGAGGGCTGCTTGAGCACACCTTGGCTAGGAGTCCATAGGGTAGTTCAGATCCCACCTCTGCGGACAATAATTCACTTATAGTTCCTTCTATAAAATCCAAGCAGCACAGATCAAAACTCACAGTCTAGTGCCAGCTTGGCCACCCCTGCCATCACCACCAGAGGGTCAGCCATTGAGTGTTCACCTGTGTGTACAGTCAGTTTTGGGCACACGGACTGTGCTTGGGTGCATCGTCGGAGTGTGAATTGCTGAGCACAGCAGAGGCAGGGGAGGCATTCCAGGTTGGCAGTACATCTGGAGAGTGAGGAGAGAGGACAGGCATGCTGATACTTCTCTCCCTATGTTGGGCTGGATCAGGGCATCCTATTCTTCCATTCAGTGCCAGCCCATTATTGTGTCGATCCATTTCTCACATCACAGCTAACCTCATTCTTTGTGCGTGTGCGTGTGGGGAGGGGGCATGACTGAGTCCAAAGAGCCCAGTCACTCCCACTGCAAGCAACCTCTGCAACCTGCAGACCTCCCATGAAAGCCAGGGATTGTGACTTTTCTCTCCTCTGTTATGACAGAGAAACAGCCTAGCAACAAACCATGGGCTCTTTCTCTGGCCTGTTGAGGGAAAATAAAAGCAAGAGGTCCTGTTTTGCACATAACACCAATCAAATACAATTAGAAGGTCCCTGGCTTGTTTAGCTACTCCTGTTTAGCTATCAGGTTCATGTGGGTTTCACCAAAATAACCTGTTGTCATGGCATGCAAACCGGGTCACTATAATCCTTGCCATGATCATTTAGGATAGATCAATATCATCATCATCATCATCATCATCATCGTTTTAGTACTGCAGAGTGTGGGGTGAGGGACTCAGGCTGAGAAGACAGAGTTCATGGCAGAGCAAGGCAATATTTGGATGCAATACATTCTGATTCATGACTCAGTCTTTTAGCTATTACTCCCTGCAACCAGCATTTTAAAGGTGCAAATTAATTGCAGCAGAGGGCATGATTCCAATTATTCTTTTTAAAGCCTGGCTGGAGACCTAGTTCATAACAACATACAAGCCTCAAAATATTTCTCATTAAGACTATAATCCTACATACATTTACCTGAACTCAAGGAGACTTACTTCTGAGTAGACATGCATAGGCTGGCTCTGTAAGTGACTCTTCTTCTTCTTCTTCTTCTTCATAACCTTTAGAGGAGGGTTTAGCCTACTTTATGCTCCCCTCTTTAATACACTTTATCTGACTGCAGACTGATCACCAATTCAGGAATGATTTATGTACTTCTCCTGACACTGGTGATCAGCTCGACTTTTCCAGGAGGCCTCAAAATAGAATGAACTTTCTGGGAAGACTCAAACAGCAGTTGTTATTTGAAAGATATTGTCCTTTATAGCAAAAATGTCACAATCCATGATAATTTTGCATCAGAGGTACAGTTTCCTAAATATATCATATAGGGCAAGCAAAGATGCACAGAGGACAATAGGAATGATGGATGAAGCAAAGGATGCGGTAAGTGACTGCAAGAAGATGTGATCAAACTTAAACACCAAGCCCAGGCTTGCCTTTAAACAAACTAGCCTGCATACTGAACTCATTCTCCGAGTGTAGGTACTTTTGTGGCTGAAACAACACCATCCATGCAGAAAAGACAGGTATCCACACACTCAGGGGAACACTAAGGTTTGCAGTGCAATGTATGTTTACAATACATTTTAAGTGGGGGATACCTGAAGCATATATTATGTGTCATATTTGGTTCATAAGTGGGTTTTGTTTTTCTTTTAATTTATTTGGGTTTGATTTGTATTTAAGTTAATTATATTTTAAGTTGCTGAGATGCACTGAGTGGGGGAGGGATAAATTAATATGATTGACTGTTTTATTGTATTTTTAATAATGCTGTGAGCCTCCCCAAGGCTTCATTGCGATGGGGCGGCATAGAACTGTTTAAATAAATAAATAAATAAATAAATAAAGCAAGCAGCTTAATGGGGACTGATCATGGAATGGAATGGGGTCTCTCAGAAGAGGGTGCGGCTGGCTAGGAAGAATAGGAACATACTACAGTGAGAAAAGGCATGGGAGGACCCAATCATATGTATCTATACTATAAGATCCTGCATGGCCATGCAGGTTGCCTGACCCCACGCACAGTGGATCCTTGCAGACTACTTGCTCCCACTCAGCACTCCGTTTTTTCCATTGGACTAGCACTTAAATGCATCCAATTGCAAGCTGAAGTTGACATTTAAGTATCGAACAATTTCATTTATTGATACAGACATCTAAACAAACAAGCAAGCAAAGAAAAGAAAAGACAGAGGAAGAGCCTGGGAAATTAAACTCAGTCTGTATTATAGGAGTATATTTTGTATAATGCAAAGATAGGTATGTTGTGCTATTTAAAAAGTAAACAATTCACAGGTGTGCTGTAGGAACCAGCAGAAGGTGGCAGCTGGGGTGGAGGGGACAGGGGACTTGTCACTGGAGGTGGAACCAAGGGATCAAATCAAAGCAAAAATTTTCCCTAGAAGCAAAATAATGAACTTGAAGCCATCATACTTGGACACATCAGGAGAAGGCAGGACTCACTGAAGAAACCCATCATGCTAGAGAAAGGGAAAGGCAAAAGAAGGAAAGGAAAACCAAATAAGAGATGGATTGACTCCCTAAAGGAAGCCATAATTTGAATTTAGAACAGCTCAACTGGACTGTGATGGATAGGAGGGCTTTCATTTATAGGTGGCCATAAGTCAGAGATGACTTGATGGCACACAACAACATGTGCTTAACTGTTTCAACCTGTGTGGGTAGATTCACACAATAGGAGGTAGTTTTTCTCAGACCCTATTCCTAAGTTGAGCTCTGTCCTATGAGCTTCTCCACATGGATTTTTAAACCCAACACTCAAACGAGGTTCATACTTCCTTTGCAAGATTAAGAGCAGGTCCTTTACACGTGTCTTTTTCCCCTAAGATTTTTTCTTTCTCTGCCTTTTTGCATGTTCCATTAAACAACCATAAGGTGGCACTGTGGCAGAGCAGAACTGCAAAAATACAGGAGGTTCTCCTAGCATCTTATTGGGAAATTACCAAATAATACCTGACTATCCTGCCTCTCTAAAAGGCCACAGAAATGCCTGCAAAACGTGGGGGAGGCCCTGGAAGACGGTGACTTCATGCAAAGCATCTGGAAACCAAGTGAGTGAGGAATCACACATGCACAGTCAATGCTTTGGGTACAGAAGCACAAAGGTTTCCTTGCACAGACACTCCAGTCACTCATCGTAATGTGTCAGGACTAGGTCCACTTTTTGCTTAAGATTTCAGAATGAATTACAGTTGAATTGTATCTGCTGCAGTAACAAGAACTTTAATTCCATCACCTGTGCCCTGAATCGATGTAACAAATGTTTGTCTCATGACAGGTTTTAATTAGCTTAGCATGACCAGCCTGCTTCTTATATTAAAAACAGCACCTTGTAAATTGTCACAGTGACAATTTGACATGCATTTAAGGCCTACATTTTAAACTTTAAAATAATTGCTATAGTTGGTACATTTTACGTTTCATTTCCCTTGAACCTCACTGCTTACAATGCCCTCTCTTTCTTCCCTGCATGTATGTACATGCACAGACCTATCACTATGGGAGGCATTTCATGAGTGGATGGATGCTGGTTCCCGAAACGGAGTGCCTTATTAATACATATGCTGGCCACTGAGGCCCTTCGTTGCTTTTGCAATCACTGACAAGGCCACCCCCCTGGAAATGGTTGCAATATTCCACCCCTCTTTTAGAGACTCCTGTTTTTCATTTTTATATTGCACTGCAAGTAGTGGGTGCAGTTCCACAAATGACAGAATGAATGCTCTAAGATGTCCTGGGAAGGGCAAAGTCCTCTCCTCACAACAGCATCAGATCCCGGCCACGAAAAAGGGCTCTCCGCTGCCCCTGGCCGGGCCCTGTAGCGTGCCAAGGCCAGATGCCTGAAGTCCTGTCAGCTCCACTCCTATCAAGCAGGTGGTGAGTGAAAAGTTATTCAAGGGTGGTGTTATGTAGCCTTCATGAATTATGCACCTTAAACAAACTTACATGATCTGAGGCACTCAAGTGGAAGCCTTTTAGCTAGAAGCCGGCCACTGGAGAGCCCGGCTACAGATTTCCGGTGATGGGTTAAAGCAGCTCACCGGCGTATGCCAGCGCTCGGTCTCTCTCTGACTCAGTGGCCCGCAGTGCACTTCGTTTGCTTACTGCCAGTTGCTGCCATGAAGCTTTTCCCGGTCCCTCCAGGACAGAATCATCCTGCAGCTTCTTTAATGCTTGAGCACTTCTTTTGGTCAAAGCTTTGTCTTCCAGTCCGCTTTTTAAAAGAAAAAGGAAAGCCTACCATGGTCTTTATTTATTTATTCCTTCATGTATTTATTCCATGAAGAGACAATGAGTTTTGTAATGTCTGCCTACAGTCAAGAGAACCCTTCTTCCGTCCGTCCTTCCTTCCTTCCTGGTTTAGCACTATTTGAAGAAATACACAGCATTTTGGTTACTTGTCTAGCATATGGTCAGTTTTAGGAACGTAGTAACCACTAATCATGTGTTATATAATTATGTGTTATCAATTGCGTGTTATCTCACCTGGCCAAGAATCCGCTTGCCTGTCCCTGACCTGCATCTTCCCAATCACCTGTAATAAAAGAAAGGTACAATGAGAAGATCCGGGATCTGGCTCCAGTTAGAGGAACTTCCATGAGAGGGAAGGTTCCTCTCTCAGGGGGTCCCCCCACCCCATCTGGGGAATCCTTCCTTCCTCCCACAGCTGACCAGATCCCCTGACTGTCTGTGTAGCACTTGGAGGGTACTGGAGGAGCAGGAAATCTGTTGGCAAGTCCACATTCACCAGCACAGTTGATCCAGTTTAAATCTGAAGTCAGTGTTTCCTCCTCAGCATTGACTTCCGCTTTGCTGGAGGCAGGGAGGGGATGTGGACTGTGAGTGTTTACCAAGCCTCACATACTTTAACTGAACCTTACTGGGGAGGTTCAGGAGGAAATACGGGACAACAAGGGGACCAACAAGGGGACCAAGAATTGAACTGTTTTTGTGGGAAAGCAGATTCTCTTCTTTACTTGTAAGGATTTGTTGGCTCCATGAAACTCCCATGCAATTCTCTCTGTGTTGTCAATATCCTGCACTATATTTTCTGATATTAATAGTATATATCAGGTTTTGCAGGAAATGGTTCCTTCATGTGGCAGATTTAGGAATGTGATCAGCATGAAAGTCTGGCAGGAATATCATTGGAAAACCACAGAGAACAAGTCCCCTTCCAAGACCTCCCAAAATATGTATCATAACACACATCAAACCCAACTGAACGTAACACGATTTTCAAAGCCTGTTTTAGAGTGCAGCACATCCCCATGTCCCGTAGCAGTGCTTGGTTTATGCTTCTTAGAGATATGTCAGGACTGGACCTACTGGGGCTTTGGCTCATACTCAGCCGGACATTCTCCACAGAGGAGAGGGAACTTGCGAGACTCGAGGGTCAGCACTCAATGGGAGGCAAGTAGAAACCATCTGCTCCTGATGACTCCCCATCTGAGAAGACAGCAGTAATGAAGAGCCCAGTTCCTTCCACGAGGCGCCCTGCCTGCTCTAGATTCCCCCTCTATATCACCCCCAGGGCTTCAAAACTAGTGACCACAAAGAGCCAGTGTATAAGTCCAAACCTGCCCATTTAGTCACCCCAGCTCTCCCATCAGGAGGAGGTACCTTTGTATGTGCTCTGGATGAAGATCAAGAAGAGGAAGAGTCACTGGAGCGTTATCAAAATCTCAGCTGCCAGGTGTTCTGTTCTGATGTATCAGTTCCACAGGGAAGCTAGCCCAGCTCGGCAGACCTAGTTCCGAATACCTCCTGGACCCTCTCCTGCTGCGCCAGGTTTCCCAGACCTGATTCAGTTGTGACTCAGTTCCTGTTGAGTCATTAAGCCAGTGAGGTTTGACACAACTGCATGCACATCCAGTGAACTGCTTTTGCTTCAAAATTATTGGACGATCTACATGGACAGCCATTTTCCTTCTCGGCACAGAGAGGTTCCAGTAATTGCATTGGATATCCATGGTCAGATGACACCAGCTAACACAGAAAGAGGCAAGATAGAAATGCTTGCAAAAATTTAAAGAAAGTTTTCATAGATCCTTATGGAATTCGATGCTAATTAGGATGGGTTGTGAGCCAATTCCACTCCTCAAATTGAAGACATCTTGCTTAGAATATATGGCAGAAAATTAGCTGCAGAAGGATGTGTCCACTATACTTTTCATTTCATAATTTTCCCAGTCCTAAAACAAGCATCTTAACCTGCAGCAGCTCGGCTGTTGTTAGCAGCTGCCCCTCTTCAGCATGCAACCCCATTGCTGAGGGAAATGCATGGGCTGCCCATTTGCTACGATGCTTGGTTCACGGTGTTGGGACTAGTGTATAAATTCCTAAATAACTGAGAACCAGATTCCCCGAGAGAACATCTTCTCCCTAATTAACCCGCCCGGTCACCGAGGTCATCAGATGGCATGTCTCGGGTGGCTCCACATGAACTTGTGACCTGCCTGGAGGCCACCTGGAGGGCAGCCTGCGGCACACTGGCTTCTTTGCCATGGCAGGTCAGGCAAGCACCGACTCTGTGTTGTTTTCAGCAACTCCTGAAAACATGTTTATTTCAGGAAGACTTTCTAAACTAACTAGCTATGAATTTTATCAAATCTGTTTTAACCTTCTTATTTTTATTTTGTATTGTTAACCATTCTGGAATATCCATACAGCATATACTTGCTGGAAATAGATAAATAAATACATACAACTGATAATGCAATTTCCATCTTTTGTGTTGGTAGCATCGTTTGCAATAATTTCTTTGAATTGATTGTATGCCTTGTTCTCTTTCTCCTAAATAAAACTGTATTTTGCTTAATATTAGTCATTTTGCTCTGAGTTGCTGGAACTCTTCTTTTTAATAAATACGATAATAAAGTAAATTCATATTTTGATTGTTCCTATTGTACTTTATATGTTTTTGTGAAAGGTTGACTATCATAACAGGTTTGCTTAGAAATAATGCATCATAATAAAATGATTTGCATCTCTTTCAAAATGAAGGAAAATGGAAGTCAAAAGAAAGACCCATCAGGGTCATGCCTCAGAGGGCGTCCTTTCGTTCTCTCAAACCAGAATTGCCAGTGGAACCAGGAGTCTGAGAAGAAGCTGGTGGCACCAGCATGATCTGGACAATTCTAGAATTGGGCAGTGAGGTCCTCCAGAATCCAAGCTGATTCCCGGATGGGAGGGAGGAAAGACATACTGCAGGTGAACTGTGGGATTCCATGTTTTATGGCCATGCCTGCCTGTAGGCAGCTTGCAGATGGTGGACATGACTGTTAGGTTCAAACACTCCAGCTACCTGAAACACAGTATATACTTCAATAAGGTTCTTCTAAGAATCACATACATATCAAAGCCTGGGGAAGAAAGAGAATAAGAAATGGCCATTCAGAAACTGTGGGGAGAGTACAGACGGCTTTCATATGCAGAATGCTCCTCAGGTGAGATCTAAGTCCATTTATGGAGCAGCCCATATGATTCACTAGTCTGGTTGGGGGCATATTATTAAGGCACCCCCACATTACTGCTTCCACAGAATGAAATGGACTCAACCAGGGATGCTTGCGAAATCTGCAGTGCCAGCCGATAAATTTGGATTTCTATGAATGCAACTGCAGATTTCACAGCAGGCTAGATTTTTCAGAGCTGCTCAGATTCCAGAGACTTGCTGACTTGTGTGCAAGTACATGTTTATTTATTTCTTTATTTCTGTGTGGGGTGCAAGAGTTAAACGAATGTGTTTTTGAATTAATGCATATTAAGGAAATTGCTCATTAGATCAGATGTGCATTTGCAAAGAAATGAAATTCTCATACAGAAAGTTTGATTCTGTCAATGAGTGGATGATGGAATGAAAGATGCCAAACAATAATGTGAGTCATAAATGGAATATTTTTTTTTTTTTAAATCCATGCATGCCCAGGGTTAACTGATTCAAGTCATTGCCAGATCAGCCAAAAATAAGACCGTTCTTCTGTTGCACGAGGCCAATCTGAAAATAATGTGTGTGTTGCTATGGGGCACTTTTTAAATATAACCCATTCTTTCCACCATGGGTCTGGTTGTATGATCAGCTGGAATGCTCAATGTGGTATGTGAATGCTCCTTGAGACAGCTATTTTCCACATGTGATTTCAAAACAAAATAACACACAGCAACAGAGAGTAGCAAGCACCACTTAGAGCAAATATAGAAGAGGTCATACTCTTTTTTGCAAAAGCCTGAAATCCTGACCACAGTGGCAATTCAGAAATAATGCATCCTATTTCCAGATGATCAAAAGGATTATAATGTAACTCTGGCTTCAAACCAATTTGAAATAATCGTACAACTTACACCAGTTCCGTGTGATAAAATGGACAAAGACCTTCTATACAAGCAAGAGAACAAGAGAGTGTTATTTGAAGCCGACAATGGATTGGGATTAACATTGGGCACATTTGTTGGATTCTTACTTAAAACAGGAAGTTACCTACTTTCATGCCTTTAAACCAATCCTTTACCCAAACTCAGTTATTCTACTCTGAATTTTGTAGTAATATTTCCCTATCAAAAAGACACAAAAACTGTATATAGCAGGGGAAAGTGCACATGAATGCATATATTTGTGAAACTGATTTCCAGAAATGCATTATATTAGGAAAATTGCTCACAAAAATGTGCGTATTAGGCAAAAATTCATACAAAAAAGTCTTAGGAGAAATACACACATGTGAGCTCCTGCAGTTAAAAAGAAATCTCTCACAGTTCAGAACAAACTGAACTCTGAAGGACTGTGAACCCTGATAAAGCCAGTGCTGGGAGTGAGAAAGAGAGGTGTTTTTAGCACACAATAAAGGACTGTCCTAAAGAAAAACTGTTCTATGGGCCAAAACAGCTATCTTTCTCACTCCCAACAGCGGGGATCCTTGTCATCCATCCAACCCACCAATGGAATCCAGCTCTCTAGAGCTTCCCTGAAAATCAAGATGGCCCTTAGGCTGAAAAAGATTCAACATCCTCTGCTCTGGGTCTTGAGATAAATTCTCCCCAGCCATTCATGCTCTGGAAGGGCTTATTCCTTTAAAACAAAACAGTAGTTTGCAGGCTTGTGTAGACTAAGACACATATCCCAAGCAAGCTTGGTAACACTGGTCTTCTATTTATGCATCACTTCCTGAAGCAGTATAGATCAGATGCCTGGTCAACCGAGTATCTCACTGCAGATGCAGTCAACCTGCAAAAAATTACTTTAAAGGGAGTGTGCGGGGGCGGGGGGGGAGGACGCGTTATACATTTATCTACTTCTGTATCCAGGTTCATATTTGTGTGACTAATGAATTTACAGGTGCTGTTCCTTATTCAGCAATTACTATGCACATGGAAGGTTGTTTCTTTGCATGTTTCCCTTTGTTAGATCAAGGTGAGAAAGTGTAGAAGTTGACTTGCAGAGTGAGCACCATTATTTACATAGTTATTATTTACATATTTATTATTTCAATTTATATGCTGCTACAGCAGCCCATCCTGAAGATGAAGCTCAAATACTTTGGCCACCTAATGAGAAGGAAGGACTCCCTGGAGAAGAGCCTAATGTTGGGAACAATAGATGGCAAAAGAAGAAGGGGACAGCAGAGGATGAGGTGGCTGGATGGAGTCACTGAAGCAGTCGGAGTGAGCTTGAGTGGGCTCCGGGGGATGGTGGAGGACAGGAAGGCCTGGAGGAAAGTTGTCCATGGGATCGCGATGGGTCAGACACGACTTCGTGACTAACAACAACAACAACAACAGCCCATACTTGGGCTCTCTGCATGGGTTCCAACAATTAAAACAGAGTAACATTCTAAGCTCAATAACACTAAATCATTAACAACATATCCAAAATATAAAAACATAATCCAACAAAATTAAAATATTGCATAAAAACTTGGAATAAAACATTTAAACTAAAATCAACTATAAACCAGAAACAGTGTCAATTAAAATCATGTTATCACTAAAATTGCTGGAGAAGAGAAATGTCTTCACCTGGTGCCAAAATGATAACAGTGATGATGCCAGGTACACCTTTTTGGGGAGCTCATCCCAGAGGTGGGGTACAGCCACCAAGAAGGCTCTTCTGCTAGCCGCCATTCCCCTCACTTGCCTGGGAGATGGCTCCTTAAGAAAGACCTCACCATTGCTTGAGTTACAGAGGTCTTTCTTCTTCTAAACATTGGATCTTGGACTACTAGTGCAAGATGTGCTTACCTGAGGAAGTACTTTAATATAAAGCAAAATGATTCTTTAAGAGTGTCAGAAATTTCATGAGTGGACTGGTTCTTTTATACATGCTGTCACAGTCATTATACAACAGAAGACCATGCAATTCATACAGCTAAAGCATACATAGTAATCTCAGAGGTAAAGAAGACATTGTGATAATCCAGGAATAAGTAGCATGCAAACCAACAACACTGGATGTCAGGAGTTGATGTTTGCTTGTAATAGAGGTAGAGCTTGGGCAGAAAGCATCTGCATCCTGCAATTTGTGTAAGGTTCTTTTTTAAAATATAGCCGAACAAACAAAGAAAACCTATGTTTCTTTACAGGACTTCCCTTCAAAGTTCAAAATATCTGAGTAAATATTATGTAAGCTAAGGCTACAGCTCTCAATCAACCTAGTTAAAATCTGTTCAAGGTCACTCTGGAAGTCCTACCCCCACCCCAGCTAACCTCCTCTCCTCCCTTTCTCTCCTCCATCCTCACCTAAGTTATTCCACAATCGCAGCACTGACAATCCGGATGAACCCCTACCATTTAGTATATTTGGTGTGGTGACGTGAGCAGAAGTGCTGCCCCCGGCAAGGCGAGATGGAGAATTCCTTTCACTGGAAACAAGGTGTGTGGTCCACTGCTGCACCATTTCTAATACAAATTTCAAATGGCAGGAGAGCCTAGCCAGCATTTAATTGCCAATGTGTACTCAAGAGCCAAACTATCTTTACTGAGTGCAAATGGACTTTAAAAAAGAAAAAGAACAAAGGCGTTCAGTGTGACCCTTTCTGCTGCCCCCTTAATCACTTCTTTGATGGAGGATTTCCCGAAGGGACTCCATCGGCTGAAACATCTTCCTTGGCACGCAAGCTGTCTCCTTATGGAATAGAATACAGTGATCAGCCGGACGCTGAGCACTGCACACTGTCTTCCTTTAAATTATTACTCCACCAGATCTGGCCTTTTTAAGACTCCCGGTTGTTCTTGTGGCGCTCTCTCGCTTTCTTGGCTTTCTCTGCCTCAAGTAACGGCAGTAAATCCATATGATCCCTTTCAAGCAATGCTCCTCAGCTAATGGGCTTGTTAATTAATAAACACTAGAACAGGATGTCCTTTAACCAAATGATTTCATGGGAAGTTGAGTGGAGTTTAAAACAAACATCTTCTGTAGGGATGTGGAGATTCAGGAGAGCAATCCAAATGCTATGCAGGAGCTGAGTAAGGCTGGACAATTGGATCCACTTTTCAATCCGGAGGAGCTAGGATAATGTGCACCCACTTCTGTGTATGGATACTCGGAAATATATTTCACAGAGACCAACTCGCTCCCAGTTTAACTCTGCGTGGGGACTGCAGCTCATCATTTTCAAGAGTCTCCCTCTCCCACCCCAGAATGGGCACATTTGTCACCTTACTAAGCATTGACCCATTTCCAAGACAGTATGGATACTGAAGAGAAAATTACCATTTGGTCATTCACATCAAATAATTGTCCTGCAAATAAAGGGTGGGGATATTTTGGGGCTAGAGTTCAGCACCATGGATAGCTCCTTAAAGTTCAGGCTTTAGCCTGAAATAGAAATACTGCTCCACTGAACACGGAGCTACCAATGTCCCCTGTACAATCATCTCTTCTTCCCCATGTCCTGTTCTTCTCTGAAGCAAAATTTCCCATTTTTCCCTTACAGAAGTCAAGTCAGTTGGCTCCTATAAAGCAATAGAAAAGGTGTCTGGTGAAGTGTCTGTTTTTAATAAATTAGCAGAATCCCTCTGATGAGAGTGGTCCAGGTCAAAGATGTTCAATGATCAAACAGAACTTTCCTTAAAAGCATCATAACATAATTCTCAGTTCAACTGAGAACCTCAGATCCTTCAACCTGCTTTTCAATTGTATTTGAGACAATGCAATTCCCAATCAAATAATTTTGGGGTGGGTTTTTTTTTTTCTGTTGATGTTGTTTTAAACAGCAACAGTCTTTGGAAGCTGTGTATTTGGAGTTCAAGTTGCAATTTCATTTATTCTGTGGATAGCTTACTTGAATCAGTCTTGTTTGGTGATGCTGTTGCATGTTTTAAGGGAAGCTGTCCCCTCTTTGGAGTTTTTGAAGACTAAGCCATTCTCTCTGTTGCAATAGCTGCATAAGCATCACATGTAACATGCAGATGGACATCAATACCATACACATTCTCCTCTCTTCCTTGCTACTTGAAGATACAGTGCCTTTGATGGATTTCCTATCAATGCCAACAAAGAACAACCAAAAATATCTGGATCTGTAAGGCTTGCAGTCATATACACATTTGAAAGAAGAGCATGTTATGCTCACAATGGCAAAAAACATTCTTAGCCCATGTCTTATCTCTCCCCACTACCAGCCGTGTCATTTAATATATGACATTGTAGGAATCAAATGCAGGTTCACACTTAATGGTCACCCATCATGGCAACTCAACAGAGTTGCCATTAAGTTCCAAGCACCTACAATCAGTCCAATTGGGCTTATCATGGATGCTGATCTTCCTCCCCCTTCCTTCCTGCTCAGTCATCCCAGTGGTATCTCAGGGACCCACATGGAGAAATGGGGCTGCTCTCTTTCAAATCTGAGCTGATTGCTCACCGCAGCTACCAGAGGGTTCCCATTGTACAACCACAGCCCAGGACCTGAAGTACAGTCATGAAAATGGGAGAGCATCCTGTCTCCTACTTGGGAGATCCATGCTCAAGAAGGAGGAAGGATACCAAGTTCATTCTGGGCAGAATGATTTCTATGAAATCATACAATTATAGAATAGTAGAGTTGGCAGGGAGTTCCATCAGTTGCAACCACCTGCTCAGTGCAGAACGCCACGTCAAATCATCCCTCTCAGATGGCTGCCCAGTTGCATCTTTGCATGCCTCTAGTGTGGGAGAGCCACAACCTCCCTACATAATTGGTCTCATTGTAATACTGCTCTAACAGTCAGCAAATGTTTCCATAATGGCTTGCTGTAACTTGAGCCTGTATTCTGTGGCCTGCTCTCTCTGGGTCCTGATCGAGGAGGGATCCCAACTTTTCTCTTTCTGACAGTTCTTGCAGAGTACTAGCATATCAGTCTTCTCAAGGCTAAATCTCTCCTCATGGGGTTTTGTTTCCAGTCACTGGATCATCCTTGTTGCCCTTCTCTGAAGCCTTTGCAGCTTGTCTGCATCTTTCTTCAACTGTGGTGCCCAGAACTGGATACAGAGCTCCAGATGAGGTCTAACCAGTGCTGAGTAAAGGACACCACAGGATTTGGAAGTGATACTTCATGCATCCTAAAATAGCATTTGCCCTTTTTGCAGTCACATTACATTGTTGATTCATATTCAGCTTGTGATCTACAACTATTCTAAGTTCTTTCTCACTTGCAGTATTGTTTTGTCAAGCATTTTCCATCTTGCAGAGATGCATGTGGTTTCTTTTCCCTAGGTGCAGAACTTGGCATTTGTCCCTATTGAATTTCATTTCGTTTTCAACCCAGCCCTCCAACCTGTCAAAATCACTTTGAATCCTCTTTTTGTCTTCCCACCCCGTTTTGTGTCATCTACAAATCGGATAATCATTCCTTGCCACTCCTCACCCAAATCATTTATAAAAATCTTGATGAGCACTGAGCCCAGGACTGGACCCTGCGGTATGCCACCTGTTGCCTCTCCCCAGTTTGAGACGGTACCACTGATGAACACTCTTTGAGACCAATTTATTTAGTTATTTATTAGAATTGTTTGGAAGCCACCCATTAGCATCACACTCCCTGGGCAGTCATTATAATAGAACTACCAATAAGTAACATAAATACAATGATACAATTAAAATAGTATAATAAATAAACAGGAAAAATATATACATAGCCAAGTAAAAATAAAACTTGATATATTAAAACCAGTGCAATTTCATGTAAATAATCTAAGCAGTGCCATAGGTGTTCCAGAAGGGAAAAGGTACCTAAAGCTCAGCAAGGTAGGTGCTTGATGAATCTCTGATAGTGACGAATTCCATTCCGTCTCTCTAGCCTGGTAGTCCTTCCATCTAGTTCACTTTTAGCTAGCTTGCTAAATCAGGATGCCATGGGGCACTTTGTCGAACGCTTTACTGAAGTCAAGATAGTTGTGTGCACAGCATTCCCACAGTCTATCAGGGAGGTTCTCAGGCAAGAAATGAAATCAGGTGAGTGTGGAAGGGTTTGTTCCGCTGCCCGCAGTCCTGCAGTGTGTTCCTCGGATGGACCACGCCCTCTTCCACGAAGGGGCACAGGCCTTCCTTTCACAGCAGGGACAGCCTAGTTCCAGCCCAGAGGGTTCCATCACACACATCCAGAGATTTCTGCATAGTTGTTATGGAGGAATTCTTGATTGCATGCTCATTTTCCACCTATGACTGACCAAATTGCAGGCAGTCCAGATTTACATATTGAACAGGGGTAGGACTTACCAGGCTGCCTTCTCTGCTTGCCAAGTAGCTTTCAGGGAGTGGAAATCTGTTACTTCTTAATAGTATCTTTTAAAATATTTAAACAGGAGTGCCTTCATATTCTTTCAGATGCTCTTAGATGTAATCATAAAAATGTGGATAAAGAAAAGGAATTATATATGCTAAGTGGTATTTGAGCAGATAATCATCTTTCAAGCGGATTGTTAAAAACTCAGCATTTCATTTTATCATCAACTGCTTAAGCCAAACTAAAATGGGGAAATAAATGTACAGCTTGGTGCCAGGCCAGCATACAAAAGGGTGGCAGGGGGAAAAATCCAGGAAAACAATACAGGGAGGCAGAACTACAAGCAGAAGCAGACTGCTGATGCTTGCAACTCCAGCTGTGGATGTTTGGGGTGCAGGAAGGTGCAGGAAGGGGGAGCAGCAGGATGCTCTTCAGGTCTGGAGCTCTTGCACCATGCAAATGCTGAACCAGGTCACTTCTAGCAAGACAGTTACTAGCCGTCTCTCCCTCACCTTTCCAACCCCTTCTCAAACCCCACCTTTCACCTGATGCCTTTGGCAAAACTGCCCAGCCCTAGAAGTAGCTAACTACCCCTAGGCACATATGAGTAAACCAACACATGTTCTTTCCTTGCGTACGGTGCTTCCAATCCCTTTCTTTTCCTCCTCTGGCTCTCAGTGTCACATAGCTCTGGGTAGGGTCATGTCCTCTGGTATTCTACAAGACAAGGATGGGGAAACTCTGATGTAGCCAACAGGAGGTCCCTCTGTAGCCAACCAGCTTCCCAGCTCTGGTGTATCTCTGGTGCAAGAAATTTGCACTCCTTCTGCTCACGCTGTAGTTTGGCATTTGAAAAGCCTCCACTGGCACCCAACTGCAGTGGGAAGTCCACTGTTGGGAAGGGCAGGTAGAACGCTCCCCTTGCCAGTGCTGTGCCCCCACAAATTTGGCCCTCCCCTGCCCAAAGGTCATCCCTCCCCTAATAATGCTCTCTGTAAAAGCCTTATTCCAGCATAGGCACATTTCCTGGGAGCTGCTGGTGTGGAGGCCAGGGCAAGCTCTCCCCTTCTCAGCACATGGTACCCCCTCTAAAACTTGCCCCTCCCTGTTGCAATCAGGCTTTCCAAAATGGAGCAGCACTTTAGACGTGGCCATAGATGCCACTTGGCAAGTGCTGGATCTATTTACCCAAAATCCATGTGGCCAACAGGTGAAAAAGAGCACCACAAGCAATGTGAAGTGCCATGCATATTGGAGATCAGCATAACATAGAGGAAGGGGGAGGAAAAGAAATGTCTAGACTGAATTGACAGAACTCTTTCAGTCTTCTTGTTTATAGACTACTTGTAATGTGTTCATGGTGACTGAGAGAGAGGCCTCCTGTTTCCCTTGAAAGCAGGGCCTACGCACACAGCAACTACTTACAGGCCCTGTTTACATACCCGAACCATCTTTTTTTAATCCCGCATCTCTGCGCAACAGTGTCAGTCTGTGCTGGACCACATTTGTCAAAACGCATCCACATGAGTGCCTTTCCATTGCTACCTCAGGGGAACCATTTTCACATCTGCCGATTTGCTGGGGAGCCTCCTACATGTCTATTAAGGAACACTTGTGCATTGGCAGAAGACTGGGGGGCATGTTCTAGGGAGCAGGCTGTCGGCAAAGCTTGCTGGACCTCGTCCCCAAGCTGCCTGAACAGTGGACCGGACTATTTCCAAGATCTAATTATATCAAGGAACAGTTAAGGATGTAATTCACTCTTCCACTCAAATCCATGGAAATTACAGGTGAATAATTTGACTGAAATATCCCATTATTATCATTTCATTTGCAAAAGTGATTCATTTGTGAAAATGGTAACAAAGAGCAAAGAGATTTGTCATCATTCCCACTCCCTTTTTAAAGTAATCTTTTTAAGCATTCCCCAAAATATAGAATGGGTTTTACTCTAAAAATGGCAGTAAAAGTTGCAAAGATTCACACAACACAATAACCCACACCCAAGGGTTGATTAGATGGGTTGTTGTTGAATTGTGGGTTGTAGTTGAATCATAGGTTCTCATGTCATCTGAACCCAGCAATGATAATGCACCATGCTTTTGTTAACCATGGACAACCCATTTTTCACAGCCTAAGAACAAGCCATGGCTTTTCTTCATGAGTTGTTCATGAACTAGTTTCCACCAACACAGCAACCCACCTTTCAAAGAACATCCCACACTCAACTCATATTCACCGCTTGGGTGTGGGTCATGTGAATCCAGTCAGCAGCTCAGAGTCAGAGCCAAGGCACTTCCAGCAGCAGTAGGAAGCACAATTGTCATCAGGACCATATGAACAGGTGGTGGCTGAGAAAAAAGTGGTGGGAGGATGGCTTTGTGACATCTTTCATAGCATAACACAGTGGAAGGGTTCTTGGAGGTCCTCTCGTCCGATCTCTCGTCAATGCCGGATCCGCAGTGCAGGCTGCAACTGCAGCTTTCCCGGCAGATATCTTTCCAGCTTCTTCTGAAACACTTCCAGTGATGGAGGGACCCCATCATCTCCCAAGGCACTGTTCCACTGCTCCTGCTATCAGGAAGGTTTTCCCATCCTTAGCCAAAATCTCCTTCCCTGTAATATTTCCAATATCAGCTCACCTCTAATAGAGCCTTGCTATGGTGCATTAGACTCCAGAGTGAAGAGCCAAAGAATATATACAACCTTCCACTAGAGCAAAAGCGTACATGGCAAGCCAGTTGTTCTCTGTTTCTTTTCAAACAAAGAAGTTTAGAAAAAGAACATTCTTTAGCCGTTTCAGGGAACAATGCTGCCTTTGATACTCTGAGCTGCAGATTGATTCTTTTTTAATTGCACTGAGAATATTTTATAGCTTTTGTAGTGGGTATTAAAAATTAAATAAGTTCAGTTAGCGAATAATTTATTTGGTGTGGGGGCAGACAGACAGTCCCCCAAGTACAGCAGCAGACAGAGAACAGAGCAAAAGAGACCATATATTAGGCTTGCCTTCGTAATGCCAAGGCACCTTGTGCAATCCTGGAGGGTGAAAAACAGACACTTTGATACACTCGTCGCGGTTTATTGATCCTATTAACATTATCTCACTGTAAGATCAATGTGGGAGTTGCAGTCTTCCAGGAGACATGTAAATGAGGCGGTGAAAAAGAAGCCAGGCGAAATGGCTTCTTCCTGATGGAAAATGAGATATGAGAGGAAACAGTTGGACACAAGCCGTATGTGAATGCCTGAGAGCCAAACTGTTCGAGCACAGAACTATCTCAGTCACGTTGAAAGATACGGGCAGGATACCCTGCACAAGCAGAAAGAAGTACAGAACCATTTTCCCTGTTGACTGCCGCCATCCATCTTCTTTCAATGGCCAGAGGGCAGGTTTGGCCAGGGACCCACAGAAGAGTCCCAACTCTCGGTCAGGAGGTTCCCCACCTTTGCTTTGGCACCTGGAAGAGGGTCCAGAGGGACCTGGAAGAGGGAATGGCCTGGCTTCTTTAGACATGGATTCCTTTGATTCAAAGCAAAATTTCCCTGCCCCTCTTCTCACATGAGGGACTGCAGGTGGCGCAGTGGTTTAAACCACTGTGCTGCTGGGCTGGTTGATCGAAAGGTCGCCAGTTCGAATCTGCACAACAGGGTGAGTTCCCGTTGCTCCGTCCCAGCTCCTGCCAACCTTGCAGTTCAAAAGCATGCAAATGCAAGTAGATGAAAAGGTACCACTTTGGTGGGCAGGTAACAGCGTTCCGTGCACTTTGGTGTTTAGTCATGCCGGCCACATGGCCATGGAGACTGTCTGCGGACAAGCGCTGGCTCCCTCAGCTAGGAAACGAAGATGAGCACCTCCCCCTAGAGTCAGGCATGACTGAACTTAACGTCAAGGGGAAACCTTTACCTTTACCTCTTTACTTCTCACATGATTGGGACTGTCACATTTCAGCACATGGAATGGCTTCCAGCCCAGCTGGGTTGGCCACCTGAGGTTGGCAAAAGAAGCATTATGTGTTCCGGCTTTCACCCCTAGGAGACCTCAGTCCTCTCTGTGCTATCCAGGGAGTATCTTCAGCTTCTCAGTCATGATATGCCGTAAACAGTAAGCCTCCTTCCTAAACATGAGACATGCCTGTTACCTGCCAAAGAATGAAGAAACCTTTTGCCTAATCCTGGCTTCTATTTCCATGTGCTGCCTCTGGAATGATGACAGAGTTCTAGACTGTTCCATGACAGAGGTGCTTGCAGGACTCCTTGTTTAAAATAAGCAGGGAGGGTCACATCTCTCACGCTACATGGTGTCACCAGAGGAATGGAAAAGGTGCAGCATCCTCCAGGCTGGATCTGTAGCCAGGCATGGCCTGGGGAGAGCTGCCCCCTATATTCTCTTTGCCCCCCTTTTTAGTAAACAAATAATTCAAATGTTTACAGTGCTGCCTTTAAAAGCAGCACTGTAAATATGTGCTGCATTTAAATATTTAGATATTTACAGCACTGTCTTACAGTGCTGCAGACAAAATGAACTGTCCCCTGCTACATTTTTGTCACTCCACCCAAGAATTTTCAGCTAACTCCAAGCCTATTCCAGGTTACATGAGTGCTGAGTGGGAAAAGGGAGCAAGGGGAGAGACTGAGTCAGTCTTGCTAATGTTCCTAAAGATGTTGGGAGTGAAAAGAAGGCAGAAGTGAAATCAGGAGTGGCACTGTAATTCTCCCAGAGCAGCCACAGAGTCCAGAGCATAAAGAGCACTGATGGCTGAAATGGGTTTCAGCAACCCAGGCAGCTGGACCTACTGCGTTAAATGATTTACAAACTGCAGGATGATGTCTCAATTAGAGTTTTGAAACCATGAAGAACACCAGGTGAGGGTCTGGTATTTGCCACAAAGGATGCTGATTCTTGTGTTCAAATCAGGAATGGGCAAGCTGGGATCTACCGATCGGTCTCTAGATGATTTGATGAAAACTGGGAAGGATTTTTGGCTTCCAATTCCTTAACAGCAGCAATAACAAAATGACTACCCACCTTTTCCTAAACTGTACTACTGAAATGATGAAAGCTGGTGGCATGGATTTTGTGTGGTAGAACTGTGAGCTCAGTTAGGGTCTGGTAATCAAAACAAATCTATAAGCTCAAAATTCATTAATTCCAAGCATGTGTACCTAGCAGATCTTGGGGTTAGAAGAAGATGGAGGAGGTTGATCCCACAAGCCTAGAGTCAGCTCTCCCTTGTTCTAAGCGTGCTATTTTTTTACCGAAGATAAACTTGTACGGGTGATATCTCATCTTTTCATGAAATGGCATGTAGAGCTGCTAACAATAGGAACATACAATGTGATACAGCTTAGACCAAAGGTGCAGGGCAGATAACATTAAAGACTAAAAGTAACCTGCCGATTGTAAGCTCTATACCCATTCACTCTTTCCCCATCAAAAATAAACATACACACAAGTAGATACAAGTACTGTATGTACTATACACATATTGCATAGGTGTAAACTGAACTCAATTTGCTGAATCAGTGCAATTCTCTTTAAAACCATTTGTAATAAATGGATTGCTTTCATGGATTACCAGGTGCTATTCCCCTCACCCTTTAAGTGACAGCACCACAGCTTGCTGAAAGAGCAAGGTCTGTTGTTGCCGTCCCACAGCACCGTTTCTTTCCATCATATTCCTTCAGGCGCAATATCTTTTCCCTTCTTTCTGTGGGCATGAGGAAATTAGAAGAAGCCAGCAAGACAAAGGCAATCAATATATTTTCAGAGAAGTCTGCAAAAGAGAAAAACAGTATTGGTGATATCGGTGAGAAGGCACTGTACAAGATTGCTTTAAAATATTTTCTTTGCTCTTTCATTCCTACAGTTTGATACAGTTCTCGATTTGCTTCCTCCTTAACATCCCTCACCAAATGCCAATCCTCCACCTTGTACTGAGACAGAAAGCTTCTGAGATCTCTTCTATCTGTGATTTAGAAGATAAGAGCCATGAAAAAAGAAGGGGGGTCCAATTTGAAGGAAGGACCACAGCAGGATAAGGAAACTTCTACCAGTTCAAATATGGGTTCAGCTACTCTAAGTGGCCCAACTAGAGGGGGAAATTACTTATCTTCCCATTTCCAGTATTTTTCTCTGTTTCAGAAAACTTCTCACCCACCTCAAATGCATTTGCCACGTCTGTGTCCAGTATCTGTTTTCCCAGTGGCTTCACTGTAGCGAACACTGCCCAAAGGGGAATGAAAAGGCCTCTTCTCACTGATCTGCAGCACACCTGATGCAGGATGGTTACCAGGAAATGTTTCCTAACTTTCAGAGCAACAGGACAGTGGAACCAGCTGCCAAGAGAGGTTGTGGGCTCCCCAACACTAGAGGCATGCAAGGTGGAACTGGACTGCCATCTGAGTGGGATGGTGTGACTTGGTGTCCTGCACGGGCAGGGGGTTGAATCTGATGGCCTTCTTGGTCCCTTCCGACCCTACTGTTCTATGAATCTATGAATCTCATCCCCTGCTGTCAGCACAGGCAGGCAAATAAAATGTCCAGTATAAAACTGAAAAGGAAAACCATTCCCAAAGCTGCAAAGCCAAAATAAGATCCCATTTTAAGGCCTGGTGATTTCAATGGGAGAGTTAACTTTCCTCTCTTTTTGAAACGGATGGGTTTCATGCTTAATAGTTTCTGGATCATCAAGCTCCATGCCCTCATTTTTCTTTATTCAAAATCATTGATGTTGTCTGTTCATTTCTAACTCAGCAAATATCTTTGACTTTCATCATTCTTTTCATCCCTATATAAACATGGTTGTGTTCATTCTTTCTTCTTCTTTTTCAAAGTGGGGATTTGAGGGGGTGCTCCAGGAGAGATGCTTGTGTCAAAAAGGTCAATGACATTCTTTTAAGAGGAGTGTGTGTGTGTATGTGTAATGCAAAGGCATACAGGGAGCAGAACCTGCAATGCATTCTGTCAGCTGGCAAACACAGTGCCAAAAAAAGGAAATTATATTTTATCTGATTGGCCCATTTCTCCTGCATGGTTTCTTCTATGAACACAGACTGGCTGCTGCTGTGCACACAGTCTGTAAAAGCCCTGTTTGTTTTCACTGATTGAAGTCATTCTTTTCCCCTCCATCTCCTCCCCCTGATGAGCATTGGCCTTCTTTCTCAAAAAGGTCATGTTTGATTTGGAAGTTGTCCATCAGGGAAGCCCATTTATAGCTTTGATTTTAAAAATGAAACACCATTTTGCCACAAGCACACTCTGCAGTCTACACTGTGCTTTAGCTGGTAACTATACACACAGGTTATGCTAGGTGTATAGATAATTATACACCACCAGATATTAGGGGAGCTTTGGCTGCAGGGCAGTATAGAGGAGATGATGATGATGATGATGATGATGATGATGATGATGAATGCTCCTGTGCACTCACCCAGATGTTTGACCTCTTAGATGAGTGGCCGTCCACCATTCAGGGACAGATGTCCAGGCATGACCGCATTCAGTGGAATGAGCAGAAGAGTTCTGATACCAGCAATCAGCCTTGACGTGTTGAGGATATCCCAAAGAGGATGCACTTATCCACCACCACCCCTGAGCTACTGGACCCTTATTTTGGTCTAGAGCAGCCTTCCCCAGCCTTCAGAGGTGGCCTTCAGAGGTATTTGGACCACAGAATTCCCATCCAACAGGCCCATGGACTGGGAATTCTGGGAGTCACAGTCCAAATGTGTTTGGAAGGCACAAGGTGGGGGTGCCTCCAATCTAGAGGTGCCTCCAATCACGAAACCTGGCAAGTGTCAGAAAAGTAAGTGCAGAGGAAAGAGCTAAAATACATGTATGTGGGAGGTAATCTCTTCCCTCCTCCCTGGTTCTTCTAATGGGGAGAAGAGCCATTTGTATAAAAATGGAACACATCCTAGAAATGAGTGTTGAACTTGATGGCCTTCATGGCCCCTTCCAACTCTACTGTTCTATGATTCTATGAACTGCTCCCAGGGAGGAAACCTGCAGATCTTCAGAAGCCTGGAAGCAGAGGCTAGGGAGTCACAATAACGGAAAATTATTTTAGGGCTTTCTTCATCTTAGAGCCGGGCAACATCTGAAAAATGTCCATCACAGGGTTCCATGAACACCCTTCCACAGAGCACTACATTTGGAGTCTCTGCCAAATCATGTCCTAGGATTAGAAGGCAGGCCTCTTGGTACCTCCAGTGTAGTCCCCGCCAAGTCATGGCTCATCAGCATTTTAGAGAAAGAAAAGGGAAAGGAAACAGAATGTCAGCACCTCTGGGCATGACTTGGTAAAGAAGCCTTGTTCCAGCCCAGCTTTGGTTCTGGTGGCTCCATAAGGAATCCCCCTTTGTCCACAGAAATAGAATAAACAGTTGCAGAGAGCTGATTCCAGGGAGGCTTCAAGCTAGACATTTTCCATAATACAGCAATCTATAAATTATATTGCTGTATTGCACAGTGTTATGAAAAAGGCAATCTGAGCTGCTTGTGACCTGCTTTTTGTTCATCGGTGGAAGGACTTGACTTGTTCAAAAGACTAAATGCTGCCATTAGTGGTACCTAACTGACTTCATCTCTTCAAGCAGCACAGAAGGCAATGGCTTTCCCAGGCAGGTGATGACCCATTAGAGCAAATGGCCCTGGAGCAATTTATTCCTGATCAAGGGCAGAGTGAGGTGCCATGAGGAGAGGGAAGGCTTTGCTCCAGGGCACTGCACTCAGAACCTGGAGCACTCTGGGACTATCTAGAGACATATTAAAGAATAAATAAATAACAGAATGATGTTCATTTTATTTTTGTTTATATGTCATCATAGAACCAAAGTTCTCTTGTTGCCTTGCAGGGATTAATACAAAGAAAATGACAATAGAACAGTGAATATAACCATCACAAACACCACTGTAGAATCACAAATCACCTCAGAAACAGAGAAGAGGGGAAAGAAACTTCGTAGCAACCAATCAATTTTAAATTGAGAGTGGAGGAATAAAAACGCACACAGCTGAAACAGTATAAAACAGGAGCATAATTTAAAACAGTTGCAGAGTCTTAATGTCCCAGGAGCCTTCCTGTGTTGAGGCATTCAGTATAATCTTCCCCTTGAGAACAATGACACTGAAACATACTAGGAAGGCGCAAGGATAGAAGTAGTACCACAAAAGGAGCCATCTTAGTTCAGGCCAAAGGCCTCTCTTGACCTGCATTCTCTTAACCCAGAAGGGGGCAACCAGATGCAGATGGGAAGCCAGGCATGGGCACAAGAGGAGCTTCTGATTTAAAAAGGGAGTAGGGAGGCGAGTATGTGGCACTGTATACTTGTCCTCAATGCACACATGCTTGAATTCTGTATGGGGCATCCCCCTCAACACACACCCCAAGTCATCCACGTGCCGGATACAGTATGTCCCTGCTGCACCAAAATGTTCGCTATTCACAGCAAGACAATTCTTGCTTCTCCTGTCCTGAATATCTTTGATGAAGATACACTGTGAATAACAAATGGTGCTATGTTATATTCATTTGTTCTCCTGCTAGAATTTGATGTGCTCCCTGGATGTTAGTTAGACTACAGGACTGAGAAATATCTCAAAGAGAAAGTGAAGGTAACAGAAAACCATATACAAGGTAGTCACTGGAGTGAGAAATTTCCACAAATTCCCACTCCTGGCATTTTTTGACATGTTCAAAAAATTAAGTATCTTAAATTACCCTCCGGCAACTCCTAACCTGAACTGCTCCCTCTTACGCAGTGGATCACCTTACATTTCTCTCTGACATTGGCTGTATTACATGAATCATGTTTTCACATGACTGGGTAGTTCTTGAACTATGTCTCAAAGTGTCTCACAGGACGGCTTGTTTACTCCACATAAGCTAAATCTTTGGTTTGTTTGATCTTTTATCTTTCACTGTAACATATTTTCTGATGTGTACCTTCTAAAACATGGGGTGACCATCTTGCTAACACAAACACAGAGAGAACTGGCAGGCTGGTGTCTGACAAGGAGGGCTGTTTGCATCATTGTAGTAAATAAGATTTTTTTATTGCACATGCTACTCCTCACATGTCATGTACAAAGTATGGACATGTTTTTGATAACTAGGCAAATGCTGGAGACCTACACTGCTATAAGAACTTGCAAGTGCTTTTGTAACGTGAAAATGCCTATAATCGGGTATGTTTTCAGCCAATGCATCTGCAAAAAAGAAACATGATCAAATTCCAGTCATGTGCACTATGCTAGAAAAGACCATTTGCATCCTTCCTTCTTCATGCTGTGAAGTGCA
This sequence comes from Varanus salvator macromaculatus, assembly GCA_023646645.1. Lineage (NCBI taxonomy): Eukaryota > Metazoa > Chordata > Lepidosauria > Squamata > Varanidae > Varanus > Varanus salvator. Next base: position 39,636,938 of record JAIXND010000674.1, on the reverse strand, counting down.
AACTAGTGTTGAGACAAAACTGTGCAGCGTATCCTCACCTTGCAGTACAAGTGCTCCTGCTCAGAGTACCTTAAGTGGACTAGTTTACTGTAAATCGCAAGTTGTCCATGGAAATCAGTGGTACTTAAGTAAGGACTCACTTTTCATATTGATTTCAGTGGGCGCCACTGTGCAACTAGAGCCCTGTTCAGAAGTCCCTGATACTTGCCTGGTCACACACAGAGAATTAGTGTGAGACAGACTGAGTGGCCCTGTTTGTCCGCAGCATCCTCAGCATCAGCGTTATCACCCTTGCTGTGTTGGAGGGCAACGTCTGCAACAGAAATTCTGCTCTAGTTGTGCAGCATCCCCAGACAAATTAGCCATTCTATTTATTTATTTAACTTGTATGCCACCCCATTAGCCATAGGCTCTTTGGGACACTCACAACAGGGATAGAACAATAGAATTGGTCAACATAAAACTGAACAATAAATAAATACTATAATTATCATAATAAAACAAATAAAATATACATAATAAAATCGGCATTAAAATCAAAAGCAAAGTTTGGCAGCAGAAAAGCAGCGTAAACCCTTGAAACCCATTGAACAGTGTATCAGACAGCTCACCCACCAAAGCACATGTGAAAGAGTTTAGTTTTTAACTAGTGCTTAAAGATATAAAGAGAAGGTGCCAGATAAATCTCAGATGGGAATATGTCTCAGAGTCGGGGCTTTATCGCAGAAAAGCCCTTCTCCTTGCCCTCTCCCCACTAAATTTGCTAAGGCAGGGAGCCGCACGTGGCTCTTGAATCCCTCTGCTGCGGCTCCATCATTCACAGCCCCGAATCTGTTACAAGTGCCGGCACAGCCGCCCATCTGCGACCCACGCCCGCACAGCACAGCCCCCAATCTGTTTCATAAATGCAACACACTGTAGTTTTTTTATACATAGCATAAAGGTAAAAAACGATATATGCAGTGTTATTTTCATTTTCGAGGTCAAGAGTTTTGCGGCTGATGCTTTCTTTTCTGTGGGAACAGGTCCAAATGGCTCTTTGAGTGTTAAAGGTTGCCGACCCCTGCACTAAGGGGAGGAATACAGAGTCTCTGATGACGACCTCAGCCATCGGGTTGGTGCATATGGAGCTGGCCTTCCCTCTGATACCCTGACCCCAAGCCATTTAGGGCGTTGCACGGCACTGCAAGCACCTTGAATCGAGTCTAGAGGGCAACTGGCAGCCACATCTGGAAGCCCACCCGCCCACAGACGCGCGCGCACGCATTCACACGTGCACGCGTTACGGAGCTGCGGGACTGCCATACGCGGCATGCCATGAAGGGAAGAGCGGACAGGGCCCTCCTGGCTGCCCCGCTCGGAAGACAGCCGCAGTGGGGTGGGACGAGGGAGAAGAACGAGAGCGGACTCAACGGGCAGCCGACTCCCGTGCCTGCTCCAGCAGAAGCGCGTCGCGCTGCGGTCAGGGGGGTCTTGGCGAGACGGCCCGGGGCTCCCGCGCTGCCATTCCTGCCCCACTGGCCTGGCGCGCAACCCTCGCCGGAAACAGCCCTGCCTGCGCCCCCTGCCGCACGTGTTGGCTTTCCCCAGCCCAGTGTTGCTGCGACTTCTGACGGGTTGCCTTTTTCCCAGGTCCTCCGGGGCGGAGGAAGCGGGCAGGGGGCAAAAGGAAATGGCGCGCCCGGCGGAGGAGACACGCCTCCCGCAGTGCCCACGCCTCCGCCCGCCTCTGGCTTGCCCAGGAAGATCTGCACGCCTACTCAGAAGTCAGTCCGCTTGGCTTCAGTGGCACTTTCTCTTGGGAAGGCCATTGCAGGAGAGGGTCTGTGCTTGCTTTCTGGAACTGCTTTTGCATGGAGAAGAATAAGGCTCCTGATCCTACCGGTTTCACCCCACAAGAGAAAGGCAGTGAGCAGCACCCGCTTCTATCCCCTTCTCCATGGTTTTTTGTGAAGAGAAAGGAGAGCGGTCACCTCTCCCCCCTGCCCTTAAAAATCTCTGCTTGTTCATGCGTTTGCACTTGTGCACAGCTAATAGATTTGGCGGGTGGAGGGGATACACTCCTGTTTAAAGGGCCAATTTCCTGTACACATTCCCTTTCCAACTTTTCCTGCTCCTCCCATGAGTGCATTAGCGTGTGACGTCAAGATCCCATTTTCAATTCAATGGAAACTGTGTTGTACTCATTGACATGTGCCCATACATACCATGATAAACAAAAGAGGCTCGCCCATGGATCCTCCCTTACGTTGTGGCTTTTGACTGTATCCAATGCATTGTTTCAAAAGTACAAGCAGCTTTGCCATCCCATTGAAAATGCTACATGGAGCATCATGGGACCCTGCAGAGAGGGGCCTGGGGGAGGAAAATCCCCCAAACTCAGGTCGATGAGTGGAGCCCTTCCTTTCCTGGAAGACAGAGCCAACCTGTTTCACTTTTTCCTTTGTGAAAAGCTAGCAGAAAGTCCACGCATGCCAGCCAGGATCAGCTAGTTATAAGGCAGCTGTCAGAGTAATATCCATATTTGTTAGCCCTTTGACTGGCTTTCGAGCTGCCAGATGTGCTTCTTACAATGCATTTTTAAATACGAGTATAGGAAACACAGAAAAGGCAATGATGTGCCATGTGAAGGAATTCTTGCCTTTGTTTTCCTGAAAAAGATGTGACTGTAATGCTACTTAATTACATTCAGGGAAGCATGTTTAATATTGACTCAGACCAGAATCACTCATGTTTTAATTTACAATGTGCTAACAGAGACTCAGTCCATCTTAAGCACCACCTCTCTGAAGGCTTGCTGGATTCTGTAATTTTATTGTACACTGAGTTGCCTTGTAAAAATTATTATCTTTCTGTCCGTCTAATTAAAATAAAGATGTAATAAAGAATTTACAGTTTTAATTAGAGCATAGATCTTAAAGCTATTACAGCGTGATTAATAATTTTTTAACAAGGGATGAGGAATAAAAGGTTCTAGTCTCATGAAAAATCAATAGGCATTACTCAATTATGCTAACAGATTTATACAAAGCAATCTGGGTCCCAATTAAATGGCTTTTTTTGGTGAGCTGGTTGGTGGAGTTAGCAGTTATTAATGACTCTTGATTTGTTTGCTTGCTTCTTTTTAAACTCTGCTTTAAACAAAACAAACAAAAAACCTCAATGACATGCTAGGAAAAATGGCAAAAACCAAGGAACAGTGCTTGCATGCTAGCATGTGTGCAGTCCAGTTCACAATTGTGCAAACTTTACAGCCTTACTTCTGGGCAGGTCCAAAAGTTACATCTGAGTGGTGGTGAGCCACCAATAGAAATAAAAGCAGCCACACCTGTTCCTGCACAATATTCCCTGTATTGCAGTAGCCTTATTCCCAGTGGCCACAATCCAATCCATAGTGGATTATGTTAAATTCCATTGACTTGAGTAGGCTATATCCTGCATTAAAAACCCCTAAAAGGTCTCTGTTTCTGGGGTCTTTTGTACCACAGTCACAAAACTGCCCCTGATGAGATCTTCCCATGAAAGGCCACTGCTGGACTGAACGTTTACGCCAAGAGATTATAGTCGGCATAAACAACAGATTTCAAGTTTCAGGTACTACAGGTGGTTTCAAAGTGAATATTCTCTGCACCAGCCTCCAATCTACCAAGTGATGCTTTGGTATATCAATTTACAATCAACATACTAATGCTTTCGCCCATGGATTTTGTTTGCTTGCTTGTTTGTTTATTTGCAGGAGCAGTTGATTCCTCTTCCTGGCCCTCACAACAGACCAAGGTGACCTGTCATCAACCTAATTTAGTGCATGAAATATGTGGAGTAAAAAAAGGACTCAGCAGCCTATTGTTATGCAGATGTGGGATATTATTTTTTGTCCCAGGCATGGTGCAGTTTATAGAAAAGAAATCATGGTTTGTTATCTCAACCAGGTTCAGACAACATGACACATTTCAACAAGGACCCATGGTATCTTCAGCATGGCTTCTCATGTCTGAAGCCTGTCAGACTGTCAGAGATGGAATTTTCAGAATGGCAGCATCTAGGATACTCCTTTCAGTTGTTAGATTCAAATAAAGCAACTGAAAACATGCATCCACCAAAATGAGCATGTCCTTTGGTCTATTCAGCCCTGTGGCAGTGGAGCTCATTTTCAGCCATGCTACTCGAAATCCTTTTAGCAGGAGATACTGAAGAAGAACCTGCAACCTTCTGCATGCACTTGAAGACCCCTTGATAAAAGAGTTCTTGCATTGCAAGCTAGTGAGATTGTGCTTCAAACAGGGTTGAGTAAAGATTGCCTTGGCTAAATAGTTGGGTGCGATCTCTGCATCAGCTTCCTCCTGCTTGGCTGAAGCAAATCCTGCCTTGGGTTCTTTTCCCTCTGTAATTTATCCTGTCATTTCCATACACTTTGGCAAGCCATTTGTTGGCAGATGTCTTTGCATTGTGAGTCCTTTGAATACCTTATCTGAGTCAAATGTTAGTGACCTGTGGGCCATGCTTGGAGGTGCACTTATGCTCTTGAAGTCTATGATAGATAGACTGCGAAATGCCATGGCTAATGTGCATGCTAATCTTTTGCAATTCAGCACCCTAGCTGCCAGGTGATTAAATGCTCTAGAAACTAATTTAGCCAAGAAACAAGCTCCTCTCTGGATATACAGCTAATTTTGTAAGCCAAAAGTAGAAAATTATCTTGGAATAAACAGCCCGGTGTGGCTCTTGCTGCCGGTATCATACAGCGTCAGCTGTATAGTGTCGACCCCAAATACATCCTAAACCTCTGCTTAACAAAATGTGCCCTCAATCCATGAAATGTTGTTACATTGTTAACATTAAGGCTGTAGATCTAACACTGCACTAGTTCCTAGGAGACAAGAGGTCTGAATCGCTGCTTAGCCTTACTATCACAGATACTTTCCTATGTCTCAGCCTCTGTTCTCCATTATCAAGATAACAACAATAGAGACTAGGGGTGTACAGCTGCGATGGACAAAGCCACGCATATATCAAAGCAAAGTGGCTTGCATCAGAGACATTTGGACCGTCCCCAACCATGACAATCCTGCTCCGAAAGTGAGCTGGTCTCAAAGTTTTAGAGCCACCTCAGAGCTCCACATGGCGGTTTTCGCATTTGATTTGTTCCTTTAGCCTATTTTCATTCTTAGTTTTCTGTCTATGAGGTGACCCAGCATCTGTTTCTTCCAATGAGCAGCAGCAAACCATCCTTGCAAAAAGGGAGAAGAATAATTCTAAGGGCAGGAATTTAAAAAGTATCTGGACTAGATGGGAAATATACAATGAGAAAGTATCATTATAGGAAGGTGCCTGAATTTGGGCAGGAAAGGGTTCACCAGCCTACAAGAACTGCCTGAAGTGCCTGAAGAGTCAGTATCCAATTATACTAGCCAAATCCTTTGTCAGACAGATGGCTTGGCTAAGAGGCAGAATAGCTGGTGGATACTTTTGCATAGCCAGAAAATAACTGCTTGAGGCATTTATCCCCTCCTCACATGCCATCTTCCAGCCAAGAATGTCGTAATTTAGAACTTTGTGTGAAGGAGAATAGAAGCTGCAGCTGGGGGAGCAGAGAGAGAGAGAGAGATGACTCTTATCTAGAGAGAGAGAGAGATGACT
>JAIXND010000674.1:39603753-39625029 GCA_023646645.1 Varanus salvator macromaculatus | reverse complement strand
GAGAGAGAGAGAGAGAGAGAGAGAGAGAGAGAGAGAGAGAGAGAGAGCAAGAGAGCCCAAAATGTGCCATTTCACTCCCTGCTCTGAAATTCTTCCTTAAAACCTGCCTTGTCTGTGTGGTCTTTACTTCTTCATCCTCATCCTCATTCTGAGCTGTAAGTAAACCATGCTGCTCTAACAGCACAGGCTTCCTTCTCTGCCCTTGTTTATGCCTCCCGTGTCTTGTCATTTCCCCATTCCACACGGGCAAAATTCCAGGCCTTTATGCAGATGGACTGCTATTTGCCCATCCCAAATAGCGCACACCCGCAAAAGGAAAAGGCATCCAGTTGTTTCCCATTATAGCATGATTTTCCGTTCTGTTTGCTAAATATTGGCAACAATTTCCACTAGCATAATGTAGCCTTGATTTTCAGTATCCCCAAAGCACGCACTCAGGGGCCCAAAATAAGCAGGAGAATAAATTACAAGCGCCTTTGCCCTGGTCTGTCTCCACCATCTGGAAGTTAATTAATTAGTGGGTCTTCAAGGGTTGAACTGAGCTGTCATGAGGAAGGAACATCCTTCTGGTGAAAGGTGAGTTGTTACTGCCCTAAGAAAACTATCCCAGGCATTATCTCTTCGTGTGGAGATACTTTAGAAGGTAGTGCAGCGGTGCAGATTGTCTCATTAATTTCCACTTCGGAACTTATTTCCTTTTTATTATAATTGAGTTCTCTGGGGTTCCAGTTACCTGTACAAGAGCCAGGATTTATTTAGTAACAGCAGTCATTGTTATGTTATTTATCTTATTGTTAAAAGCTGGTTGTTTGCCTTTAACTATCTATTAACCATTGTTCTACACAGCTCCCAAACCAGTGTGTGAGCTCATGGGTCCTTAGCAACCCTCTCACAGCATCCTTCCTGCCCGCTCTCATATACCAGTATCTGTTTCTATTGCCCTTGGAGTTCTCTCATGCATTGCCACGCGCTGAGCACGGAAAAGATTGTTTCATTGCATGTGGGGCAGGTGACCAGTGGTGCAGGGAATGCGCAGGGCCCAAAGGCCTTTCTTCTAGCCCACATTATGGGGCTGAATTTGCCAACAAAATTGGCAGTGCAAAAACGCTGCATTTTTTACCCTTAAAAAAAAAAATGTGCAGGAAGCAAACTCCTGGAAGCTGCTCTAAAGAGGGGAAAAAATGCTGTCACCTCCCTACTTCCAGATCGAGGAGACTCAGTTATAATACCCCGATCATAACCAGCAGCTCACACTGGTTAGCCCCAGAGATTTTGCCCTTGCATGGAACTGGAGGGGCAAAGAGGCTTTGGGATGTCATTCTGGAAGACCTACCACTGCTGAGAGACCACAGCTTTGAGGGCAGGCTATAGGCCATCTAGCCTGAACCCTGCCCAGTTCTGGACCTCCAGAACCCAAGTCTTCTCAGCAAAGGGCTGTCCAGCTCCTGTTTGAAGAACTTCAGTGGAGGAGGCCCCGCGGTTCTCTTCTCCAACACACGTGCTCCAAAGAAATCTGCCATCCTATAATCGAAGTGCTTGATACCTAAACCTGCACTTTGGGGCAGCAAAGAACATGTTGTTTCCCTCTCCAGTATGACAGCCCTTCAGGTATGTGAAGTGTGCTGTCACATGTATGTCCTTCCCACATACCATTTCCAGTCTTCACTTTACAAACCCCTTTATTTCAACCTTTTCTTGTAAGCCCCAGTGCACTTTTTTTCATTTGTAGTTTAGGATGCTTTCTCCAAGAAAGCCCATGAAGCCCAGAGATTATACACATTCAAATACCAGGCTGAATTCTGGGTCTTTCTATTAGCCTTCAGTCTCAGGTAAAATTTAAGATGTTTCTTTCAAGCTTGCCCTCTGCTTTCTGAGTTTTGTGATTTGGCTAGATGTTTTCAACTTGTAGGGGTCCTATTGGTTTCTTATTGTTCATTCTGCTTAGGATCCTCAAGTTCATTTTTAATTACTGTGTGTTGTTTTGCTTTGATTGATGGATTGCAATGTTGTTTGAACACCATGTTGTCAGCCACCTTGGACTGTTATACAACAAGCACTATAATTCCAAAAGTGAGGCACTACAATCAAGAATGCCTTGCCCTGAATCAAGGTACAGGCAGTCCCTGAATGACAAATGCCTGAGTTACGAATAACCCTGTCCTTATGAATAGTCTGCCATACAGACTATTAATTTTTTTTTAAACTACTGTGGAAAATCAGCATCACCATAGAGAGAGATGAAGCAGAAGGGGAGAGAGGGAGGGCTTCCAGAACATCACCATAGAGAAAGAAGAAGCAAAAGGATAGAAAGGGAGGCCTCCAAAGGAAGTCTTCCTGCCCTGCCCACCCAGGGAGGGAAATCTTTCCAACATTTCCCTGCTGCAAAGAGGAGGCAGTGGTAAGTTTGGGAGGGGAGGGTTAGAGATGGGGATCCCGCACCCTAACCTCTGCAAATGTGGAGAGTCGACTATACAAGATCCACCTTACTTACAAATCTGACTTAAATGACTTTTCGTTTTCTCAGGAGCAGAACCCCTTCGTAACCTCATCTTGCTCTCTCATAGAACCCAACAGAGTCATTTGCATGTGAAGCTGATTGGTGTGAGATTCAGAACAGAGGAAAGGATGCACAGGGATGCTTCACAGAGCACAGGGATGAACTATCGAATTCACCTCCACAAGATCTAGGGTTCGCCACCACTTTGGATGTTTTTCAGAGGAGATTAGAGAAATTCATGGAGCATGCAGCTATTGAAATCATAAACTGAATCTCACATAAAACCCTAATTGTATCTATGAGAAACATGTAAGAAACATCCAGAAAAGACAGAAAAATACACATGCACAATGTTTTCTCAGGAGTCTTTGGTGAGGAACTTTGTCAAAACCTTTGGAAAGTCCAAGTGAATGTCTATTCAGTCCCTGACAACCCTCTGAGTCCAATATGAAGGATGTTGTCACACTTTGGAAGGCTGCACATCCAAGGAACTCGGCATACACACCTCCAGATCCTCTGAGTTCAGCTGGTGTCTCCAGGAACAATGGCGGCACAGAGGGTTCCAGAACTGAAGGTGCTCAAGCAGCACAAGGAATTCCATTCTTAAGGAAGGAGCATTTCATGCCTGCGTACCTGTACCATTACCTGTGGCCTTCCTCTTAGTGCCTCCTCCAAGGGAGATTTGAATGTTGGCAACTACAGAGAGAGCCTTCTCAGTGGTGGCCCCCTGTTGTGGTGCATTCTCTCTACCAGGTCCACTTGGCACAGCATTATCATATATCTGGCATTTCATCAAGACTTTTCTCTAATTATAGCATATGAGAAGGTTTTGCAATGAGTCCTGGAATATTTATGTTGATCATGTAAAATTGTTTTGTATGTTTGCATGTGAATGGCTTTATGTTGTGTTATATTGTACAGGGTGACCAACGGGAGTTGGATGGTTTTGAAAAAAACAGTGCTTCATAGATTTTCAACTTGAAATGGATTTATTTTTACAAAAACAAAGGTCAAGACATGCCATTTGAGTTACTTATTCAATTATGAAATATAATGTCATATAGATGATGACCATACTCTTGAATGCAACTTTCAGTCCTTCCCTTGAAATTGTCCATCACTCTGGCCAACAGCCATTGATCAATCATGAGCACTTCTTGTCAGACGGCATCCTTCAATTCATTCAATTACGGGGTTTGCGAGTGTACACATGGATCTTCAGGTACCCCCATATCACATGATGACAAGTCAGGAGACCTTGAGGGCCATGGCACAGTGCCAAAATGTGAAATGAGGCACCCAGGAAACATGTTTCGAAGAACTTCTGTCATGAGCAAACAAAAGTTGTTGTTATGTCCGCTGCTCCATTGTGACTGAATTGCCATTCCAGTGGGAGGGAAAAGATGCCTAGCTCATCCCCCTCCCATCACCACTTACTGTGTACTACCTGTTGTAAAAACGCCTGACACCCGTCGGTCACCCTGTATATCCATGGTTTACTCTTTGTAAGCAGCCTGCATTGATTTGGCTCTTGGGCAGTACAGAAACCCAATGAATCCAATGAAACGGAGTCAGAAGCGGTGCATGCTCTGAATCTGTTTCCTGCTCTCACTCCAGGAAGTGGCTGCATGAGCAGCTGTCAGATTGCTCTCTTGGTGCCTGGCAGTCGATAATGCACAGCTTTCCTGCTCAACAGATGCTCTGCTCTCATGAACACCTTGCACCTGGGCCTACCTCCCACATAGCTTCCTGACAAATTGGGAAATGTTGACTCCCAGGTCTATAACCTATTACTACCTTTAGGGATAATTTGCAAGTTGCGCATCCTTCCTTCATCATAATTTGTTCTGTTAAACTAGTTTAGCTAGCTTTCAGTTTCTGCTTCATAGCCTCTGGGACTTATAATGCAATATTTTGTACAGGTGAATGTGCAGGTATAGCAGGCTCCAAGAAGAGTGAATAAACTATAGGAAGTAGCTACCAAATTGCCATTCTATTTTTCTTTGTAAGAGAAGGTACTGGGGTTTTTTTTATGTTTATGCATCTCCATGAAAAAAATGAAAGGAAAAGTAAGCAAATGAACGTTCTCCATTTTGAAATGAAAAGTGCAACGTAGTGTGTCTTTTTGAAATGTTTAATCATTTTGGTTCAGACAAAAAAAAAATTAGACACTTTCATTTGGACATGCCTGGCTCGAAGCTCCATTAATGTCTTGGACATTTCACAATTCATTCTGATTTGGAATGAAAAGTAATTAAGTAACATCAATGTTTCCTCTCAAATGAAAACCAATTTCTTGTCCGAATGTAAAATAACACATTTAGCTTCATTGTTTTCAGAAATGGGGAGACATAAAGTTGGATTCAGACTTAGTCACACATGGAGGAGACCCACTGAAACCAACAAGTCTTATGTTAACCATGACAATCTGAATGTATCATTGCTTGTGATGGGTTTACTGTTAAGTATGGCTAACTTTGGATCCAGTCCATAGTCTGGAATAACTGGTATGGGTAATATGGGGTGTGAAGGCTTTTTCTTACATTCTACCAGACTTCACTTCTGAGAAATGCAGCGCATCTTTTTCAAATATAATTGTAACCTGTCACTTATCCCTGAGGATGAACATCTGGCAATATATGTGGATACACCAGATAATCTTTCCTCCAGGATACAGGATTCAAGACCAAGACAGCCCACAAGTTACATGGAATAGTCCGATGTAATTCTGCATAAGACCAGAACAAAGCCTTGGGTTAAATGGAAGTTAAAAAGAAAACCATCAGGTTCTTTATTCATTTTCAAGAAAAAATCAGTATCAACCTCCAAAACTGTTCATTGGTCTGGTTTTTCAACTTCCCAGTATTTTGGATGACATAAATATTTTGTTGATGTTATTTATTTATTTAACGTATTTAGTAAACTTCTATGCCGCCCCATTCACTGAAGCCTTGGGGCGGCTTACAACAATAAATAAATACATATAATCATATAAAAACAATATAAATGGAAACACCCTGGCCAAAGATATAAAATCAATAAATAAGCCAACAATTAAAATGCCGTTTAAATAAAAAGGTCTTGGCTTGGCGCTGAAAAACATATAACGACGGCACCAGGTGGACCTCTCTGAGGAACGCATTCCATAGATTGGACGCCACCACAGAGAAAGCCCTCCTCCGGGTACTTACTGTCCTAATATCCTTCACGGAGGGTTCCCGGAGAAGGGCCTCTCCCGCTGATCTCAAGGAGCGGGAGGGCACATATGGATGTAGCTCTCCTTTAGGTAACCAGGACCCAAGCCATTAAGGGCTTTATAGGTCATAACCAACACGTTGAATTGGGCCCAGACTTCAATGGGGAGCCAGTGGAGTTGACAGAGGACTGGAGTCATGTGAACATAACGTCCAGTCCCCGTCAGTAGCCTGGCAGCTCTATTTTGCACCAATTGAAGTATCCGGACCGTCTTCAAGGTCAGCCCCACGTAGAGTGCGTTGCAGAAGTCTAATCAGGAAGTTACTAACGCGTGTGTCACTGTCGCCAGGCAGTCGTTCTCCAGGTAGGGACGCAGCTGAAAGATCAGCCAAAGCTGAAAGAAAGCTCTCCTCACCACTGCTGTCACCTGAGCTTCAAGTGAAAGCTCTGGGTTGAGGAGCACTCCCAAGCTGCAGAGTTAGTTTTGTCAGTAATGTTAGTATTGCTTTGTGTGTGTATGAATGTGGTTTTACTTTTCTTTTCTTTTCTTTTCTTTTCTTCTCTTCTCTTTTCTTTTCTTTTCTTTGCATTTTATCCATGCTTTTTATTGAGTTGGCTGAATGCAGTAAGTCCTTTGGTTTAATTCTTTCATTCAGCATTGTTTGTTTGTCTACAATAATACTGCTGAATATTGAATACTGGGTTGCATACAACTTTGCCTTTATGTTTCTGGTAGGATGTTTGATTCACAAAGAGGCATCCTTACTATGGGGAAAGTGAACTTTGCAAATTTCTCCTTTCTCCCCTGTTTTTCCAGACACCTAGTCTTCTGTAGTAGATTTGATTGGGTATGTAGGGGAAAGGAAGCAGAAATCAAGAAAAATTGCCCCTGTATTCGAAGGATTTCCAAAAATGGACTGAAGGCACAATAGGAAACAATACACTGAAGTTAAATTAAAAATTCTGTATTTGAAGTTATATATTTCTATATTTATTTTTTATTTAAAGTTCAGTTACTAGTTTCACACACGTACATTTTCAGGAAGGGGAAGAAAATACAACACAAAATGCAAGGTCATGCACATGTTTGGAATCAAATGTTATGCACATATTCATAACATGTTTCAGTCTTTTAAGGATAAATCTCAGTTCAATCTGTATTCAAATAACAAAGGAAGAAAGAAATATAGACAAGACCATAAATTTGTAATGAAACTCTGCATGTTCAGGACAATATTCTATATTGGAAGTGTGAAAAAGCACCCATTTTCAGGAAGATAATTTTGCTTTGCAATTCAGTATCTAGGGACTGGGTGGGGGGTATTCAATTTGCATGTTTGCCTGCCTATTTTCACACTTTCAGATCAACACATGAATTGCTACTCAGCTATCCTTCGAAACTGACCCATCTCTGAATTCGGAAATGGAGATATCCAGTCTAAATAAGATTTACAGGAAAAGTGTCCTGTCTTCTATCATTCCCTCTTCTCTGGCACCTTGTAGCCTCCTTGGCTTACCATACCAGTTAAAACGCAGGGAAAGACTTCATGCGGTTATTCCTCCCAAAAGGCCTTTTCAGATTAGGAAGTTGTGACAACAGAGCAATGGAAGGATGCTTAAAAGAAAAGCACTCAACACTCTTGGTTGCCTCACAGTGATTATGTTAACTCAAACCCCCACCAAATTACTCTCTAAGAATAAAGCAGGAAAATGGAATCTTTCTTAAGGGGGGAAGAACGCTTCAAGGAAATTGTAGGACTTACTTTGGCACAGTATTCATCTCATCCATTCCCTGGAGCTAGACACAACACCGCCTGCCCCGCAACCCAGACCCAACTGCATTGCAGGGGATACAAAATGGCAACTACTTAAGCCAGCACTTTATGCGGTTCATACTTCCCATGGAAAGCCAAAAGAAGCAAGAGAAAGTGGGCAGGGAGCAAGAAATCGTGATAGATCGCCTGCCAGACTGAGACCTGCCTGTAGAAAACTGTTGGAGAACTTCTCCTCTAACCAGGGGAGTACTGTGAAATTGTCACACTAAATTCATTGCCTGCAAACAGGGTAGAGAATTTTGAGGGGCCATTTCCTACAGCTGTAATAGTAATACATTCAAGACTCAATTCTTTATTCCAGGTTCAGCCAGACTTCCTCTTGTCATCCCATCCCTAACATGTTGATCAAGAATGTATTTATTGTGACCGAAATAACCCACTAACCGGGAGTAAGCCCCACTGAAAGCACTGTGACTTATTTCCAGCTAAACACGATCTGAGAGAGGCAGCCTCCCTTCTTTTCTCCACCTTTTCATAACATCCCATTTCTTCATGCAGTGCATGAGTCCAAAATGCAGCCCGGATAGAGATGCAGGAAAAGGGTAACAGAAAAAGAGGAAGAACTGAGAGAGGAAAGGGCTGGGATTCAGACTGGGACAGCATATATGACACCAGAAAAATTCCAAAAGGACATGAAAATTTGATGAGCGCCAAAAGAGACTTGTTTTCATCCCTTTTCTGCCTTAGCATGCTTTCATATTTTTGCACTAACTATTCTGAACAAGTGGAAAGCACAAAGGGACATGGGATAAATTGATTAAGCACACATGCACTATGAAACACAGTGGATATGAGTCCACAGCAGTATGAAATCCTATACTTTCACTACCCTGTGGATAGATGGTGGAAAATTGTTTTACATTTGAATTAGAGGTAAAGGCAGCTAATAAAAAACTGTTTACAAGGTGTCTGGGCAGCAATCAATAAAGTCACCTACTGCTTAAAGGGGAAATTACTTTCAGTCACTTATCTTGGGTTCCAATGTTGCTCCTTAACTGAAGAAATGGCAAAGGAAGATGGTTAAGGTAAATCCATGCTTTTCTAAGCACAAAGGAACTGGGAGATGCAGGTGTTCTGTTCTGAATACCTGCACATCCTTGTCTACCTTAAGGTTAAAGGTAAAGGTTTCCCCTTGACGTGAAGTCCAGTCATGCCTGACTCTCGGGGGAGGTGCTCATCTCCGTTTCCTAGCCGAGGGAGCCAGCGTTTGTCCGCAGACAGTCTCCGTGCTCATGTGGCCGGCATGACTAAACACCAAAGGGCAAGGAACACTGTTACCTGCCCACCGAAGTGGTACCTTTTCATCTACTTGCATTTGCATGCTTTCGAACTGCAAGGTGGGCAGGAGTTGGGACTGAGCAACGGGAACCCACTTCATTGTGCAGATTCGAACCGGCAACCTTTCGATCTACCAGCCCAGCAGCACAGCAGTTTAAACCACTGCGCCACCTGCAGTCCCCTGTCTACCTTACATGATATAAAGGAGAAATAGAAATATCAGTGTTGCTCAGAAAACATAAAAACAACCTTCTTGTAGCCATTAAATCACAATGACTGGGTCCAGACATGGTATCTCAAGGGTTCAGTGTGGGTTGTCATTGTTGTTGAAACATGGACCACAGTGTTATCTGAACACAGCTGTGCTAATAAGCCATGACTTGTTAAACCATGAACAATCCATGGTTTGCTGTGAAGTTGTCAACTGTGGATGGTTCACCATGGTTTGATATCTCAGGTGGGTTCACAATAACCCATGCTTCAACAAGAGTCCACACTCAACCCATACTCAACCCTTGAGTAACGACTATTGTGTTGTCTGAACCCAGCAATGTTCTGCTGACCTTCATGTGGCAGAGGCCACAGCTTGGCAGCAAATCACATGCTCTGTAAGAAAAGGATCCCCAAATTCAGTTCCTCTGTGAAGTTGGCATTGTGCTAGAATCAAGTTCTCCCAACAGGCCATGATTTACCTTAATTATTATATTGCACTAGGTACAACTCTACAAGATTGTCGGTATTTGAGAAATGTACCGGGTTTCACCAAACTGAGGGTTATTTGGTAGATACGCTGTCCTGAAAGGTAGGTCTAAAAATGATGCATCTGAATAAATGCCGAACATCTCTAAGGCTTGGATGTGTGCTCTGGGTTAATGTGACCTTTTCAATATTCCATGTTTTGATTGATTGGCCATTTATTTAACTCACCACCACCCTCAAGGTTGTAAATAGGGGAACAGCAAAACAGCCAAAATAAATGTAGCAGGATAGATAAATTAAATCAGAACTGGGAGAATTTATGGGACATAAAATTCCAGTGTCTCCTTTTTCTCATAAAAATTATAAAGAGAACAGAATGTGGCATAAAAATCAATCTATTCTCATGAAAAAGACCATTCATTAGGACAACAGAAAAATACATCCTTCACTCCCACTCATTAAAACTTGCAGGTGATCACTGAAGCTTATGTATTATTGGAGCTGAGTGGAAATTTATATCTGTGTCTTTGTGTCCACGCGTGTGTGAAACAGAGATAGAGTTAAATCTTTTGGTGGGGAGGGGTTAAACATTTAGACTTTTATCTTGCTTGGAAATACAGTTCTGGACCCAATCTGTAGTATTTAAACTACTTTCTACTGAGAAGCAACTTTTATTTTTGTAAATAATAAAAGAGTTTAAGCAAAAAAATGGGATTTATGCCTATTTTTAAAAAACGGAACAATTACATTTGTATAGGTTCATCTTGACAAAATATTTGTCAATATCAGATTCCAGAGGGCCCAACCTCTCCAAATTTATGGAGCCAGATCAGTCATCTTTGTGATAACACTTGGTTTGGAATTTGTCTTAGCAAAGGTCCAACTCCTATGGCCGGTAGATAATGGAAGAGAGACACACCACTGTCTTCTGGCAAATCTAGGCAGTGCCTCAGTGCCTCCTCCTCATGTTGAAGTGGGAACATTTAGCTGAAATTGGCCATGAAAATAAAGGTTTTGCGGGTGAGGAGAGCGTGGACACGACCCCAGTCTCTGTGCTTCTCCTGCCCTCCGCTAGATGCCTGCAGCCTTCCAAGTTCGGAGTGATATGGGCAGCCACATAGGATGGTGCCCTAAGAGACTTGTGATGGATGTAGCAAGGTTAGAGGTCAGCAAGTGGAAATAGCCGCTCTGGAGCGCTGGTCCTAAACCCTTGCTGAGCCAGTCTTCCAGGACTAAAAGGAAATGCTGGGGTCAGGCCATCGGAGGCACACCCTGGCACACACCAGCAGCAGAGCAAGGCAGTCCCTCAGGGCCACCCTGCAATCCAAAGGAGCAAGGCCAGCTTCCCTTCCCAGTGACAGACCGCAGTACGGAATCACTCTAAAGGATTGCAAATTATCCTTTTTGGAGTATGTGCGCATATACTGTTCCTCATGTCGAGCTGAACAGATGCGGTTCATTTCAGAGAAGACATCTGGTGCTGTCAGAATGTATAACTGGCTCTGATTTGTAATGTGAGCTGAATATACGTAGCTTATTTATGATAGATGAGGGCCCTCACTTATAGCCCACTTGCCTCAATCATTGCACAGCATATGCAATCCAGGAATGTCACAGCTCAGTGTGCATTTCAAATAGAAAATGAATGGGAGAAATCGGGGGATTGGCTTCTGGTTTTCTTCCTCTTTTGCTGTCTTTTTTATTTTTATTTTTGTTTAAGGAGAGATTTGGATTTAGGAGACATAAACTGAACAGAGGGAAGTCAGAGAAAGAAAAGGGAGACCAGATAAGAGATGAATTGACTCCATCAAGGAAGCCACAGCCTTGAATTAAAACAGCTGAGCAGGGCTGGCATGGATAGGACTTTCGGGGGAGGGGAGTCATTCAAGGGGCCACCCTATGTTGGAGCAACAAGCTAAGCAGAAGCTAAGCACTAACATGCACTCTGGTATGGCTTCTCCAGGTGGCAGGAAGGATGGACTGGCCTCCCTGCCATCCTGTTTACACAGTGTTTACATAAAGTGTTTATTACCCACCAGGAGAATCATGTTTGGCCACATCTTGTATGGATAGACAGACTTCCTGTTCTGTTTGCTTCTGAAGAAGCAGCACCTTTTCTTCTGTGGGTGGATGGCAGAGTACAACAGGGGCAAATAAGTGAAGGGCAGAGGCACCTCCTCCTTTCTAAGTGGGAGAGGAGAAAGACTGCCTTCACGCGCTCCTTTCACTTGGATGCCCTTCCCAGGGCTTATCCCCATGGCCAAAGCAGACCTAATGCTTGTGCCACTGACGACCAGTGTTTCCCTAAACCAGAGCATCGGGATCAGACTCAAGTGCATAGGAAGGGATTTCACCTTCTCCCCTTCCACTGCCATGATGAAAATCATCCCTGAAGCTACTGTTGGTTTCAAGATGACGCACCTGTTAGCTCCATTAGAATCCTCCCTTTGATATTAATTATGAGACAGTTTCCACTGGGGGTCACAGTGGGGAGAGGGAGGCGTAAGTCCCCTCTCCTTGCATGCTGTGGTCCTGATCCTGATTTAGACATATGCATGTGTGTTAACTGCATTATGCGCCCATTTAACAGCACAGCTCCTTTCTCCCTGAATTTTGCTTTTGTAGTTAGATCCAGATACCAAAGCTGTTTTGAACTATGAGGTGTCTGCAAGTGTAAAATTCAAAGTGAGTCCTTTTAAGATGTCATGTATATATGTATAGTATTTTAATGCTGCTCTTCAGCCACAAAGGCTCCCAGAGTGGCTTACATATAACCAATTAAACTTGCAGTCCTATATATATTTAGTCTGAAAAAATGGTCCTACAACTCCCTGCAAGCTGCCTGGGAAATGTTGGGCATTGCAGGTGTAGCGCATTTTCTGTGCATCTGTGCCCTGAATGAAGAAGTCTCCCTGTCCCGCCTGCAATCTAAAAAGACATGATGCACAAGAGAAATGGAATGGGGAGAGAAGGGGAAACATCAAAGCGATCCTTTCTTCAGCACCATTCCAGAGTATTTTAAAGGGATATGTGACCCATTACTGCCAAAAGGCCCCTCGACACAGCTAGGTCCTGGCCTGTGGGCAACTGCAAAAGACAGATTAAGATCAAACTGAGGTCATGCAGCTTTGAAAACAAAAAGGGGGAAACATCCAGAAGAAAATCATGAAGCATGTCATTTGATCCTTGGTTTTCCTCTTCCCCTTGTAAGGTTGCTCATATAAGTGAAGGTATGATAGTAGTAATTGATAGTAACAGAATCTTCAGGAAAGGAAAAAGCACAGTAAGACCATCTACTTTTCCTTGGATAGAGCCCACCAGTCCCTCACCTTGGTCCAGAGGGCAGCTTGTGCAGTGCTTCTTGCCTTTAGAGTCCCACCTCCAAGATCTCAGAGCTGGGACTCCAAAGAACCTGTGACTCCTTGCATGCCTTTGGAAGGGCATAGGATGGCTTGCTTAGTGCCTTAAGGTGCAATCCTATGCAAGGTTAGACAGGAAAAAATGCCCTATAGCTCCCAGCATGCTAACTGTGAATGCTGGGAGTTGTGGTCCTTTTTCTGTCTAAAGTTGCATAGGGCTGTACCTTAAGTTGTCCTAGAACTCTTAGCATTATAAAGCAAAGGGAAGGGAGGGAGGGAGGGAGGGAAGAAGCAGAAGGACACTGGCTACGTATGCCTATCAAACATGTCCCTCTTGTTATGTGCTGATATTTCTCTGGTTCTTTCTGTTCAATACTATTGGCTGTAAATTTTAGCACTGACCTTTCTAAAGCAAGATATGGCAAAATTATTGCCATTTCTCATTGAAATGTGTGTCCAAATATGTTCTAGAAAAAATGGACTTTTTAAAAGAGAGTACTTTTATTTTAAGGAGAAAAGAATAGAATGCAACACTGCTGACCTTTCTTTGGGCTTAATAAGATCTTTCACAGTGGGATGAGATTTTTGCTGTTGGCACTAATCATGACAAAAAGAAGCTGCTTGCTGTTGTTTTGCCTGGTGGTTTGCGGGGCAGAAGGAGCTGCTTTCATTTTTGAGGGACAGGCTTGCCGTACTGATGCATCCATACAAATGAGGAATGTTAATGTTTGTGAGGAGCCATGTCAGACCCTACATTAGCATGTATTTTGCATCTTCTCCTTCTTCTCCCCCTTAACTGAGATAAATGCAGAGACTCATCTGGGTGCAAAACCTGAGCCAGCGAAGGAAGATTTCTCAGAAAGGGATGTGCATAACAAGTTTCACAGTGATGCCTCAGTGCTCAAGGAATTAGTTTCTCAACCTCCCTAAAAATGCACAGAAGCATCAGGATGGTCAATCACAGGATTGTCTCCTGGAGGTGTGTGGCCATTTTGATTCTCCTGTCTCAGTCTTCAAGCTTGTTACAATAATATTTACCCTGTGGAAACCAGGGCAGAAATCTAGCTGGGATAGTAGAATTGAGCCCTGAATGTCAGGCCAATATTTCAATGTTCAAAGCAAGATAGGAGAGAAATGCACATGGTGGGCATGTCATGAGTGGAGCTGGCTGGAGCCAGGGGTCAGTCTAGATGGCCCAGGAGACCCCTTCTGGGTTGCTCTGTTTCTGTGTTTCTAAATAGAGATGTGCACTCTTGAACTTCTCCACCCTCTTTGTGGGAAGAGAAATTGTGTGTGGGAGTGGGGAATTGGTTAGCTACATTCCTGCAGTGTGAGGAAAAATTTTCCAACCATCTCTCACAGGTGGGGCTCACCATTGGCAAGGGTGGTAGCATGACTTCATTCTTTTTAGGCAAGTGTTTTTGATGTTGCTCCCCCTGTCATTGCAAACTCTGTTGGCAGCCTGGGCCCCATTTTGCACCCTGTACGATACCCCATCGCTAGTGCTGGGGCATTCTGGGAAGGAAAGTGAACCTGTACAAAAACAATGAGGAAGAGAGTTTGCTGAAAATTAGGATAAAATTTGGAGAAACCCCTACTCCTAACCCTTTTATTTATAGAAGGTATGATGAGAACAGTCTCAGGACCTTTTGGAGAAATATGTCTTCTCCAGAATCTTCCAAAGGTTGCATTTCTGGTGGGTTATTGTGGATAGAGCCAAACTCTAATGCAGTACCGCTCTTTCCTTACATGGCCTGTAGCAGGTGCAAAGGGGCAGTGCTTTGCCCTGCTCTAGGGATAAGGTGGACTTAGCCCTCTGCCAAAATTGGTCTTCCCATTTCCTGAAAGTTTCCCCAACACAGGAAAGAGGCCTCCATTTTCCTGATTCACTCATTTTATAATTTTATATTAATTTATATTAATTTATTAATATATTTTATATATAAGTGCATTAATTAATATAAAATATTAATTTTATATATAAGGGCATTTTATAATTCAACTGAAGTGTTTGCTGGTGGTGTTTTCTAACCACTGTGAGGTGGCAGTATGCTTGGTGTCTCTCAATGGCACATCTTTATTGCTCTGGAGTCTCCCAGGCCTCCTGCGCTTTCTGAACTGAAAAATGCCCTGAGGATGGAACTTCTCATGATATCTTCCCCTGGGCTTTAACTGACGTGCAGACAGCCAAGAGGGCTGCCAGAGCGATAAATGCACTAAGAAAGGCAGGCGCTCGCAGGGCTACCTCATGCAGGAAGCCAGAACCCAACCCATGAACATTTCTCCAAACTTCTCCTTTTAATTGCTTTGTGAAAGCCATTTACTTTCTGTCAAATTACATGAGAAGGCTCAGGAGCTGGGATAAAATTTCAGCACAGGGTTCGTCGGAACCAAGTGGAAACCTCTCTCCTTCCCCTCCACCTGGAGGGAGAACAGCTTTCATGTCCTGGTCTCAAGCAAAGGCAAGGCAGGCCAGGGTTTCAGCACCGTGGAGAGCTCCCCACACCTCTGGCGCTGGCAAAGACGGGGGGGGGGAGTGGGGGCTGAGAGGGCCTCAGTCCAAGCTGCCCTTCCTAGCTTCGTCTCCATCCTATTTATAAAGCATGCCTTCTTGGAGTGATTTGGCTTTTGGCTCAGCTATTGGGCAGGTGTTATGCAGCAGGAGGGGCTGCCGTTCAGCAGCTGAGCACCTGCATCCAGTCTCAACACTGGCCTGTCCAGGTAAGGCAGGAGAAAGCTTGAAAGGAGACACTGCTGCCAGCCAGTGTCAGCAATACTGGGCTAGATGCAACAAGAGTCTGACTCAGTACAAAGCAGCTTCTGCTGTTCCTAAGGGGGTACTTGGCTCTTCAGTGGAAGTGGGTCCAAAGCTTCACAGCCTGCTTTTCCCCCCCATACAGGTGTATAGCAACCACCAACCTGACCACTCATCTTCCTCCATCACTGAGCCCTGGCTACTGCTCAGAGTGAGTGCTGTGACCATGAAGTGGGTTGGGAGACGTCTAGAGCGTAGGTGGAGGAAATCACAGGATGAATCTGACCGAGCACGCCTACGAGCTCATTATCGAGCCTATGCTGTGGCGGTGAGGGTGGCGAAAAAGAAATTCTTCTCCACTTCCATTGCCTCCTCACAGTGCCGTCCAGCTGAGCTGTTCCAGGTGGTACATGGGCTGATATACCCCAGCCCTAAGAAAGAGCCTGTACCACCACTGATGGCCCGCTGTGACAACTTTGCCCAGCACTTCAAGGAGAAAATCACTCAGATTCATCACGAGCTGGACTCCACAAGTGATTCAGATCCTTTAGGGGACCCCGTCTGGTCAGGTATTAATGGATGAATTTCAGTTAATGCGGCCCGATGATGTGGACAAGGTGCTTGGACAAGTACGTCCTACCACCTGCCTACTCGACCCCTGCCCTTCGTGGCTGCTGACCAAAGCCAAACACAGGATTGGTTCCTGGATCCTGAGGTCATCAACGCCTCTCAGAGGGACGGCCGGGTGCCTGCTCCTTTAAAAGAGGCGGTAATCAGGCCTGTCCTAAAGAAGGCGTCTCTGGATCCAGAGATGGCCGCCAATTATAGACTAGTGGCCAACATCCTGTTTTTGGGCAAGGTGTTGGAATGGGTAGTGGTGGGACAACTCCAAGCACTCTTGAAGGAAATGGATTATCTGGATCCATTTCAGTCTGGCTTCAGACCCAAGTACGGTACTGAATCAGCCTTGGTCGCCCTGCATGATGACCTGTGCAGGGAGAGAGACAGGGGGATTGCATCCCTGTTTGTTCTCCTGGACCTCTCAGCGGCTTTCGATACCATCAACCATGGTATCCTCCTGGATAGGCTGGCGGGACTGGGAGTAGGAGGCACTGCTTGGCAGTGGTTCTACTCCTACCTTGACGGCCAATTCCAGAAGGTGGTGCTGGGGCACTTTGGCAACTTTGTCCCCCTTGCTAAGAGTGTTTGCTATGACCATTGAATTCTCTTGACAAAATTCTACCAGCCTGTGCCCTGCTTCATTTTGTACTCCAAGGCCAAACTTGCCTGTTATTCCGGTTATCTTTTGGCTTCCTACTTTAGCATTCCAATCCCCCATGATGATAAAGACATCATTTTTTGGTGTTAATTCTAGAAGGTGTTGTAGGCCTTCATAAAACTGGTCAACTTCAGCCTCTTCAGCACCAGTGGTTGGGGCATAGACTTGGACTACTGTGATGTTGAATGGTTTTCCTTGGATCCGAACTGAGATTATTCTGTCATTTTGGAGATTGTATTCCAGTACTGCTTTTCCTACTCTTTTATTGACTATGAAGGCTACTCCATTTCTTCTGAGGGATTCTTGCCCACAGTAGTATACCTGATGGTCATCTGAATTAAATTCACCCATTCCTGTCCATTTTAGTTCACTGATCCCTAAGATATCGATGTTCAGTCTTGTCATCTCTTGTTTGACCACATCCAGCTTGCCTTGATTCATAGATCTTACATGCCAGGTTCCTATGGAGTATAGATCTTTGCAGCATCGGACTCTCCTTTCACCACCAGATACATCTGCAACTGAGTGTCCTTTTGGCTTTAACCCAGTCACTTCATTCTTTCTGGCACTACTAGTACTGGCCCTCTGCTCTTCCCCAGTAGCATATTGGACACCTTCCGACCTGAGGGGCTCATCTTCCGGTGTCATATCTTTTTGCCTTTTGGGTGGCCTTTGGGTGGTCCTGCACGGCATGGCTCATAGCTTCATTGAGCTACGCAAGCTTCTTCGCCATGACAAGGCAGTGATCCATGAAGGAGAGCAGCTGCATTAATGACCTCCAATAGGACTGCACAGCAAAAAGTCTATTTAAAAGTTACATATTTATTCCCACACCTATAAATCACCTCTAACTACGTTTATGATAGTCATACCATTCAGAAGCAATAATTGATATGATTAGCATTCTAGAAGCTTTAACTACATTGGAAAGAACTGGCAAATTAAGTAAATTAGATGTTAAAAGCCAAAGGTCATGCTAGGTATAGGAGAGAGATTTCCTATACCAAGAAGGGTACCAAATGCAGTGCAAGATTGAACTCTAGTGGTTGTACTGAAACATTACACAAAGTTTTGGGCATCTTCACAAAACTAAATATGCTTTTTAAAAAGCAGCTCCAGCTGTATAGGAAGAAATCAAGCCGCCATCAATCTACTGATAAAATATTCTCAAGTGGGTGGGACTAGAAATACAGGTATGAAATCTGGTGAAGGGTGTCTGCGATGTACAAGCAACAGAAAGGAAGAGATTCCCAAATCTCGCCAATTTCTTTTCAAGCAGAAATCAAAAGTACCCACTCAGATACCCGAGGCTCTATTTGATTCAGACTCCATTGAGTTATCTCATTATTTTCATGCACTCAAAAATAATGCTTCCCCTCCCTCCCCTCATGCATACAGATTAGATCAAAAGTGTATTTGTTCGCTTCTTCCTCCATCAATATACAAATACACAGTATAGGCCAATACACAAATTTCAAGTAGCACAAACACCTACTGCAGCTCTGGATCCTCTTTTCCCTGCCTTCCTCCTTCCAAGCAGATGAACTGTGTTGCCAGTAGCGGCAGCGCTGATCACTTTGTAAAGAGAGAATAAGACGAATATATCAGGACTAAGCCTATGCCCCTAATCCTCCATGGGTCTACTGAATACTTTGGGAGCTGCTTCCAGGAAGGTGTGCCCCAGACTGAGCTGTAAGTCTAGCGTCTGCTTTCTGATCTTCCTCTACTTCTCCAGGTTGCTGGCTCAGAAAGAATTGGCTGCAGTAATCATTTCAAGAAACCAAGGTTCAATCTGGATGCCAGGAAGTACGTCCTGACAGTCAGGACCCCGAGGGTGTGGAATGGGCTTCCATGGGAGGTGGTTGGAGCCCCATCGGTGAGGGTGTTCAAGGATAGGCTGGACGTGGCTAGAGCCACGGGTCAGACTAGATGGTCCGGGAGATCCCTTCTGACTTGCTCTGTTTCTATGTTTCTGTTTCTTTGGTATTCTACCAGGGTGGAGGACAAAGCAATGGTTCTAGGTTCCTTCACATCTCACCTTTGCCTAGTAGTGATACAATTATGTGAATAGGAATTTGTCTGACTACAAGTGCCAGACATTTAAGCTTTAGCCTTATTCCTAGGTATAACTAAGCATACTATATTCCTCAGTATAAAATACTCTTTATGCAATAAATGGACTGATGAATTGATTGATCTTGCTGCTGATTCTTTTAAAGCTTTTGCTATTTGGAGGTTTCATTATATTTTAGTTATTGATTGTGTTTGCATTTCATGGTACTTTAGAATTGATTGCCCAGTTAGTTGTATCTTAAATCTGTTGTGAGCCGCCTTGAATATGCTGGCTAGAAGGCACAGCATATATTTTTAAATGATAACTAAAAGTTCAAGGATATCAGAGACTTAGGAAGTCCAAATCCTCCTCGCAAAGTCTCTGCAATTTCACCAAGGGTGCAGTCCTGTTGCTCCAGAAGCAAGTACTTGTAAGCCTCAGAAATTGAAGGCTTACGTGCATCCAGAGCAATTCTCCATGCACAGCTGTGTCAACCACCATTGCCGCTGCACCTCACACCCTACATTTTATCGAGCCAGACATTTCCAGCCCTCTAGATTTCACCCTGGGGAGCATGAGGGAAGGTGGTTGGGGTTCTGATTAAAATTAGTTTAGCTGTGAGGCCCCATCCTTCCCCCTCCAAGGCCCAGCCAGGACCCCGAGGGGTTTGGAGCGCTAAAGAATCCTATGACCTCCCAGGTGAGGGGGGTCATAAGATTGCATCCCAGAGCACTTCAAGGATTGGTGAGACTTTGGACTGCTGAACTGGAACAAGGCTATCTTTAGTGTTACAAATATACCAGAGCTATGAACATCCTCAGCATGGTCGCCTCTCATAGGTTTTTGCAGAAAAAGTTGAATTTTAAAAGTGTCCCTCCCTATTAGGATAAGCCCATCTAACCAGTGCGACTGGGTGTGGCGGGGAGGGGGTACTGGGTGCACACATTAGAATTAATTTATCGGGCCCAAGTCATTAAGTGAAAATGTATCATCTTTATTAGGTTCTTGGGCGAATTGCAAAGACTCGTTCATCATAAGTGTATCAACTTGCTAGTTCCATTGTCAGATAGAATAATGACAGACATTACAGAGAACACAACCTGTCAAGAAGCAATATATTTGCTCATAAGTCAGACTGCATCAATATACACATCCTACTTTTAGTGGGATGGAGAAAGTGCTAAGGGAGCGACAGAAATTCTCTTTCTAGCAAAGAGAGAGAAAGAAAAATATGTGCCGAGGACGCGCACATGACATCTGGCAAAAGGCACGGCTCCATCATGCAGAGAAGGAAAAAGAACCGAGAAAGGAAAGGAAAAACACTGAGCTGATGAATGAAAAATGAACTAGATCTCTTAAAGGGAAGGGTCACAAATGTAAATGACTTCGCCTTCAGTCGGGCAAAGCTTAATTTCTGAGATGAGCTGCATTCAGATTTAAGCTTGATCGACAGGCTTGGAGCAGTGGACTTGCTCTCCATCTGCATCCCACATCAGCCCCCAGAAGAAGTTTCACCAAAAGGAGACCCTGTGAATGGGCTGTGCTGTGGGCTGTGCAGGAGACAGTGATCCTCCAGAACCAGGCTGACGGATCTTCTGCAAGTTGGAGAGCTCTCCCAGAAGATCTCTCCTTCTTGTGAAAGGCAGATCCTGGATCGAACCCACAGTGTTTAGTTTCCATGTGAGTAAGGTCAGCTATGACTGAATGGCAGCACTGACAAGCAAACTGTTTTACAGTCAGATTTTCATTGTAGGGCTTTACAGCTTCAAAGTCCCCTCTGCTATTGGAAACACTTATTGAGGTTGATCGGGTATATCAATCCATTATCCAAATATGGTGCACTTTGTCTAATGAAGGAATGGGATGAGACACTGGAATGTTCTGTTCAGTCCAAGCAATGGACTGCTGCCTCGGTGTCTATATCTGTCATTTCAGTGAAGCTCAGCCTAAGTCACCTTCAGCAAACCTTTTGTTCACATATATTGAATGGCACATCTTATTAATAAGGGTTTCTCTAACTACTGAAGGTGTAATACTGTTAATGTTTCTTTTAATCAAATATTTTGGCAATGTCCAGTAGTCACTTCATTTGGGGTGATAATAATATGGATAACATTTGTATTGGAACACTCTTTAATATTTTCTGGCATACATGTTCTCCTAAATGATCTACCTGGCTTTTGGTAAAAGCACAGTCAATGGATTTTCCATACCGTTTTGGCAGCTAAAAGAATGGAAAGATAAAAATTTACCTCTTATAATGAAGAAAGACTTATGACCTCTTCTCTTCTCTTCTCTTCTCTTCTCTTCTCTTCTCTTCTCTTCT
>JAIXND010000674.1:39558632-39603743 GCA_023646645.1 Varanus salvator macromaculatus | reverse complement strand
CTCTTCTCTTCTCTTCTCTTCTCTTCTCTTCTCTTCTCTTCTCTTCTCTTGATTTTGTCTTTTTTGGATATAATTCATGATAAAAATAAGCATGAGTGACCTAGGCCACGTAATTCTTTCCTCCGCCAAACTTGAGACACTAGAATCTGGCTTCAATATTCAAAGTAACACAAATGGGGATCCCTGAGAAATCTTGAGTATTGTCTATACTGGCCATATAGTGGGTCTACACTGAGTTTTAATGTCAGGATTGATCAGCTCTTCAAGATTTGGGAAATGTGTTTGATCTTAAATTTGAGCAAATGCAAATTCAATAATGGTTAAGTAATTACTTAATGATAGGTTCTATGTAACTATGTACTGGTCATATGTAACAACATGTGAAAGGACATTCACCCTTTCCCTGCATCCCTAAATTTCAATAAACTGTAATTTGTAGTGAAATAAGCTCCACAGAGGTATTATGAATTGTCTCGTTCATGCAAAATGAAATTGAACTCTTGTCCTCCAATTTTTGGAATTACCTGTATGTCCATAGATGAAAGGGTGCCAGCCAGTTCAGAATGTGGGGGTGACAAGCTTGGAATCCTGGGAGGGAGGGCTAGCTGAGTGCCATCCCTTGAGGGCCAAATCCCTACCAAAACAGAATGTCCTTCCAGGCATGTGCAGACGATGTTCAGCAGAGCAGGTGCCAAAGCAAGCTTCTTTGCAGGGTCATGTGCAGAAATTCTTCCAAGCTAGGAGCTTTCTTTTTAGTTAAGCGGTATTTTAAAAATTAATTATTTAAGTGGCATTTTAAAAATTAATAATTTTAATGGTTCTGCAGTGACTTTTGCTTTGTTTTGTTTTGACTTAATCTGATTTATTTAATGTTTATTTATTGTTTTACATCTAATGGCAGAAAGCGATCTAATGACAGAAAGTGAAGAGGAACTAAGGAGTCTCTTGATGCAGGTGAAGGAAGAGAGTGCAAAAGTTGGCTTGAAACTCAACATTAAGAAAACTAAGATCATGGCATCTGGTCCTTTCACTTCCTGACAAATAGATGGGGAAGAAATGGAGGTAGTGACAGATTTTATTTTCCTGGGCTCCAAGATCACTGCAGACGGGGACTGCAGCCAAGAAATTAAAAGATGCTTGCTCCTGGGGAGGAAAGCTATGGCAAATCTAGACAGCATACTAAAAAGCAGAGACATCACCCTGCCAACAAAAGTGCATATAGTCAAGGCTATGGTTTTCCCAGTTGCAATGTATGGCTGTGAAGGCTGGACCATAAGGAAGGCTGAGTGCTGAAGGATTGAGGCCTTTGAGTTGTGGTGCTGAAGAAGACTCCTGCGAGTCCCTTGGACCGCAAGGCGATGAAACCGGTCAGTCCTAGAGGAGATCAACCCTGACTGCTCTTTAGAAGGCCAGATAGTGAAGATGAAACTCAAGTACTGTGGCCACCTAATGAGAAGGAAGGACTCCCTGGAGAAGAGCCTAATGCTGGGAACAATAGATGGCAAAAGAAGAAGGGGACGGCAGAGGATGAGGTGGCTGGATGGAGTCACAGAGGTGGTTAGTGTGAGCTTGAGTGGACTCCGGGGGATGGTGGAGGACAGGAAGGCCTGGAGGAATGTTGTCCATGGGGTCACGATGGGTCGGACACGACATGGCGTCTAACAACAACAACATTGTTTTACACTGTGCTGTTGTTTTAATTATTCTTGGATGTTATTAGATGCTTTTTAAAACTGTTCTTTTAAATTGATGTAAGCCATCCTGAGATATTTATATAAAAGACAGCATACAAAACTTTTAAATAAATAAATAAATAAATAAATAAATAAATAAATAAATACATACTTTTGCTGAAACCCCCCTTGTCTGTTGTGAGCTGACCAGGTCACTTGAGGAGGCAGCCTTTTTTAAGGTCTTTTGCTAGTATGATCACTTTGATTTGTGAACGCGTTTTACAAATCTTTACTCTGCCTTGTTCCCAAGCATAGGGGTTCGGGTGGGGGAGATCATTGTTCAGAGAGCTCTCCATCCTGGTTGATCCTGGGAATGGCAGTTTCCAGAAGACAGTAAGCTAAGATGCACATGCATGGTGCCATCTGAATGCAAGTACCAGCATTACATGAGAAAATGTACCAACATTACCCAAGAAAGAGTAATGCCAGGAAACATCTCTTCAGAAAAGACATGAGCCAAGAAGAGTTCAACTACCATATAAAGAGCAAATACGAGTGTTGCATGGTTGCCATGCAGTTTCTGTCCCAAGTGCTTTTTTGTCCATTTGTGATTCTCGCTGTCTCTTAAACTTCTTCCAAACTACCCATTTTTTAAATTATTTGCCATGTTCCTTTGCTTCTCTTTCCCACTCTCACTCTAAATATCTCCGGTTTTATGGTGTATATTGTATCTATTGTGGGTTGAATTATTATAGGCATGTTGAGAGCAGACACTGCATATTCCCCAAACAACACGAAAGAATTTGTCCCAGTGCAACCAGAGCATCTCCTGCCTAATGATTAAATGGAGAGACAGGAAAAATCTGTCCTTTTCCCATCCACAACAGCAGCAATGACTTCTTTTTACAAATGAATGGAATCTCACCTGGTAGACACAGCTATCATTGAAGGGAGACTTAGACTGCATTCTTCCAACTTTAGACTGCAATCTTGCCCACATATCCCTCTAGGTTTGGAATCGACTTGCCGGGCAATTCAGAGAATTGCAGTTTGGCTAGAAGTGTTTTTAAATACAGGGTTTCCTCTACAATCCTTGGGATCCAGGTCACAAGATTTGTTTTGCTTTCCAGTGCAGTCGAAGTGCTCTGTTGGGAATGGGCTGGATCTGATCTACCTACATGTCGCTTGTGACTCACCAAAAAAGAAAACATGTGTGCGCACACACCAAACATGATGCATAAAACTTGCATGCGTTTATTGATATGTACAGGTGCACACTTAGAAACAATGCTTCCAATTTAAGTAGAAATGCTGTACTTTTCACCATTGCGTGGAAGGCTGTGACCAAGCATTGTGTCTGGAGTGCTTGCTCAGCCTGCCGTCCCGGTGTCTCTGTTGAGCATCCTCAAGGACCAGCTCTTCCTTCCAATGGCTCTTTATCTTTAAACTGGGCTTGTATGGATGGCCCTCTTCACAGAGAACAGCCCTCTGACACCTCTCTAAATAGAGGACTGCCCTCATAGGCAGAGGCACATGGCCACCATACTTCTGTGGGTAGAAGAGTGGAAGTGCATTGATTTATGCAGAAGTGTCCACTGGGAGGCCACGTGGCAGACGCTCCCCCTGGATAAGTCATAAGTTCCCGCTTTCCTCTTCAAAGGGCTTCTTTTTAGCTGCTACAAGAGGTGAGACACATGGCAAGATGTGCCCAAAGATTCTGGGAGAAAGCAGCCTGCTCTCTCATTGGTTTCCAGCCAGTGAATGAAATCACAAGGGATGACTGATATGCCCATTGTCTGGAGAAAGTCCTTGATCGTCCATTGTCAAGCCATTTTTCTTTTTGTCTTTTTGTGATGGCTGTCACATAGGAAACAATCCAGGAAGCCAGAACAGTAATGCTGCCCAGACACCAAAGGTAGCAAAACAGAGAGAGGGAGAGAGAGGGAGAGGGAGCTTTCTGGTCTAATTTGGTCTTGTTTCATACCAAGTATAACGTGTTCCCCACACATGCTTGTAAACATTTTTTAAAGCCCTCCCAATGTAAAGTCCATCATTTTTATATCAGTATTGCAGGAGGTACAACTGCGGCTAAGTAGGTAAAGTAGCCATGCTTATTCCCACGCTTTTTACGGGGTGTCGAGGGATGTTACTCTGCAGTGTAGTTTAATGCGATCAGCCAGTGTCCAGGGATGCTAGTATTTTTAGGGAAATGCAGTACACTGTGGACTGTAACAGCAGTGCAGTTAATTCAGGGCTAGAGGAAGAGAAAAGAACCCGGAAAAACACTGAAGAGTTCAGGAACAGGTGGAAAAACATCCTCTGGACTGATGTATAGGCACTCCATAAGAAACAGTTGACGCCACCCAGTTTCGTAGAAGCCTCATTTGCCCGAGTCAGTAGACCAGATCCTGAGGCCTCACGGTTGCTCAGTAAGCAGATCCACCAAAAATGCTAGAGCTGTTATCTGATACTAGATATGTATGTATGTATATTGTGCCCACTCCATATAGGTTCCTGCAGAAGCCCATGGAAGGGTGCCTTGGCCAGGTGGTTACTTGATCGCCTGATTTTTGTCCAGAAACAGCCAGAATGCATGCAGTTGTAAGAGGACACCCATTCTTTAAAAAAAAAGAAAAAAGAATCGTGCTTTTTATTTCAGTGGTAAACCTTGTTTCTTAAACCCTGACATAACATGTGAAATTCAATGTTCATGTGCAGAGGAGAGGAGAGGAGAGGAGAGGATGCATATCGTATGCCTCAGAAACCAGGTGCCCATTGTTAAAGCCTCAAGTTTTTCCACTATAAAATGCATATCCTAATTATAAAGGGTTGTTGTTGTTGTTGTTAGTCATGAAGTTGCATCAGACCCATCGCGACCCCATCGACAACATTCCTCCAGGCCTTCCTGTCCTCCACCATCCCCCGGAGTCTACTGAAGCTCACACCAACTGCTTCAGTGACTCCATCCAGCCACCTCATCCTCTGCCGTCCCCTTCTTCTTTTGCCATCTGTTGTTCCCAGCATTAGGCTCTTCTCCAGGGAGTCCTTCCTTCTCATTAGGTGGCCAAAGTATTGAGTTTCATCTTCAGGATCTGGCCTTCTAAAGAGTAGTCAGGGTTGATCTCCTCTAGGACTGACTGGTTTGATCGTTATGCAGGAGATGACTACAGATTCAAGATCCATCAGTAATTCTCCAGTACTGAAGGCTCACAAAGATTATACTATTGTGCAGGTTGCACAAACCTGCCAGGATCTTTACTAAGGTGCCCAACAGTCCATAAGGTTGCTGAGCCTGGTCTTCTCCTGTGACTTTTGACAGCTGATCTACACAAACCAGCAGAAGCTTTTCAGTTTGGAGATAAGGATGGTTATTGATGAAATTCAGCTTCTGTTAAAGGTACAGGAGCAGGGACTGATAGAAAAGTTGGCAGCCCCTTTTATTGTCCCGTCAAATCACACGAAGAACACACTTGCTCATGGTTTTCCTTTCATTTTCTACCCGAAGCTGGCAATTTTTTTACGCTTAGCCCCTGAATGCTGTGGCCCTTTTTAATACTGTTATTATCAATGTTTTAACTGTAAGTGTTTTAATAGGTTTTTAATGTGTTTTATTATGTTTAATGTTTTGTAAGCCACCTAGGAAGGCCTCAGCACATACAGGCAGCCTATAAATATGTGTGTTAAATAATCAGCTGCCTTTCAGAACACAATAGTTATGCCCCAACTGCAAAGACTGACGAATCCTTTAGGGTTGGTGGCCATGGGCAAAATGTTGGGAGACCCCATCCTGACAACTACAACAAAACTTCAAGCAATTGCAGTTTAAGGGTCCTATTGAGAAATCTGCCAAATGTCATCGTTTCAGCCCCAAGAAAAGACAGCCCTCTTTTCTGAGGCTCTAAAGAGTCATCTGGGCACCCAGGGGCTTGAGAGGGATGATGCTTTCCAGGCGTTTTGCGGATTCATATTTTGCTATTCTTTGCTACTGTCTGGTTCTTTTGTTGCTTAAAATACAATAAAAGTATAAAATCAGAAAAAATAAAAGTGTTATCAGTTTTTATGGAATGTTGTAAACTGGCTAGAGGACTTTGTGGGATGGCATAGAAATGAAACTAATAACAATAATCATAATAATTAATAATAAAAGTGACTCTTGCATACTGATGGACTTTGAAGCGCTGAGTATCTGGAGACTTTTTTTAACCAAAAAAAGGGGTGCTGTATTTGATTTAAGAGAACTAATGGATTTTGTGATTATTCATGTGTAGGTGATGCCTCGCTTTAGAACA
Source organism: Varanus salvator macromaculatus (assembly GCA_023646645.1). Taxonomy (NCBI): domain Eukaryota; kingdom Metazoa; phylum Chordata; class Lepidosauria; order Squamata; family Varanidae; genus Varanus; species Varanus salvator. The sequence goes on along the minus strand of JAIXND010000674.1, from coordinate 39,597,781 downwards.
AAACCTGCCCCCTTTCCTCAGGATCCCTGAAGGGATGCATGAGGGAAATGTTCAGAGAGAATGCATCTTGAGGCTCCTGGACTTTGAGGTCACGTGGTGCTTTCATCTTGGCGTAATGTTTTTCAAAGGATTTTTCCATTTGCATTTCTCAGAAAAGGGAGACAAAAAAATGGATTTTCTTTCTTTAAAATGTGGATGCCTGCATGCTCAGGTAGCTCTTCCAGATAATGCAGTACCTGTCAGTTTTGGCATGTATGTATACCAAGTCTCTACAAATTGCAAGCAAAGTAAATTTGTATGTAATACAGGGTTGGAGTTACAGGATTTTAATCTTCTGCAAGAATCCTGTATTTTCTCTCCCTAATTTCCCTTGGAATACTCACCAATATATTTTGTTTCATTCTCATGGTTTTGTGCCTCGCTTAAGGTCTAAGCACACATTTCATGCAAAATTCCCTATTAGAATCACCACCTCTTCCAGCACCCCTTTCTCTGCATACATTCTCAGTAACTACAAACAGTTTAAAGGCATAAGAATGGACCTCCTTTAAAGGAAAAAGAAAAAAAGCCTTGCAGGAAGCCCTCGAAGGGATTACATGACATGATGCAACAAGAACAGACCTCTTTGCAGCCTCTTTGGGTTAGTGCCTTCTACACATGCACAGGTGACATCTTCGAGTGCATTGCCCCAGTAAGGCTTCACATTTGAGATACAAACAATGTGCATCCCCACACTTGTACAAGTCTGAAAACAAAAATTGATAAAAATCTGCAAATGTCTTGCACTTATTTTTGTAATGTGGTGATGCTTGGGCTGTCAATCCAGAGATCATGGAAGGAAAGAAATGTAAGGGAAAGGAGGGAACAGCCATGGCACAGTGGGGAAAGGAGATAAGATGGCTTCCATCACCAAGTCCCCTGAGACACCGGATGGAGGACAGAGAAGAAAGGGAAGAAGATAACCCACAGTGAGTCCCAATGCCTGTCGGGTGCACCATAGATCGACCTGTGAACAGCAGCCAACCTACCATTTGTTACCTGCAGGGGAAGTTAGCGCGTTGTACAACTCTGCCTGTTATGCCAGAGCCTCTCCCCACAGATCTGCTGTGAATACTGCAATTCAACCCGATACCCATGAAGCATTAATAAGAGAAGAGAGCATGTATTTTGTGTAGCATAACATTTATTATATTATTAATTATTTCCTTTCTGGGCATGTGCAGAGGACATTTCTGCCACTAGCTGCTTTGAGATCAGTTGGCAACTCAGGAAGCCTAAAGAGCTGGCTTACAGACCTTAAGCCAAGTGAGACAGTACCTAACGTCAAACCAATTATTGTTCCTTCTGGCAAAAATGTGGTAAAACTACAGCTGCTGAATTAATTTCATACTGAAAAATTTCAGTCATAAAAGTCACAGTATAAATAATGCCTTTATTTGTTGTCTCCCCAGTTCACAGTTGCTGAGGGTGAATGTCTGAGTTTTTAGAGAGAGAAAAGACAGTGGTGGGCAAGAAGGAATCTTCTGCTTCTGGGGGAAGATGTGGCATAAAGCTCAGTCTGCCATTTGTTTCAGCCAGAAAAATGATGATGGAGACTGGTTTGTGGACAGCAATTAGGTTAGAAGTGCATCCTATAGCATATAAGCAAGGGACATCTCTTAAAATAAAGGATTGTCCAAAGCATCTAATAGTTGCCCACGTTTTGGCCTTAGCTGGAATTCATAGGACCCTTTCAAGGCAGACAAAAAGGAAAACCTGCTAACCCTGGTGCAAACAAACAGATCTGTTTTAATTTTAGAAGGGGCACCAGGTACCCCTCAAACAGTACAAGTTAGTGACTGGCACTAGTTCCTAACATTAAGGTCTCCTAGGCTTAGATCAAGAAAACCTTTTTGTTAGAAGCAATGGGCTCATTACTGTGTCCAGAAGTCAAAGCGGAAGGTGAGCTAGACAATAGAAAAAAGGGGTGGAATGTGTTACTGAAATGCCAATGTAAACAAGTAAGATTAGGCATGCAGCTGGTGAGAACCAGATAACTTCTGGTCCAGCGGGAGGCAGTATAGAAAAAATGAGGGATGGAACAGGAGGTATGAATTCATCAACACAGTGGTTAGTCATCAAGCCAAATGTTCAGACCAATTAAGTAATGTCTGGCATTCCCACTGTCTGGCCCACAAGTAGGATGATCCTCCCTGAGGGTGGAGCTCACCCCTTTTGGAAAAAAAGAGAAAAGGGCTCTAATCAACTCCTGACAAGGGCAAAATCTAACTCCACCAGTCAAAGAGATCACTAATAAATGCTATTTGTCAACAAGTTTATTATTACTCACTCTATATTGCAAAGTCAGCCTTACTCAATAAAGTTCGGTATTTTAGAAGTCTTTCACTTTAATCTGCTGCTAATGGAAAGGGAAAGGGGGAGAGACCTGCCCATGACAAATACAGAGGATGGATGCTCTCTCTCTTCACATCTTTTCCTGTGTAATGCTTCACCACTAAAAGAGCTGAACAGTTCTGCAGACAGAAAGCTCCAATATGAACAAGCATTCTTGACTAAACAAGGAAATGCATCCATTGTCGAAGGTCCTCTGTACTGAGAGCAGTGGTGCAAAGGGACTCACACACTCAGGGATGCAGCATTGGGACTTTCTCTAAGTTTAGCTGGAATCCCCCATCACGGGGGAAATTAATATCCCCAGCACTGGTTTGGGGTGTTTGGTCTTGAATGGACCATTAAGATGCACTGGTATTGAGAAAAGAAAACACAAAGCAAAAATCAAAGATATTTCCCTTGTAGAGATAACACTTCTAGAACTAGTGTGTTAATCCAGATCAACACAGCTCTCCACATTCTGGATTCCTTTTGAAGGCATGACTATGGCAACTGTCATGATGAATGTCTTCCATTCAGGAGGTGCCACAACACTTCTGATGGAAAGGAAAGGCATCAAGCGCATACTATTTGGCGGCAGGATAAGAACAAGCACTTCGGAGTTTGCCATGGACTCATACAGAAATGGACTTACATTCCGGGCATTTGGTAAGGCCAGCAGGTACAATACGAAGAGACCAACAGAAACCTAACTTTTAGCCACTTGGACAAACATGAAAGAACAATTTGCTTTTCAGATACCTATAGTAATATAGACTTAGACACATGAGCTATTTGCTGTATTCCTTAGTCCTTCCTTCTCACTTTTCAGAGGGACTGTTTCATGACCATCCTGCACCTTTTCTGCATTTGTGGCATCTTCTTGCTCAGTAATCATATGTTTTCTTATGTGTCCATCATCCTGATTTTCCACTTTCTCCTTTTTCTTTGCCTTCTCTTCTTCTGCAAGCATTCGGTAGTTGTAATAATTCATGATGAAGAGGAATGTTCCAGCTAAGACCATCACTGCTCCGCATTTAATGAACATGTATTTGTAGTCCCCAAATGTGTCAATAAGAGTTCCTGTAAAGGGAGAAAGAGAAAAATCTTACTTAGAAACAGTACTATCACTCAACTGAAAAAAACATTACCAGATTCATCATGAATTTTACTTGATAGGTGGAATTAAGCACACAGTCAATGAAAATCAATCAAATCTCCATAAGTACTAACAACATTGACAACCTTAAGGGACATCTAAATTCTAGAGTAATTTCACGTCTGCATTTTTAGCAAGCATGTGTTCGCTTGTTGTACATGTATTTCATCTTCTACATTAACATGCCAATGATGTGTTCTTTGGTTCCCTATTTTCTTCTCCTTAATACACAGTGCTTTTAATTAACCACCTTGGTGACAATCTGTTGAAAGTGTGGTGATTAATTATTTCATTGTGTAATCATATGAACTAGGAATTTTGTCACAGGGAAGATATGCTCCCTAGTATGGTAAAAATACAATTTCATATGCTCTGGCTGAAAAATGTCACTCCTAGGAGCAGCCTAGTCCATATTCAGGCCATCATCCAGTAATATTAATGAAACATCAACCAAAGGCTAATTACAGCAATTCTCACTTTCTGCTAATCAGGATGACCTAGAGGTCTGCTAAACATATTCAGAGTTTTAATAAAGAAGGTACTGCAAAATTTAACAGTAGAAGAGTCTTGCCACAACCCCATTTCAGAATAAGAGAAAGTCATAAAACACACCTGGAAAAAATTATTTTGTTCATTAAAGCAAAACCTAGCAGTAGGTTATTAAACGCCAAAAAGCCAATCCATTTCCTGCTTATTAAAATGGGTGAAAGCAAACTGCAGAACTCATATTGCAAACCATTAGACAACACTTTCTTGGCTTCATTACCAGTTTTCAACAATTAGTGTAATCTGTTTCATAAAATTGTATTTTAGTTGGAAAAATGGTGTGTGTGTGTGTGTTTTATCTGGAATAAAATGAAATCTCACCAAAGAAGATACTACACAAGTGCTCATCCCACACAAAGATAAAAAAGAACTGAATTGCTTTTCAGAGTAGGAGAACTAAATATCAACAACATTGGCCTGCATTTTAATAAATCTTTTTCAATTCAGTATGGAGGCTTTAGTCCCACTAAAGTCAACAAGTATAATTTAGATTCAATCTGGTGCAGCCATTTTGGTGATTTGTAGATCTAAGCCACACAACCTAACCGCTACTCTGAGGCACAAGAGTATAATGCTGATCCCACACATTATAGAACTGAACATGCCATGCTTGGTCATTAAATTTCCGTGATGCAACGATCTTTTTGCTCTTCTACTGAGAGAACATAGGAAGGGGAATAGAATCATCTTGTTATCCAATATATGTGTGAGGATTTAAATCCAGCTTAATCAACGTGAACCAAAGAAGATCCACCAAAATGCTTTCCTGTAAACAGACGGAGAGATACAATGAGACCTGCCACTACCATGTTACGTTGGTGGAAATGACCTCTAGCACAACAGCAATGCCATCATTATATAATGATCAGGAATACAACAGTGTGGATTCTCTTGGCCTTGCTCTCCAGGGAAATGTCCTTGATTATCTTTTCTATTTCCTTCACTGCTGCCCTTCGCAGTCTCAGTCTTCATTTCTTGGCTCTGGTCTCCTTTTGAATTCATGACTAGCCAAGATGTGTAAAACCTTTCAGAATTTCAATTTCTTCATTGTTGAGAGTAAAGTTGAGTACTCTTCTGTGGTCATTTTTGTTTTCTTAATATTTGGCTGTAGTCCTGCTTCCGCACTTCCTTCTTTCACTTTCGGCAAGGGTCACTTCAATTCATTGCTGCTTACGGTCAATAATATGGCATTATCCACATACTATAAATTATTCTGCTAATACCCCTTCTTCCTCTGATCCTAATCCACTTTTCCTTGTATGTTCTGCTTACAGATTAAGCAGATAGGGAAATAAAATACACCCCCTCTCTGATGGCTTTGCCTAAAGAAAAATTCCTCCGCATTCTGTCTTAATGTGCTGAGGCACATGCGCCTCCATGTGCTGAGTCACATGCATCTCTTTCAAGACTATGCATAGATTCTCATGAACCACACAGTTAAAGGCTTTGCTGTAGTCTATAAATCATGAACTGATCGTCTACTGGGATTCTTTCATGTGGTCTACTAGCCAACATATATTTGCAACATGATTCCAGATGCCTCTTCCTAGTGCAATGTACAAGGGGTCTTCAAAAAGTTTCCACACTTTTTAAAAACTCTATTTATTAAGAATTTCTAAAAGAAATCACGCCACTTTTCTATATAGTCACCTTCCTTTGCGGTGCATTTTTCCCAGCATCATACCAACTTTTAATGCCATCAGCAAAAAATATATAAAATATATTTATAAAATATAAAAGTGCAGAAACTTTTTGAAGACCCCTAAGAATTTATGCTAGTTGTGGTGTCACCTTGGATACTGCATTGCATCTTTCAAAATATTTACTAAACAGATCAAACATTCGTAAATGTGTCTTCATCTTTGCCACATCCATTTCCTTCTCACCTTAGTTCTGGCCTCTGAAATCTATTTCAAATGTGCCATGAGAAACCTAAGCGGCTCTTGGATGGTGCAATAGTAATAATGTGCTTATTGTAGTAAAGAAGATGAAAAGAGTATTCTGGGCCATGAAAGTTAATATCTGGAGTAGAGGTCCTCTGTCTCCCAGGACAATGGAGAAAAGAAGACCTCTTGTTGCTTTTAATCTTCATCCAGTATCAATTTGAAAACTAGTATTGCTTGCATTTCGGGTCATTTTATGACTCCAGAAAAAAAACCTGCTTCAGGAAAGGTAAAGGTAGTGCAGGCATCCCATGATGTAGAATGAAGAAGGCTGTTGCGGTCACTCTAAAAAGCAGCTCCAGGTCTCAGTTTCTTTCAGTCAAAAATAAAAAGTGTGAGTTTCCTTCCTAAGAAGTTGTGCCTGTCCTTGAAAGTCAGAGAACATCTCTGGAATGCTGTAACATTTATGCCAAGGCAGTTAAAGAGCAGAGCCAAAGGCATGTGGATACACTCCCCTCACGCAGAAAATTAAATCCTAACTTCTTTAGTGTGCTGTGGGTAAAATACAAGTAAATACTACCCAGCTTGCACATGACAAGTTGGTATCGCCTGTTCCAACCAGGAGGTGAGCAACTTAATCCACACAACTCTTGCACAATATGGAATTATAGTTCTACTGTGATAGGAATGGCAGCAACTTAAGGCCTATTGCTGCACTGTAATCAACATGAAAAGTGCCATTGTGCATTTGAACCTGGGAATGGTTTCAGGGCTTTTATTCTGAAAGCTAAATGAAAATTGCATCTAATTCCCCCTTACAAACATTCTGTCATATTGACACAACTCCTGCAGAGCTGTCTTGGAGAGGAGATTTTGCTATCAGAAGGCTTTTTGTTGTTTGAAGATAATGAGCTTTTGATGGAACAGTTATATCTCTGAAGAACAAAAAGAGCAGGGATTATACGACAAAAACATGTGTACTTGCCACAGCGTCTACCCAGCCCCCACCCCAGAGGTGTCGTATTAGTTCAGAATTGTTTAGTGAACAGTTTCCAGGCGGTTTCTCACTTAACTGACCATATAAACCGCTGCTGCCTGTCCTACATTCTTGGGAAGAGGACTTGCAAGAAATGGAACCTAAAGATGAAATCAGCGGGGCTCACTTCCGAACAGACATTATAGAACTGCAATTAAGAAAGCAATTATGTATTCAGAAAGGTAGGAAGGCTGGATGGTTTCTCACATGCAAAGACACAAAATATAGCATGTGGTTATATTGTTCTCTGCACATAAACTCCTATTGAATAAACTCTCTTCCGTTTCTGGATGCTGCATTGCTGGCACCAAATTTTACCGTGGTGATATTTTCTTCCACATATTTGCCAAATCCATCAACAGAAACATATTATTCACGTTGATGTTTAGTTTCTACAACTAAAATCAAGGGGTCCTCATTCCCTGTTGCTTTCACTTAATAGGTTGGCAGGTTAGTTTAGGAACAGAAACTGTCTTGGTCACACTGTGCTGAGAGAAAGACGGATTCTTTCGGACCTCTCAGCAATATTCAGAGCCATTGACCATGGTATGCTTCTAGATAGACTGTCTGGGCTTGGGCTGCACATGCCACTTTGCAATCTTACTTGAATGATTGATTTTCCCTCCCTCTTGCAAATATTAGAACAAAAGGGGGTGATTCCATGAAGCAGATTGGTGGGAGGTTCAGGACAGGTAAAAGGAAGTATGTGTCCGCACAGCACATAGTTAAACTGCGGAATTCACTTCCATGCTACAGCAACAGCCACCGAGTTGGACAACTTTAAAGCTAGATTAGAGAAATTCATGGAAGTTAAGGTTATTCATGGATACTTGTCCTGAAGGCTCAATGCCAGGGACAGTTTCAGAGGCAGGATGCATATGCTGGAAAACACGGATGGAAGGTTGCCATTGCACTCATGTCCTGCTTGTGGGTTTCCCACAGGCAACTCACTGGCCACTGTGTGAACGGAATGATGTATTAGATGGACCTTGGTTGGTTTGCACATGGCTCTTTTTATGCTCTTTTTTAAAAATTACAGCAACACCTTTATTTGCAACTGGGAAAATACATACCAACATCTCCATACATACCAACCCAGCCACTAAGTCATCATCAGAGGCCCTTCTCTGTTTCTCCCCACAATGAAGCAAGAGGGAAGATAGTGAGAAGGAGGGGCTTCTCATAATGGCACCCTGATTATGGGACTCACTCCCATCCGAGATTTAGCTGGCACCAACCCTTTATTCCCTCAGGTGCCAGTTCTCTTTTTCATGATTATTTTGTTGCGTGAGCTGTTTTGGTTTATGCTTTTAATAGTTTCTGCTATTGCGGCTGCCATACTCTGATTTGAATGCCAGAAAAAACAATGTGAATATTTCTATATTATTAGGACATTTCAATATATATTATGTGTTTAGTTTTATGCTGTTTTTCCTTTCTTTTTGATTTTATTGTTATCTAATTGGTTGATTTTATATTACAATTTTATGGTTGAATTGCATTGTTTTAATTGTTGTATATTATGCTGTGAGCTATCCAGGGGGTCTATGGCTAATGGGCTGGCATACAAATCAGATAGATAGATAGATAGATAGATAGATAGATAGATAGCTCTTATGATGCCAGCAGGTGGTTCTGGAGACGCCATGGCAGCTGCATTATGAGGATCTCCAGAGCTCTCTTGTCTCCCGCATGCTGTTTTTACACCTGCTTGAAGCTGCTGGGAGAAGTCATCTGAAGATGAGGGCCAATATGGTCCTTCCAGTGCAGCTCTACCATTCCTATTCCTTTAATCCAGGTGGGACAGTAAGTGTTCTAAAGCTATGCCTGGTGTGGTAGTAGGCTAGGTAAGGTACAATCAAGTGAGACAGATCTAGAAAAAGATGAGGGCCAACTCATCATCAAAAAATGTAAGCTGCCTTGAACCCTTTGGAGAAAAAGGCAGGATATAAATCGAATGAATGAATGAATGAACTCATGAGCAGATCCAGCAGCCAACTGGATGGTGTTTACTTTGTTCTGGATTGTCAGGCCAACAGCATGCAAACGCTCTTGCATTTAGCATCATCCCTGGAGCCACATGATCTCTGTTCCTCAACAGCACTTTTATCAGGTTAAGCTGGTGAACCAACTGCAACCTTACCTGGGCAGGATTGCCTTGTTACCAGCATCCCAACTCTGATTACCTCCCAGTTGAATGCCTACAATGTATTGCCTTTGAAAATGGTCCCAAAACTCCACCTAGTTCAGACTAGGACAGAGGACTGTTAACTGAGACTGATCATCCTTTTAGGCCGGCACATCATCTTCTGCCATGTCTTCCCGTTCATTTCCAGGCCCAATCCAAAGTGTTGATATTAACCTTTAAAGCCCAAAGCATTTGGGGACCAGCTTACCTGAAGGGCTTTGTCCTCTTGTATGAACCTACCCAATGTTGTTATTTTTTATTACATTTCTATACTGCCTTAACCAAAGAGGTCTCTGAGAGGTTCACAACAGGACAGGGTCACCTTCTAAGAGTGGCTGCCAGTGAGAGGCCTTGCCAGTGGGGACACCTGCCTACAGAATTCCCTCTTCATCTTCTTCAATTTATACACCACAACCAATAGTCATAGCCGGGACTCTCTGGGTGGTTTATGGTTTCAAGGGAAGACTTCTTTATTCTCTCAGACTGTTTAGTTTTTTTTAGACCTTCAGTTTTCAAAGTATGTTTTTTGGTCCTTGCACTGCTGTCCTCTGCTGTTGCTTTTACTTCGATTTCATTTTGTAGTGGTTTTAATTTGTTTTAGATGTTATGTTTTCCTATATTTGTGTGTTCTGTGGTTTCAAGCTTATGTTGCGAACCACACAGAGTGCTTCTGTTATTGGGTGCTATAGAAATGCTATTGGTCAATCAGAAGAATATTCCTGAATGTGTACTAAGAGCAAGCACTCACGCATGATCCATGTTGCCACTCGCTGTTCAAAAATCAATCTAGGCATCACCTAGATAGCTAGCTGATAAAGAAACTTGAGGTCTTCCAAAACATGCTTGTAAAACATTACATCTGAGCAGTTTGGAAGTGCAGATTTAGCAATATTCATTGGCACTGGTTTGAAAAAGAAGCGTTGATTTGCTCCAACACTTTGGTTTCGCAAGATCCAACTTAACAAGCTTGTAGAGCGACTGCACTTTTTTGCTGAAATTTGGGTTTTGATCCAGGTGAGTTTATCAGAATTGCAATTTAGAAACCACAAGGAAAGGAAACTGGATCAGCCAAAGGCAGAATCGGAGAATTAGAATTCAAAGAAGTCCGATGCCTCCAGCTTGAGACAAGGAATTTACAGGCTTGTATCCCACCACCAAACAGAATAATGAGGTAAAGTGTAGAAATATTCTTACCCCCGATGGGTGGTCCAAGTAATATGGTAAAACATTCCACAATGGTGACCAGTCCTACGGCACTTGTGAAGCGGCTGGCTCCAACAAGATCCATGAGTGTTTCAAACAGCATTGCACAAACCATTCCAAAGGCCAGTCCAAAGAAGACGGAATACACAACAAGGCCTAGATAGCCTACTGCCAAGGGACAAAGGAGGTGGCAGGCACCATTAAAAGCAATGGAGAAGCTGAAAAAATACTGGATCTTTGGCCTCACCCATTTGCTGTTTGCAATTAGGCCAGTAGCTGGTCTGGCTATCATATCAACTATTGCAAGAATTGAAAGGAGGAAAGCTGCTGAATATTCATCAATCCCAATGTGCTTTGCATAAGGCGCCAAAAAGACAATAGGGGCAAAAAAGCCTAGGAACATGAGCACATTCCCTATCAAGTAGATGAGGAAGCCCCTGTGCTTGAAAAGTGAGAAATCGAGGAACTTGTTGAACTTTTCGCAGCAGTCTGTGTCATCCTTCTCTTCCTCTCCGGGGTCAGCCATTTCAGCAACGCCTCCGTCGGCCTGTTTCGCTTTGGCATCGGCTTGCTTCCCCATGGGCCCAATGGGCCTGAAGAGTGCTCCAGCCACGCAGCAGTTCAGCAGAAGTGCCCCGAGAATCATGAAGCTCCCCCTCCATCCAAAGTGGTCAAACAGGAGCTGGTTCAAGGGTGCAAGGGTGCAAAGCATGACCGGACTCCCTGCCATGGCAAGGCCATTGGCTAGGGGACGTTTTTTCAGGAAGTACTTCCCAATGATGATCACTGAAGGCTGGAGGTTGAGGGCAAGACCAAGTCCTGTTGTACAGGGAGGAAGAAGCAAAGGGGCAGATTAGGCAAAATGCATTCTGGCATCACAGAGACTAAATGGCTTTGGGGCAACTGTATTAGATAGGGGGAAAAAGTCCTACAACATCCAGCTTTCCCCAGCCTGGCTGACTGGGGAATGCTGAGAGTTGTTCTTCTAGTCAACAATGCACAGGATTGCACATTTACTGTTAGTCATGTTGTTCTTACATTGCATTTATATCCCACCTTTTTTCCTCTTGCGGAATTCCAAAGTGGCTTACAAGTTCTCCTCCTCTTCAATTCATCCTTACAACAACAACCTTATGAAGTGGGATAGGCTTCCTAAGGTCGTGGGCCACATGAATGACTGGCCCAAAGTCACACAGTGAGGACTAGAATCCAGATCTTCCAGACCCACAGTCCAACATCCTACCCACAATACCACACTGGCTCTGATGTTAGTCTGGAGAAGAGTCAATCTGCTGCTTGGTTAGTTGTTGCAATAAAAACAATGGAGAATTTGTGGTGCCTTTTTTAAAGCTATGTGGAGGTAAAAGCAGCTACAGTATGTGAGTCAGCTCTGCCGTGATTGACACGAGTCTCTCAACAGTCTACACACAGACAGGACTCAGCAAATACATGCAGAATAACGTTGAAGAGGTATCTCGTCAAAAAAAGCCCTTAATTGTTCAGTCATGGCGGGAACCATAAATTCACATGAGCCAACAGACATTTACTAGACGAAGCATTTAATATGCTTTGACTAGACACACATCAAATATTTTCTTGCATTATGTTTTCAAAACAATATTTTAATGCAAGCCAAACCTGTTTCTGGGCCTCTTAGGAATCATGACCAGCACATGGATGGAATTTGCCAGCCAGTTTTTGTTTCCAACAATCCATTTTGAATTTATTTTTAAAAACAGACTGTGCCACGAAGGGATTAAAGGAAATTCTGGCCAAGAAACCAGGCAAGAACTTTATTATCTCTTATAAACAAGCTGAACGACAACAGAAGATACGCTCCTGACTCCACCCAGATGAAATTAAGTCTGGTGCCACCTAGGGAATCACTATACAGTGGCTATTCATACAGAACACGTTGTGCTTGCCCAGGCAGCAGTAACAGGTTTCATCCGATTACATGATTAGAATGGCAAATGACTGGAAAATAATAATGTTTCCAAGCTGAATGTTGTGGAAGGGAGGCAAGAAGTGAAGGTTACTGTTAAACACCAGACCCAGAGGCAAAATGGGAACATGGCATGCAAGGGTCAGATTTGCTGAAGCAGTCGATTTCCCCCCTTTTCCCTACAAAGAACAGTAAATGGGATAATTAACCATATTGCAAATTTGTTGCCGGAAGGCCTAGCTTGAAGTCACAATAGTCTGAGCAAGGCAATTGAATATGCCTTCCAGACCTGAGGTATTGCATGGAAACACTTTTGCATGAAATGAATCCACCTTAATCGCATAGATCAGCCGTTCCCAACCTTGTGCCTTCTAGACACCTTTGGACCACAACACCCAGTCTGAGAGTTATGGTCTAAATGCCTTGGAAGGCCACCAGGTTGGGGAAGTCAATGCAAGACTTCCAGGTCTATAGACACTCTCACTGATTATTATTCATATTGTTATTACTATTATTTCTACACCACTTGTTTGTGTAAAAGCCATCAGGGCTGTGATCAGCAGATTCGAACAATGAAAACAGGGCACAGTCAAGCGAAGGTTAAAAACAGTGAAAGATTGAAACCACTATGGGCTCAGTCCGGCATCTCCTGAGCATGCAAGCCTCCTCCAGCACATTGGCTCACGTGCATCCAATGCAGGGCCAGAGGCGTAGAAGAGGCAGCCTCTGCCACGCAGCACTCCACACCCTGCTTGCAGCGAGATGGACGTATTTGGCCTCCTTTGCCCACCACCCCAGCATGCCCCCTTTTTCTGGACTTTAGAGTGGCACCCGGCACTGTTCTTTCCACCCTGGTCACAAGGGGGTCCAGGCAAGAGGTCCACATTGGAGTCCCAGCTCCACAGGGCTCAGGGCTCAGAGCTGAGACTCCGAGTAGCCCTATGACCCCACCCAGACAGTGCCAAGAGGCCATAGATTGCACCCCACATAGTTTGAAAAGGCCAAATTCCAAACATACACATCACACCACTTCTCCAGGCCAAAAGAGTAGTTAACAAGAGGGAGCTCATTCCAGTTTTGGACTGATGTAGGAGGAAGCCCTTTCGAAACTGCGTCTTCAAATGGCGCTCCCTTGCAGATCTTAATACCCAGAGGGGTCACCCCTTGAATAGCAGGTCCTAAAATCAACATCTTGAGCTTAGCCCAGAAAGGCACTGCCAACCAATGGAGGTCTTTCAAGACAGGCCCCAGTGTCATGCACTGGTTAGGAGCCTAGTCGTTGCCTTCCACACTGCTCGACTGGGTTGAGAGCTGGTGAGCAGGCAGACGTGAGGAAGCAGCGGAGCAGCAGGGCCATCTCCTCCTCACATCCTTGCTCTCTCCTGGTCCATACGATGGAACTCACACCAAGTGAGTGAGCACGTGGTGCCAGTGATGATGAGCAGGAACGGCTGCAGGACTCTAGCTGGTGGTGGATCCGGAGGGACACCAGGGCTTTTCCAGCAACCTGAGGAAGCTGCCAACTGCCAACTGTAGAAGGGCCACCTTCAGTCTAATGCAAGCAAGTGTTTGCTTTCATGTAGAAACCAGTATTCATCATATTAACACCTTCGGTGTCAACAAGTTGTTTTCCTGCTACAGCTTCTTGCCAAAATCTTGAATCCCTGACCTTTTGCTTTGTTTTTGATGAAGATCTCTTTATAGTCATCATGCTGGCAGAGAAAGGCAAATAAGAAAGATGGCAATTTTTTTCAACATGGTCATCATTGCTTATGTCACCCTGCATGCAAAGGGTATGAGATGGCCCAGGAGGCCCCTTCTGTTTCTATGTTTCTCAGGAAAGGAAAGAAGGTTACCTGTGATGAGTCCACCACAAATGTATAGCTGAAAAATGCTTGTGGAGAACGCCGCAGAAACCATCCCGATGCCACACAGCAGACCTCCAAACATGACCACCGGTCGGCTTCCATAACGGTTCACCAAAATACTGCTAATGGGACCTGAAGAAATTGGAGAAGGAGAAATAGGCATTCCAGTGACAAGTGTTTCCAAACTTTCAAACTAATTTGGTTATTCAGTAAGGCTTAAGTTGTTAGGAATGTGCTCAGACCTCGACGTTAAGATAAGGAAACACTGGGTACAAAATCTGGCGACGATATTGGGCACATTCATTTATCTAGCACCTTCAGAGTTCATGGCACTTTCCTGAATCCAGTAAAATAGTTCCCTCCCTAAGGAGTTCACAATCTTAATTCCAAGAGAATGAAAAGGAAGGAGAAGCAGAGCCAAACAAGGGAGCTCCTACCTGCTTAATGAGACTTGGTGCTTTTTGGAGAGGTTTAAAATGCTTGTTCATGGCACCCAGTCCATGGCACACACCACAACCTGGTTTCCTCCCATCCTCCTGACAGAAGAGGACCAAGATGCCTGGCTGAAGACTGGATAACAATGTAGGGCTTTTCATGATGCATTAATTTATTAAGGGAAATTATAACTGTTTTAGTATTTCTTGTGAAATTTTTCGTTCACCGGAACCTGTGTGGCATAGTGATAGTGTTGGACCAGCACTCAGGAGATCCAGGCTCTAGACACCCGTCAGACATAAAGCTTGCAGGGGACTTTGGGTCAATCACTATTCCAACAGGCTTTTGGACTCTCTCTTACACTACCCTTGTACAGATAATTTGCCAGCTGAAAAGATAAACTTCATGCAATTCACGAAAACTTATGGCTGCCCCCACACACAGTATCACAAGATCTTTGTTATTTATGATATCTAATTGACACTTTGAAATGTCAGAGAGGAAAAGGAATTGTATTTTATTAATTATTACATTTATATCCTGCCTTTCCTCCAGAACAACCACAGGAAAATACACGATCCTCCTCTCCATTTTAACCTCACAATAACCCTGTGAAGTAAGTTAGCCTGAGGGCCGGTGGCTGGCCAGGGAGCTTCATGGCCGAGTGGGGACCAGGATGTGGGTCTTCCAAATCGCAGTCTAACTCTCAGCCATGAAACCACACACTGGCCTATACCCTGATTCCACTCCTTGATCAAACTTATGGGCTGTTGCCCTTTTAATCCATGGTAAGCACCCCCAGTTTTGTGAAATACTTTGGAGTCCTTGAAATGTCTATGTCTTAATTAAGAGAGCTAGAGGAGAATGAAAACAAAAGAAAGAGCTGGCAGGGAGCTGGCATATACGTAATGCTGCAACTGAAAAAGCTTCAGAACCAAGAAAGCAGCCTCAGAGACCCAGTCAACAGCTGGTGAAGTTTTGTTAATATATTATGTTAATAACAGTAATGTTTGAAGAAAAGAAAGAAAAGTGAATAGGAAAAAAGAAAAAGAACAAATAGCAAAAAGGCAGGTGAAGATTTTACAAATGCAGCCTGATGCATGGAATAGGAAGGCCAATTGCCTCACTCCTACTAATGGGAAACCTAGAGAGAAAAGGAAATCCTCGGATTTCTTATTGCACCCAAATTTACTAAGAATCTGTTTTTGTGCGATTTTCCTCCTACTTAAGACACAATCACAGCACAAACCAGTTAGGCAATGCTCTATTAAGGCTTTTCTATTAAAGCTTTCTTCTTGCACATTTAATTAGAAGCTTCCTTGTGACCTCAGTCCTATGGAGGCGAGAAGCTGAAAAACTGAGGTTATTTCATCAGCAATGTTCTGCTTTCATTATAAAAAGGAACCTAATACAGGTAGATGTCACAAATAGGAAGCATAATTAAACTTCCAGTGAACCTTTGCTGAATAGGGTATATTTCTGAGTAGACATTATAGAAGACTCTGGTCACAGTGAAGGCCACTGTTAATTATTACCGTATTTTTCGCTCTATAAGACGCACCTGACCATAAGACGCACCTAGTTTTTAGAGGAGAAAAACAAGAAAAAAAATATTCTGAGTCAAATGGGCACATAATCACAGGCACATTCCCCATCTCTTCTCCATGGGCTGCACATCTGACAGACTTACTGCACACACATATTCGCTCTATAAGACGCACAGACATTTCCCCTTACTTTTGAGGGGGGAAAAAGTGAGTCTTATAGAGCAAAAAATACGGTATATTGTGTAGACAGACAAACAAATAACACACACACAAACATGCCAGGATCATGATTCTGGACACAGGGTCACTATGGGGAGCTGACAATTTAATCTAGCATCAGCAGGAGTGCAGAAATGCAAATCCATAAGCCATAGCTATTCCGCCCAGAGAGCTTCCACTGTGGGAGGTAGAAACATGAAAGATGGCAATGGCAATAACAAAAATGGTGGCAATAACAGTGAAAATCGCTGTGCTAAAGAGACATGCTGTGAAACCAACAAGGTTCGCACACAAGGAAGATTCCCTATCGTGGCAGCGGATGCTATTTTGCAAATTTGAACGATACCCAGGAAGGGCTGCTGCCTGATGTTATGTGGAAGCAGCACAGGGTGGACTGTTGCAGTGATTAATAAGGCACCAAGAAGCTGCAGCTGTCTTTTGGTTGCAGGTGACTTGCTAGCCATTCCACAATCCTACCTTCACAAGGTTTGTTCAACAAACCTGCTCCGGCTCCTGGTCTGAATAGTCAAGAAGTCCCATAAGAAAAGTCACTCAAGGTGGTTTCTTGTTACATGCAACCTGGGCCTCAGTGAAATTACTCCTGAATGGACCTACTAAAAGAGACTCTTGTGTTTACAGCCATATGAATCCCTTTACTGCTTGAAAATTGCAACAATACTCTTCCTGCTACAACCCTTGCATCATTAATGTCCATTCTTTTACACTATAATTTAGCAGAGTGCTTTTTATGGAATGTTTCTTTCATTCATTGTCAGGACAAACTGATTAAGCCCTCTTTACATGATCAGAATTCTGCGGCCAGCAAGCTCTTAATTCAACATAACCTTTCATTTGTTTACACATTGGAGGGTGAATTGAAGTCTGAAGCTGAAAGAGAATCGTTTTCAAGAGCGCTTAGCACCGCCAAGGCTCTTGAATAACGTTCCTTGGATCTCAGCATAAGTGCCTGTGTCAACACAGTGTGTCATATCTGGGAGACTGAGGTGGAAAGCATACAGAGCAATTTGCCAAAAAAAAAAGTGGGCAGGGGGCTGTAAATGAGCGGCTGGAATTGCTTGTCTGGGTTGACCGAGGCGGCTGATTCACCGTGCTATTCCTGATTCAGCAACTTTTAGATCTCTGACATTCCTGCTCCTCCTCCTCCTCTGCTTCTCCATTCCTATGGATAGTTTAAATAAGCTTAAACTTATGAAAGCTCAAAATTTAAATCCCCACAATGATAAAAACAGAGCCAGTATTTTAAAAAATGAAAATTCACCAATAAATGTATTAACAACCAGCCTGGCTGAACACCATGAAGGTTGTGGGGGAAAGGATTCACAAAGTAGGGTGCCACAGCAGGAAAGACCCTGTTGTTGGTTGCCATCAAATGTGCCTGTGCAGGCAAAGGAGCAAGCGGGAGGCCTTGATTGGTAGCTCTTAATGAACAAGCATATTTATGCATTTACTTTATTTATAGACACAGAAAAGGAGGTCCCTGCAGGTAGCCTGGCCCCAAGTTGTTCAGGGTCTCCTATGTGGACAATTTTACCTTGAACTTGGCCCAGCAAAGTACTGGCACCCAGTGCAGTTCTCTGGCCAAAGACGTAACATGTTCACAGTAGACTGAAACCCTGAGTTGGTTTGCTATTTTTGCTGTCTAACAAATAGTGAATGAAGCTGAAAATTAATGAATCATCCACTACATGGCCTTCTCATGAAACCAAGACACAGCTTTCACAATATTTCTCAGAGCAACAACCCTAAAAAAAGAGTAACCTACTCAGTGCTTTATGTCCATAGCCAGAAATGAAAGGAAACCATTTTCTGTGTGATTCCCCTTACGTATGAGAGGGTGGGAAACCCTCCCTGTGAAACAAAGAGGGCCATTTCCATGGCCACAGTGGGGCTTCTCTCCCGCTTCTGCCATCAGGGAAATTACTGTCGACCACCATGGTGGTTCCTGTTCACAGCTCTGCTCATGCTGAGGTTTCTCCATACAATCCCTCCCACATGCATGTTCCTGTAGAGAAACCTTAACGGGAAACAAGATGCACACAGATTATAGATACAGTCCAAGGTGGTCGACAGCCATTCCTGTGATGGCAGCAAATGTGGATTCTGCCTGCTTCTGCACACAAACTCACCGCTGTAAGCAACCTGGTTCACAGAGAAATCCTCATGAGCCCACAGAGGAAGAAAATAAGAAATAAACTCAAGTAAACTAAACCTTTCAGGCAACCATGCTGATATCAAAGTTATTGCATCTCAGGAACTGGGTTCATAGACAGCTGTTGTCACAGAAAGGAAAGAACATTTCTGCTGCTTTTAGAAAGCAAAGGTGATGATGAAACACAAATTCGTATCTGCAGATAAAGAGCCAGATCATGGATGGCCTTGCCCAATCCATACACATGTAAGCTCTTTTCTTAAGTAGTCTGCCGTTTCTTGTGGTAGAGCGATTTAAAGTAAATCATTGCATTTCCTTCCATAAATCACACCAGTTGAGTGACTGCCCTGCTTAATGTGTTTTATCAAAAGTGTGACAGATGTCCATTCATTACTGGTGATACACAAAAGGCCGTGTCACAGATTTTAGTGGCAGGCAAAAATACACTAACCTGCCTATGGGATACCAAGTCAAGTACAAAGGCATCTGTTAGGCTGTCCAATTACTTTTCACCTTGAGAGCAATTTTGAATTTTATGTTTTCTGAATGAGGTCAACTTTAATTCTGCACTAGCATGCAGTGTCAGAGAAAAAAATAAGTGGGAAAAAAGCCACAATTGATTTTAACTATCATAGCTGTACATAAGCGGTTGAACATTTATTGGAACTCCTTTTTAGCTTCTATCCCATCATAAGTCCTATAGGATTAGGCAATGGATCCATCTGTTCCAGCATTCTGGTCTCAGCAGGGATCAGCCAAATGCTTCTAGGAAGCACATGAGCTGGGCAAGAAAGCAATACCCAACATCCCCAGCAAGTGGCATTCAGAGGTACACTGCCCTTGAGCACGGAGGCTTCCTTTATCTAACAGCTGTGGAGAGACCCATCCACTATTTACTTTTTGAAGCAAACTGCATTAATGGTGCAACCCTACAAGGATGCCTATAACCCTCCAAACCTGAAAGATTCTGCGGATCCTATGTACGGCCTGAGGAGCAGACCTTCCTTGCTTTGCAGAAGCATAGCCAATTTAACTGTGGCACTTCAGAGGGGGACAGGGGGAGGCCGTCACTACCAGGACTCTGTATGCCGGTCCCCACCCTCCGACCCACCCTCACCCCCAGAACAGCTAACCTCAGAGCACAGCTGTTCCCATGCCTGCGGTGAGGAGAGGGTGGTCGGAGTGCAGAGTCCCAGCCACAAGGTTACAGCTGTTTTACAATGTCAGAGCTGGGATTCCAAAAACTCCCATGACCCTCTAAAGATGAAATAATTGCTCTGCTCATCGATTGTATCTTGTGAAAGAAGTGCACTGGGAATCCGTCCTACTACAAATCTATTTCATTGGATGCCAATATTTCAATAAGACACAGTGAAAACATTCCACCAGTTTTCCCATTATTCATGATTTTATAAAGCTATGTTGCCTTCAGTCACCTTTTCTTATAAACTAAAAGCCCCAAGAACTTTAGCGTCTCCTCATGGGAGCGATGCTCTAACTCTCTGATCATCATGGATACCTTTTCCAGCACAGCCTGATTATCCAACTTTCTTTTTTCAATATTTTTAAAGATCTAATATGCTTTTTGAATTTTTCTCTAATTTTTGTAATTTGTACTATATTTAGCAATATCCATAAAGGGCTTTGTCCAAACTTGCATTGGTTACTTTTAACATTTATTTTTAACAAACACTAAAATGGTAGTGAAGAAACCAACTTATCTGTTATGGAAAGAGGAACTCTGAATATTCACAACGGTATATACAAAGGATGCTGCACAGAAACTACAAATAATTATCTGCTTTTGAATATATACATATATCCCACTATGCATGTTATTGAGAAGGAAGATTGGGTTCACATGACACATGCATGATTAATAAGCCACTGTACTCTATTACCAATCCCGACACACATGCATGCGCACAAACACACACACTGTGGCAGGGCTGCTGGATGGTTTGCTATCCACCCCAGCCGCGCACTCTCACGGGGCTTGCATGTCACAACAACCTGAGGGTAACTGGGGAACTGACCAGCATGTGCAGGGTGGGCACATTCACTTGTGAACTGCCCTCATGCCATGAAAACTGGGAACAATGTAAATGTGAATCACAAGACTCTGCAAAGACCACCAGTTTCCATTGGATAACTTCATCCCCCTTAAGCTTCCCTGCAGGGTTTACACCTCACCTATAGTAGTGTGGTTGGGAACAAAGGAAAGTGTCTTATACAGAGTCAGGCCATTTGCCAGTCTGACTCAGTATCGTTCACACTGCTGCTGTCCAGGTTTTTGAGCGTGAGTTTTCCCTGCCCTTCCCAGAGATGCTGGGGATTCAACCTGAGACCTCCCACATGCAAGGCAGGCGGTCTTCCCACAGAGCTTCCCCACGTCCTGTTGCTGTCAGGCTATGAGCCACACTGATGATGGCTGACACAGGAACTATCCATATGAGCAGAAGCAACTATGCAACAGTGGCAGGCCAGGCTGCAGCATAAACTGGACCTTACGGGATGGATTTTGGTCATGCTTGTCCTGATCATATATTTGAGGACAGAAAAAGTATTTCCCCAGGCCAGGCTGCTTTCCCCAGTTGCATCTGGCTTTGCTTCAGTGCGAGTCATCTTGGTCTGGCTGTACAGGAAGCTCCTTTCTTCAGTGCACCCACCTACTTCATATGATAGGCCTAGATTGATTGATTGATTGATTGATTGATTTAGGGAACTTCTATGCCGCCCCATTCGCCGAAGCCTCAGGGCGGCTTACAACCACATAAATAACAATATAAAACAATATAATATAATATAAATTTAAGTAGATAAATTTATCTACTCTGACTAATGGCAGTTCTCTAGTCCTCTAGCTGAATCCGTTTGCTGAGCTAGAGCCCTTCTGCATGCAAAGCACAGGCTGTTCTGCTGAGCTACACCCTATGCCCTTGATGTGACTTAAGGCATAGCATGTTCTGTATTGCGTAGCTCAACTGTGAAAGGACCAGGAACTATGGGACCAGATCGTTTCTTGCTCCCTTCCGATGCCATGTTGCTATGCGTATCTATGAGTCACTTCTCCTAACCAATATGTGAAAGCGATCTGTCTGAAGATGCAGACAATACTATATAAGCAACATGGGAACAGAGCTCTGCCTTGTTCATTCTGTACAGCAGTCTGTAAAGCTGGCTTGCTTCTGAGTGCCGCCATCTGCACTGGCAATGCATTCAAGTCACAGCACAGTTTTGTATGACTGTGCAAGCTTGAAGAGGGACAAGTTTCCAACCATGGTTCAAATTATCCAGACAGAAATGCCACCAATCTGGCATTCTGTGCACCTTATCCATGTCTCCTGGGTCAAAAAAGTTCTCAGTGGTTTTATTTAGGACATCACCTGGCAAAACTACATAAAACTTTGATGGTAACAGGTGAGGGGAGCCTCCATTTAAAGTACAGTCAACACACGGTTTCACATGGATGCAATGCTCACAGAGGAGAAATACAGTATGACGTATTTCCATATTTCAGGAGTCTTTTCTTCAATATTCATTTGCCAGTGAAGTTCCAGCAACTTCAGCCTTATCAAGGCAGGACTAAAAGTGGGCAGATTCTCCATGTGAACAGCAGGAGGAGGGCTGCACCCAGTAAAGCCACCCCTCCAACATGCCTACAGTTGTATGTGCAAAGGCCTTCTCACTGCTGGGGTCTGCATTTACCCACCAATGCCAATGGGAGGAATTTCATAACGATGTGAGATGAGGGAGGAGGGCCCTATTCCTACTCACAATAGCAGTTGCACTTTTAATGCCACCCAAACTGGGCTTTATGGAATCAGAACAAATAGCATTTTTACTCAACCCATAAGGTTTGCTCAGTATCACGATCTAAAGAATGGTGTGTTGAAGAAACAGGAGTGACGGGTAAGCTGGAAGATTCTTCTCATGACGTTGTAAAGAAAAACTGGTGACCTAAATAAAGATAATTATCTATGGATGGGTGGTGTTAAGTATGGAGAAGCCTGAGATAAAGAACATGCCGACTTGTTGCCAAGCTTCCCTCCCTGTTGAGAAGCAACTAATGCGAGAGTAACTATCTTATCTACTCTAATTTCCATCAGTAGTAGTGGCTTTATTGGTCTGATGAGAGTCTTCTGAAGTAGTCCTTGAGAGCTTGCCCCCCTTTTCCCAATTACAGAAAGCATTCCTTTTCTGTGCCATCTAGAATTTATTGTCTGTGAATCCCCTTTTGTCCAGTTGCAGGTAATTATCTCCTTCTCTTTATGTAAAGCACATCAGTATTAGCATTACCTCCACCTGACTTTTGTCTTTCCCCTTTAAAAACAGATGTTAAGGAGAACTGCACTGAGTCTTTGTATGTTCCTTTCCTGCATCTCCTCAAAGGCTCCTCAGATGATAAGCCACCCACTCTGCACAGCATATTCAGTGGCTTTCTGATATACCCCCAAATAAGTTATCTTATTTGAAGAAGCATTGAAGTGTTGTGACCTTAATCCTGGCACCCACACATCTCTTCTCAAAGTGGATATTTCAGTCATCCTCACCTTACCTTTAACACTGCATAACTTTTCTTTCCTTCAAGCAGCTCATACCAGTGTTGTGCCTTCACAGCAAACCACTGTTTAGCTTAGGATGACAGATGAATTATATCTGGCTTACTGTCAGGCTGGTTGAAAAAGGCCACCATAAACAGCAGAAATTAGGAGCCATTAAGGGATGCAGGTGGTGCAGTGGTTTAAACTGCTGTGCTGGTTGATCGAAAGGTCGCTGGTTCGAATCTGCACACGGGGTGAGCTCCCGTGCGCCATCCCAACTCCTGCCAACCTTGCGGTTCAAAAGCATGCAAAGGCAAGTAGATGAAAAGGTACCACTTCGGTGGGCAGGTAACAGCGTTCCGTGCACTTCGGTGTTGAGTCATGCCGGCCACATGAGCACGGAGACTGTCTGCGGACAAGCGCTGGCTCCCTCGGCCAGGAAACGGAGATGAGCACCGCCCCCTGGAGTCAGGCATGACTGGACAACGTCAAGGGGAAACCTTTACCTTTTAAAGGCAGCAAATAGCCAGTTGTTTAGTTACTACATTTTCACCACTAGAGGTGAGGGTGTATTTGAATCTTCCGCCCAGAGCCCTGCAGTATTCTTCACAGCCAAATGAGAATCTGCTATTCTTCCTCCTCTCCAAAGTAGCCACCCTGTTATTTCTCTCTCCTGACACAGCAAGTGCTATTTCAGGGATGGCCTAGCCTGCTTCTGCAGCAGAGAAAACATTTTTGGGGTGTGGGCCAAGTACTGCTTTGCAGCCAGCCCTTCGCTGATGAGAAGAGGTGCAGTAGCCATGCTTGCCCTGCCATCCCTGACCTCTCCTGGTGCCTGGCCAAAGTGCCAGCTGCCCCCTGGCTGGGCAGGATTTGCCCACAATGTATCTTCCCCAGTGAGTGAAGGCACAGCAGGGCCTCCATGGGGTTGGCACACCAAGTGACTCAGCAGACACTGGAAGGAGACAAGAGACAACAGTGGGATTCCTGCTGCAACCCCCCCCCCCAAAAAGGCATCCAAGAAGACTCCACAGATCACAGGAGAACCTCCATGGGCCAACCTTTGCTAAAAGATTAACCAAGTAACTGCAGTCCTTATTCAACCAAACTCTCTCTGCAGAAATAACCAAATCACTCCTTGCTGCGTTCAAAGATCATATTTTCAGAAATACTTTTATAGATTTGCAATAAACTGCATAGTCAGTCAATCTAACTTTGGCAAGGTGACTCGGCATTATTGGCTTTCCCTCCATGAACACTCCATCGATTGCTACCGTGAACTGTAGGTTTTAGGTCAAGATCTTGGCACATGACACCTGGATTCAAGAGCACAGCTGGGCACATGCAGCTGAGGACACAAGGTATGGCAGGTGATCCCTCCCTGTCTCTGTGACTGAATTCACATGTAACAAGAAGCTACAGCAGGGCTTCTTGCCGCTGCCTCCATTTTAGATGTTTTACTATTCATGGCAGGGACACACCATGGTTCGTGGGTATGTGCAAACGCAGCAAGGCTGGGTTGCTGAGATGCTTGACAAGCCATGAAGAACTCAGGCGCCACGCCAGGCTTTGAGGGGAAGTGTATGTTGGCCCCCTCACCATTTAACATGAGGGCCAAACTATGATTCCATGACCAATAAAGACAGCAGATCACCTGCATGTATCTTATGTCCTATTTCAGGCCCTGTAATTATTGTTAATTAGCATGTCTCATTTTAGATGAATGAGCAGCTCATAGCATATAGGATATCTGCACTGACAAGTTAATTAGATACTGCATCTTTTCATCACTGACATGGCATTACTAATAACTGTGGTCAGAAGAAAAGCTGCGTTTTTTCCCTCTAAAATGTGAAAGGAAATGTTACAGGTGTAACTTCTATAAGCATTAACAATAGCCAGTTTTGAGATGCTAATTTCTTTGTAACTGTGTCTTTGGCGATTAACAGCTCTTTTACTTATAATGGAGATGCCTGTCTATTTTTTTTCACCCTTTCATATAAAGAATAGGAACAAATGAAAGCAGGTGAACAGCCTGAGCTCACCAACTGAAAATAGGAAGCAGACTTTTTAACTACCAGGCTAGTGTCTGGAACACAAGGAGTGCGGGCCCCTTCCAAACCATCAGAGGCGACCTCCTTTGGCAGGCCCATGAGACCAGTTAGGCTTTTACAAGCCCTCTTGTTTTAAGGATCTCCCCCTTTGCTGCAGGCTGTAGACACCTGGTCTGCTTCTGTCAGGCTGCGTCCCATCATTTTGCAGCGCTTTTTTCTGTACTGAATCCAGTAACACTTATTGTGCCTGATAAGACAGTTCTAGGCAAAGCTGGGAGTCAATGCTTTCATCCAGGCAATGAACAGCTCGGGTGGCATGGCGTGGGGTGGGATAAAGGGTTACCAAATCTAAAAACAATGAAACGGTAGGGAAAGGCGTGAGAAGGGCTGAGAAGGAAGAAGGACATGGAATGGAGCTAGACTTCATTCAGAATGTCATACTAGTTTGAGTCAAATCTGTTCTTTGCTTAGATGGTTGCTCATTATCAGGATACAAATGTTGGGCTTCTTTCTTAACAATGCAAAAAAGAAAATAGATTGCTCAGTGCTGCAGTTCGTTACCAAAATATTGAGATAATCAGAAATGTATAGTCATCTCTAGATAAATAGAGATTTTTTAAAAAGCAAGGGAAGAAGCATGGAACTCATTTCTATGCTGTGAAGGAACTGGATTTACAGGAAGGGAGCAAGAAGCTCCTAGGTTTCCATAGGACACACAAACCCGTTTACAGCTTGTATGTGATAAGAAGTTCCTGCCTGTGATGTAGCTGCAACAATCACATCCTGTCATGTTCGGAAGCACCCCCACCTGACAGCCACGACTGCAAAGAGTTAATCCTAAACAGCCTTCCTTTCCCATTGCTAGTTCATATTAATCTTGTTTTTTGTTTACTAAGTCTATCACAGCTCTGTTATTTCTGTCCTGTGACCTTGATTGCCATAGCAAAAGACAAAATGATGAAGCATTGTGATGCAGTGTAAGAACATGGAGATATTTCATCTGAATTGGTAGTGCTATTGTTAATCAGAACAGTGCAATTTTAAAAAAGAAAAAAAAAAGATTTACCTAGCCCTGTGCTGCTTAGCAAAAACATTCAAGAGGATCCAGTTGCAAAGCAAAGGCTTGATTTGCAAAGGCAATGTAAAGAAGAAATCTAAAAGCCAAATATATTATTATTATTATTATTATTATTGAAATCCAACCAAAGTTAAGAACTTTTAAATCTTAGTGATTGCATCAGAAGAATTTCTACTCAAATTAGCAGAATGTTAAATTGTTTGAGTTTGAACCATGCATTTAATGCTTTAATTTTTGTGCTTTTAAAAAAGTTTTCAAACTCCAGCATATATCATGCTGCTTCTAATGAAGCTGTGAAACACACATGCCAAATATTACTAGTATAATAACAGAAATATATTCCTGTATTGTCAATAACCTGAGCAAAATTAAAACCATGTGGCTATTAAATGAAATTCATTTCATTTGTTAAATAATTTAATTCATTAAATTTATTATTCATTAAATAAAACGAATACTTGCATTTTGATTTCAACATTAATTGGTTCACCTTTAATGTCAGTGGAACTTAGAATGGATCCTTAAATGCAAAGCTGGATCCTTAGGCCTGTCTTTTGATGGGCTGAAGAATGAGATGCATTATTTTTAATGCTTTATTTATGCCCCAGTTAGAATGGAGTTTCTGTACCTGCCACTGTAATTTATAGTAGTCTCTGAATAATAAAACATAGCTATAAAGTTTGGGATAAAAATGTTCAAGGTCAATTGCCAACTTTCAGCTTCCAGGATGCAGTATAATGACCTACTGCTCACAGTCTGAGCAGATGTTCTACAGCTGAGCATTTGCAAGCTCCAGGACAAAGCTTGCTTGGCTCAGAAACGACGGCACAAGAAGGTTCAGAATTACGTTTTCTGGCTTTTCCATATGATTGCAAAGGATAAGTATGCATGACGGCAAGGATGCAATCCGATGACCTCCCAACTTCATCTGGACCTCTGGGATTATGCAGAGTCCCAGCTCTGAAATCCTGTGATCTTAGGAGGTGGAACTCCAGAGGCTGAGCCCCTCACCAAACCCCATCCTGCCCCCCACAATTCTATGGAAATAACTGTCCCCCAGATTGGGGGAGGGGGGCTAGAAAGAGGGCACACTGAGGGGTGGGAGGAGAGGAGCTAAGGCTGCTGACTCGTGAAGATTCCCATCAGCCTTCTAGCCTCCTTCCCTTGACTGTAGTTGTAACTTTGGCCACCTAGTACAGGCTTTCTTCTTACAAAAATCTATATTTGCATTTATTTGTAGAATAACTATTTATGTTTTTTAACGAGGCATGCTTTATGGGCAAATAATATACTAAGATTGCAAGTTCAGTTGCGTTTCCTTGCATGGAACTACTTGTCCTAGAGGAGAGCGTATCTCCATGATCATCAAGTGCCTCATCTATCAAGTTTAATGGGAATTCAGGATGCCAAACTATTAGCTGTTCCTGCAGATCACCCCAGCTCGGACTAGGATGTAGCATTCCATGTGTACTTACTCATATGTAAGCCTTCCACAAATACTGGTCTGTTTGTTTCCTAGACTTTCATACAGCAGTATCAACTTCAACCTATTTAAAAACACTCTTTGATATTTATGAGTTCTTCCTTCCACATTTCCAAAATATGCTTTTCTTTTGGCCAGAACTACAAATTGCAATATACATGTTATTCAACTGGAACTGGAGGAAAAATCTTGGTTACTGTGGAATCACTATGATTTTTACTTTTTACTAAGAATTTCAAAATCAAAACCCAAGCAACAAGAAAACAAACAGATTTTAAAAAACTCTCTTTACCCAACATTGTCATTCTGCTGACAGAGGAAGTGGGAAGGGATGATTGTACTCACTCTCTGAAGCTCCCAAAAACTGCTCTAGAGGGCACGGAAACCCTCTAGAGCAGATTTTTAGGGAAATGCAGACCACTGTGGGGATAACAGCCCATCAGACCAACAAATATCCATTGCCATGACTTGGATTTAATCCTACACATCTTTCCATACAGAACTGATTTGAACATGATGACTTACTGGTTTAAAAACCTATGGGCTATGGTGCATGAGCATATCCATTTCTTCTGCTTTTAGTGCACAATCCATGATCTCCTACTTTGTAGGTTGCGGATCATGGCCTGTGAAAATGGACCTCTGGGTTGTTTAGGGGCTAAATAAACCTGTACTCAAAACATGGTTTTTTGCTGGATTAACCACTGGGTTGTTGAGTACCTAGAGTTGTTTATTTCATTTCTATACCACCCAAAGGCTGAAGCTCTCTGGCAAGTTTACAACAGTGCATAAAAATAATAAAATACCATTACAAAACAAAAAAAAAAAACTTTTCAAAAGAAATATTTAAACAATTAAAATGCATTGTTGTGTCATGTAAATCCGGTCACTATCATTAAATTACCCCTTCAGTCCAGCACAGATACCTCTCTTTTCCTTGTCAGTTTTAATGATAGTTTAGTGCTGTATCTTCAACAATGTTCACCATGATGATAACCATGTTCCATGTTAGTTAACCATGTTAACTAGGAGTTACACAACCACCTCAGGTACTTGCTTAAGATCAGGAAAGTTCAGATGATAGCAGCTTCAGGCTAACACTTTTGCCTTGCTCATACATGCAGAGGACAGACTAGACGCCTTGTCGTATAAGCAATCTGGGGTCCAAACGCAGAGTGCCTCTGTAATGAGGATCATGCTGAGGAGATGGAGAAAAGCACATCTCAGTTATCTGCAGATGGAAGCTACTAATAGCAGACAGAATATTCATTTTTCCACACAGCCATCAAATGCAGAGCAGCATCAGCTGACTTAAGTTAGCAGAAAATGATATCAATCGAGCTTTGATAGCAATTATATAGCATCTGGCCACTAACATTATTCTTCTCCCAAAGTATCTAACATCTTTTTTAAGGCAACTTACAGAGAAATTGTACCACAGATTTGTATGACTATTTGTATGCAAACAGAAAGTTACCAACCTGTATTTATTGCATTTCTATCTCACACAAAATCTGACATTTTCAGTAAGTCTTTAAAACAACAAAGAACAAAAGGCTAACATTTCTGGAAAACTCAAGCAGTCTCTTTCTTGTTATGTGGACTAAGAGATATCATATGATGTAGATAAAAGGCACATGGCAGAAAGCCAAAAAAAGGACAGAAGTTCAACATTTCATCTGTGTTTCAAGGAACGAAGGAGAGCAAACAATAATGTACTGTTTATGTAGATCAAAGTATCTGATACAAAGTTTAATTCCCAGTCATTGTCATTGGACCTTTTCTTGTTTTACGGTCAATATTTGGTCATCATACCTAAAGTTGTACATTAGTCTTTGAAGCACCACCCTGAATTGGGGGTGATGAATTAATACAACTCTGCAATATCCAATATGCCTCTATTACCATGCTATAAAAACAGGCAGCCCTTTGGAAATAGCATAGTGCCATGCTGAATTTTCCCAAGGTTCAGTTTTTGCTTTGCAAGCTATCATTTCAAGAAGGTCAAAAATGTTTCTCTCTCTGTTCCTTGTTCCAGGCATTGTTCCACTGATTTAAAGTTGGTGGTTAGGAAATGCATCCCAAACGGTGGACTGCATTATTTCAGTGGGCTGTACATTTGAAAGCTCTTTCCACAAAGAGAGCAGGAGAGGAAAGTCACCTCTGCAGTGTAGATGGGAAGATGCTTGCATTTCACCGCTGGTCCACCCAGCTCAATAATGCCCATGTGCACCAAAGGGCTACAGCTCTCTGGCCATTCAGACCAAAATGCTTTTCTGCCCTACTTCTGCAGGGTAAGCTTGCCCTCTACCACAGACCTTCCCAGGATTCATTCTTCTCCTCCCACTGCCTTCCCATTTGCTGGGACTTACTGGGGGCATGTAAATGAAAATGCTAGTGAAACATGCCCTCCCACATTTCTGTTAATATAAGGACTATCAGGAAGGAAGTTCCAGATAATTAGTTGGCATGAATTATTGAACCAAACCATCAACAAGCTCAGTTTGGGAACAAGCACAGAATCCTCTTCTCCAGCATCACCACAAAGAGGTTGGAAGCTTGAACTTTCACTTTCAGCTAATTATTTGTTTCAACCAAAGCAGTTAGTGTTAGCTATGGCTCAAGGAAAGCAGGATTGTAAAACATGGCCTATGTCCCTCATCATAACTGACATTTGCCAACCTTGGAACTGATGGCCCAGTTCACACTAAATTGTAGTTTAGCACTAAGTGAACAAGCAGAATAAGCTACCAAAAATATGGGGCTTACACATTCCCCCTCCTTTCTAAGATGTTTTATCTTTTATTTTATGAACTATAGCTTTCTGTGCCATTCAGATCAGTACCTGTGGTTGATCTGAGCTATAGTTAATTCAAAAAGCCAGCTTCAGTAATGAAGTTGGCTAGTCTGAAGTTCATCAGAACTAACATCAGTGCCATGATCCTGGAATTTACTACTCCATCTTTAGAGGATGAGGTCAGGGATCCATGGGAAGAAAAGAGGGAGAAGGGTCTGGCTGCAAAACCAGTCCCACAATCCTCAGTGCCCAGGCAGATGAGGTACAAGAGGAACTAATCTTACAGTTCCTCTCTAGCTTGAGAAGGTCATGCTGCCATCCTGGGAATTAAGCCCAGAAACTAAGACTAAATCTTCCTTGTGCCATTGGAGTTTGGAGCTGGTGAAGCAAGCCATGCCAATAATCTGAAGGTTTGCTCAGCAGAAGCAGAGCCAGCCAGCCAGATGAACTTCTAGCTCTATTAAGGTCTGAGCCTGGGTTGAAACAGCAAACTTTGAGTCTGATTGTATAGTTTGTCAACCTGCGCTTCACAGGAAGTTATCCAGAATGCTGTTTGCTTTGCTTGAACTTTGCCTCATTGAACCTTGACCTCTGTTTTGCATTGAGTTTCCTTTACTGGAACTAGAACCTTACCTTGCATGCCTTCATGCCAAAAGCTAGTCTTAGACTTGGTTGGCATAGGCTTGCTTCTGTTGCCAGAGCCTAAACTTGCCACAGAACCCCGCTGGGCTAGAACCTCACCACTAGGAGCAAAATAGCCAAGCACAGTTCGCCACTTCAGAAATCATGAGAAACTGTTGTCCAGTGAAAGCA
Organism: Varanus salvator macromaculatus; assembly: GCA_023646645.1. Lineage (NCBI taxonomy): Eukaryota > Metazoa > Chordata > Lepidosauria > Squamata > Varanidae > Varanus > Varanus salvator. The sequence goes on along the minus strand of JAIXND010000674.1, from coordinate 39,566,443 downwards.
GCTTCCCACTTCATCCTGGCACAGAAAGCAAGGCCAAAGGTCTTGCCAAAGCAAGGTCAGAAGCAGGTTTACAAAAGAGTAAACACAGCTTAGTAAGAAAAGAAAAACTTCTGATCTCCAGATGCACTGCAGAGGGAAGCTGCGAGCACAGAATCCTTAGGGCTGTAACTTAGCATTACTAAGGGCACAAACCACCCAAAGTTAAATGCTGTGAAGTTGAATGAAATAGAACAAAGTCATGTGCATTCAATTTCTTAGCAAAAATTAGGGATAGGGATAGGGTTGTTAATTGCAATTACGGTTATTAATTGCAAGCAGGACTGAGGTGTATGCCTGAGCAGGTGCACAAGCTCATACCCACCAGATTCGGCAACTGTGAATTAAACTAACCCTAACCCTTACCTGCCATTACATGTGCACTGGGCCTGCTCAGTGGGCAATTCTGAGCTAGACGGACCAATGCTCTGACTCAGTTAGTGGCTAATTTGCCACTGTACAAGGTGTTACTGCTGGTTTCCAAGGGCCCAAACAGTTCAGGACTGGTTTTCTGAGAAACGGCCTTCACACCAGCCTCTCCCTTCTGAGGAAGAAGCCTTATTTACTGTACCACAGCCTACCAAGGCTGTTTTGACCATGGTGTGGGGGTCTTCTCAGCTGTGGCACCCAAAATCTGGAAAGATCTCTCCCTTGAGATCAGGCAGGCCTCTGGTGCAGAAGAATTTCTGCTGAGAACTAGAGATGCATCTCTTTTCCCAGGAATCTCCCTGACGAGCATTGTCAGCTAACTTTGCTTGTTATTTTACCTAGATATTTTATTGCCATATTACCATTTTACTGTTCTTTTATGGCATATCAGGCTTTTAACTTGTGAACTGCTGTGGGGTCATTCTTGGTTTCCTAAAATGAAAAGAGATATAGAAATTTTCTAAAAGAAATGTGTTCAAAGGCTAGGCCAGGGAAGTGGTATACCAGGTATATTCTCATGTATTTCCACGCTATATTAAGAATGTCATCAATGGTGCTGTTGGGAAACTAGAAAGTGCATCATCTGCGACCAGCATTCAGAGGAATGACATCAGAAGACTCTTCTGCACAAGGCAAATACAGCCAGTCCCCCAATTAACGAATGGCGTATTTAAGGACAACCCCTGCTTACGAACAAGCCAACCTGGAAGTCCCACCTTGTCTTTGAGTGGCAAGCAGGTGCCCACAGGTGGCAAACACCAGGCAGCAAGGAGAGGAAGAAAGGAGAAAAGGGGAAGACTAGGAAGGGAAGAAGGGAAGGAAAAGGGGAAAAGTGACAAACGGCAAAGTTAAGACTGCAGTAGTTCTTCATGCTCATGGAAAAACTAGCATATCCAAGCCACTGTGTTTCAGATCACATGGAGTTGGTGATGCCTTTTGTAACTGTGCAATGTATTTGTTTTGTAACCATGCTTCCAAAGCATAAATGGTACAAGTCCTTCCTCTCCAGCAACACAATCAAACCCTGATTCTCCAACACTAGTGCCATCTCCATCATCATCCAGTTAATGTTAAGACGAATGTCAGTTCAGGAAGTGTTAACCTTTAATAATCTTTTTTACTATTTTTCCTACATACAGACTCTCTGTCTCTCTGCAGTTCCTGTAGTTACTTTATAATTACCGCATTATTATCATTAGTACAATGCTGCATTGTGTTTAAGATGTTTGAGTGTACATGGAAGTGTTTTTTCAGTGTTTATATGCTTTTTATATATGTGATCTAACTTACATACAAATTCAACTTAAAGATGATCTCAGGAATGGAACTTGTTCTGAACCCAGGAACTGGTGTACCAACAACGCAAATCTCCACTAGTCCAAACAGCCTTGATCACCCCATCACCCTGCCTCAGTCATAGAATTTTGCTGAAAACCGAGCCATTGTCCTCCACTGGCAGACCTCCTCTGTCTTCCTACTGCTTCCTTCATCCTTTATCCTGATGCAGAAGACAACTTAAGGGGAAAAAGCAGAATAGTTATATTTTCTGATCTGCCTAGGAGCATCCAGTTCATATTTTGTGCAAAATTTGGCATACCATGAGCCCTTAAAAATATTTCCTTTCCTTTCCGTTCCATTTCATTTTCTTCCAATACTACTTCTTGCACTTCTGGGTTAATGCGAAGGAAGCATCACAGCAGTATAGCTGTCGTCCTATACAGAGCAGACTACAATGCCTAAGGGTTTACAGTGAGCTCCACCTGCATCTGGGGTCTCCAGTGTGGCACCTATGGGCAAAAATATCCCTGCAGACACCTCTCATAGTGCCTACCAGGATCCCTACCCATCCCAATTTTTATGTTATCTCTTAATATTAAAAGAAAATAAGTGGGAGTCTGGCAACCTGCAAAGCAAAGGACCCCACACTCTCTTTATTCAGGTTGCAAAGTGCTTTTCTTTTTGGGGCTCTGCCTTATAATTAGGTTCTTTTTCTCTCACCACTCTGGGAAATCACCATTTTGTAACTGGCCATGCCCACCAGGATTGCCATTTGTAAATGAACAACCTCCCCGACCACCACAGCAATTCTGTGACAGCAGCCATGGCATTCCGGTAAGATTCAGAATGCTTGGGACCCCATCCTCATAATCATCCAGATCAAGGAAACTGAGCAAAGTCAGGGGTCACGCGGACATTCCCCCACTTGCTCAGCTCCTTCCTACCTAAAATAGTATCAGACCCAGAGAACAAGGAAGAGGCTGAAGGGGGCCGAGTGTAGGTGTTACCTTCTCCATCTCTACCCATCTAAAGATGCCTCCTTGCGCCAGAGCATACATGGGAACAGGAGCAGCCCAGAACCAGGAGTTCTTTGAACTCTTGCTACATCAGCGTTTCTGCATCGGGAATCCAAGCGGAGATTCCTGTCACTGGTTCATGGCCACCGTGTCTACAGTCGGGGGAATACAAATAAGCCATTCCCACTTTATATGCTTCATACACGCAACACAGAATAGAACTCTGTGTATATAACTATATTATCCTGGATTTCTACTTTCAGCACAAATTGCTTCAGAGTGTTGAAACAATCTGTTTAATCAAACATTAACTTTACAATCTTGTCTAAACCAATGCCCAGATGCTCTTCCAAGGTCTCTTAAATCAATCAAAATGCTCAGCTAAAACTGCAGAGGGTTTTATCCTCTACTTAAACAGAATTATACAAGAAAGTATGTATTTGCTTGTATTAAGCAGTTTCTTTATTGTTAGATATATGGGATTCAGAAGGGTGGCCGAAAGAATAAATGCAACAGTAAAGATTTTTTCAAAGTTAAGGGACACAGAAAATTAACTGAATTTGGTGCAACTGCCATAAACACGCATCTGGCAAGAGGTCCTGAGTTTCACAGAGCCAGGTTTCCAATGGCATATTGACACATGCAGTTGAGAGAGAAGCCTAATCTATTGATCTGGTGAAAACTAATTCTGGCCTTGTAGGCCAGAGGTGGAAAACTTTTCCGTCTTACAGCTTCATTCTCTCATGGTTAACCTTCCAGAGGCCAAGCTGGGCAGGGTTGCCCACACTCTTTCATGCATTCAAATCCATTAATAAACACTCATGTGCATGTGCATTTATACAGACACACACATGTATAAACAGCCATACTCACACATGGCACATACCCCTTCACATATGCACACCTATGTTCTGGCTCTCAACCTAGCATCCCACCCTCAAGCAATTAGATTGGGGAAAACCTCTGATTACTACCAATGAGGAGAGATTTACTAATGGAAAGGTTATGGGGTACAGGGGGAGCTGCCCCTCTTTTCATTTGTGCCTCATTGAAAGTGGCCCTCTGGGGAATTCAGCTTCAACCCACTGAAGGCCATTTTCAAGTCAAGCTGCTCTGCAGGAAAGCAATTTTCAGTGGGGAATCATAGCATGCATGCATGGGCGAGTTGACCCTTCCCTCTGCAGCCATGTGGCACAGCACATCACCACTCCATAAACGCCCCCTGTGGCAATGAAGCCTTGAAAAGAGGCTCTCCCCGGCTCCTTTTGAAGACTGACAGCTATACAGGAGAGTGAGGCAAGGACTGGAGAGTGAGACCCACATCAGAAGTGAGCAAACCTCATTTTGAAGGTTTGCTAAAAGCCAGAAGCAGGGGACAATCTGCAGTCTGGATTTGTGCAGTTACTGTAAACATCACTTTGTGGAACAAAGAAAAGGACAGCAGAGCTCAGCTATTGGGGAAATTTGCACAGCTTTGTTAGTTGAATTTCTGCAACTAGAAAACACAAATTCTGCAGACAAAAATTGCTCATCTATGCAAATACTGAAGTGCCTTCATGGTATTCCTATTTTGTAAACGAGGACCCAAGCTTGAAACCTAAATGGCCCTATTCTCAGGTATTATACTTTTGGATGAGACCACACAGGTTCTTGATACATACCAATGGCTATGGTTCATTAGTTGTAAAGAGAGTTTTCGACACCATTTGAGCTTTTTTGAAAATACTATGGAGGTAAACTAAATAACATCACATTATTGTTGACCGAACACTTGACCTATATACGTATTTCAGAGAGTCAGAGTGGCTTCTTCCTGCATTATCTTGACAACCATCCCTCCCTCTACAATGACATGAAACTAGTAACCTTTGCTTATTGTCTTCTACTAGCACACAGCTCAGATGTTCATCTTATAGCTGCCTCTACAAATCAGAAACGTTCTCCCCGACCAGCACAGTTGCAGCAATATAAATGTGGACTATTTTGAACCCCATCTGATTAGTTAATGATAGCTTTCAGGAATGTCCAATATTTGGTTGGGTGCAACAGACAGATAGCTATTATGACACAAATATTGACAAAGATTAATCCTTGTTATTAGCATATTTCCACCCCACTCTTAACCGCATTCAGCCATAATGAATATTCAGCTAACTTAAATTCCATACATTTCAGTGGATATGATTCTGCAGTAGGCTCTAATTCCAACCACACTTTTTTCGGCAGTATAATTTGAAGTCTCGTGTCTTCTACTTGAAAGGCAAAACTAAGGAGATAGTTCTGTTTTACTCACCTCCAGCATATGTAGCGGCCAACATAATTGAAGATACCCAAGCAATTTCACTGTAAGATGTGCCAAAGAAATCCTGGATTTCTTTGTAGAAGATTGCTATGCCTTTTGGAAAGGCATATGAAAATCCAATGGATATAAATGCTCCGAAAACCACTGCCCATCCCCATCCTCCATCTGGAGGGGAACAGGCTAGGCTTGTGTCTGCTGGAGATGGCATATCAAGGCTAAAAAAGCTCCCTGTAACCACTTTTCTGGAAGCCCTGAAAAACAAAGTGCACACCTACAATCAGCTTGTATCGCATTCCCACAAGCAGTTCACATACTCTTACACAATTCCTCCTCTCCTTTTCTTAATCATCTTGGCCTTCATATTAAGACCTGCAAAACCTGATAGCTCCTGAAATACATATCATCTATCTTTTGGCAATCTTAAGAAAGCTTTACTCACCAATCTGATTACGGCTGATTTCTGTGGAGCTAAATTCCCACTGTTGATGGTTGGGACTGTGCCACTGTTTCTTTCCATATTGTGTTTAGGATTCCTACCATCAGATAGGAATGGTTATGTCCAAGAAGGTGGATGGTTTCTCTACACATTAGCATGCTAGTCTTTAGGCAATGCTGTTGTGTAAATATTTGAGGCTGTATTGAGGTTGCAATCTGTAATGGTGATAAACCATCCACCTCTGAAGTGACACAGACCACAGACTCCTGGTCCATTTCTGAGCACAATTCAAGGAGCTGGTTCTAAAGTCCTGAATAGTCTGACATCAGAGTATCTTAAGGACCACCATTCCTCTATGATTCTGCCCAACCACTGAGATCTTTATCGGTGGCCAGGCTGTGGGTTACCTTCACCTGGGTAAATACTGCTAATAGGTGTCTTCTCCGAGCGGGCTCTCTTCTATGGAAATTGCTCCTCTCATCCATTTGATTGTTTCCAAGTGCCAGATAAAAACCTTGCTGTCTTGGGGTTTAATGGCATTAAGTACTCCCGCTGAAAGTCTATTTTATTTTATTTTATTTTATTTTATTTTATTTTTATTTATTTATTTGCTTTGACATGCTTTGACTGCTACCTGACCTATGGTTACTAGGACTGATATTGTTTTAATTAATTAATTAATACAGCCACATTGCTGATGGCATAACTTTGATTAATTTGATTATATTCAAATCATATTTTCTGTACCTTATATAAATTATTGTGTTTTAATAAAAAAAGTTTAATTATAGATTTCTTCTGGAAGCCTAATAGCTGCTTGGCTTTTTTTCTGTATGAGCAGCCAAGTATTTAAAAAAAAATTAACTTCAGAGGTCATTACTACTTAAGACACAAAGGCCATGTTAAAACCAGTTCTGAGTCTCTAGGCAACTGCTCTTAAGCAAAGGTAACTGAGAGAAGATATAAATCCAGGCAGAACTCTGATACAATCAATTCAATTTTTCTGAACTGCTGCTTTCATTGTTTCATTTTTTCATACCCTCATCAATGGATTGCAAATGTTATTCAAGGAAAACAATATATGATGCATAGTTTACTACAAAATTTACAGCGTCATGTTAAAACGGGCAAATAACGCTTGCAGTAAAAGAGGCTTGTTTTTTAAATTAACATTTATGATGTTTAGATGTATGTAACTAAAAAATAATATTGGAGACAGCCCTGAAATTACAGAATTTTATAGTCTCCAGAACTATCATTATTCAGAGAGAAGACTAACACACAATAACACATATTCAAAAAGATACAACCTTCCTTCCTGACAAGGAATACAGATTCATATGCAACTATATTACACACGAAGAATGGAATCCAGTACCCATTTACCTGGGAATAAGCCCCATTGAATTAAATGGGTATTACATATGAATACACAAGATTGTACCATAAGCCTACATAAAATATGCTGTGCATTAACTTTCCATATGAACTGAATGCACACTGTACATATTTGAAATGGATGTTCACAATCTTGGCTACATTTTAGATTTATATTATACAGTACTCACTTTGCACAGTCTGTTCACTTGCACTTTGTTCAGATTGCACAGGTAAAACGCTCACAGTACCTTACTGTGAGTTGTTCTCTCTGATTTGTCTACACAACTAACCACACACTCATACCTCCAAAAAAAAAAAAAACCCTGGCCTGATCTAACACATGACTTTTTCGTGCTGAGGAAGTGGAGTTGGAAGGGAGACAGCGAGCATGAAGAGTTGTACTATTAGGGAAAGAGGGTGGCTGCTCTCCACATGATCTGTATCCGCTCCGCTCGGCCTTCCAGGGTAATGTCAACGAATGTCTCTCCGCGGAGTGCTAACAGTGTGGAAGTCGCAGCGCATCAGCAAAGTTAATGGCAGGGCTAAAGTTTCACTACTGCAGATTCTCAGGTCTGCAAAGGGAATAACGGCGTGCGGGCCACGGATCAGGCTAAGCGCAGAACTGCCACCTCTGCGCGCACTCACGGGCGCACCGGAAGGCCGGAGGAAGGGATCCAACAGCGCGGTCCAATGCATGCTTAGGCAGAGAGGTGCTACGGCCCCCTATTAAGCCAGCCAGCCAGCCGTTTTCCCCGGGCAAGCGACCGAAGTAATACTTTCTCCAGCTTTTCGGACAGTCCGCCGCGGTAGAAAGAGCGCACGCGCACATGCGGAGGACACGCTGGCACGGGGCTGGCAGGCACCCGCAGGCACTCGCGCAGCGCCCGAACGGCGCGCAGGGGCATCCGCGGCGCACACGCGCCTCCCTCGCCCC
>JAIXND010000674.1:39518967-39548373 GCA_023646645.1 Varanus salvator macromaculatus | reverse complement strand
CCTGGCTGCTCTCGCTCTCTGGCCCACCCCTCCCTCTCTGCTGCTCCTGGCCCTCTGCTCCCACCTGCCCAGCTCCTCCCTTGGCTGTGCCAGTCCCCTGGCCACTCAGCGCTCTCTCCCAGCCTGTGCCTCTGCTGCTCTGCCGCTCTGCCAAGAGGCCAGAGGCAAAAAGAGGCCAGAGCCAAAAATGTTTGTGGATCACTGTCCAATTTTTGGAAGTGATTTGTTATTTCATTATGATAAAGTATTCTGAAACTTCTTATGCCAAGCTTGATTTCAGTTCTTAGGGAGAAGAGCTTGTTGACCCAAGTTAGCTGCTTTTTGAAGCTATCTCCCTTGGCCAACTGTTTCTAACTTAGAGTCACTTTATTATGTACTATATTTTTCGCTCTATAAGATGCACTTTCCCCCCCTCAGAAGTAAGGGGAAATGTCTGTGCATCTTATAGAGCGAATGTGTGTGTGCCCAACGCCCGGGATGCTGCCGGCCTGCCTGCACCATGTGGCACCACCTGGCCGGCACGTGCTCAGAGTGCCCTGCTCTGCCCCCCCGCCCTCCGGCGCAGGTGAGAGCTGTGCTGCTCAGGGGGAGCGGTGCGGAGGAACCATGGGCTTTAACCTGCCGGCCGCACGGAGAGACGGACTGCTCACCCCCACAGCCCGGGAAGACCTGCAGCTGCCGTGCCGCCCAAAAGACCACTGCCGGCACACTGCCGGCCCGGCTGCACCACACCTGGCCGGCACGTGCTCAGCGTGTCCTGCTCCGCTCCCCTCCTCCAGCGCAGGTGAGAGCTGTTAATCACAGGTTGGTGTGTGTTTTCAAATGGCAACCCATCTTTTAATGAAGCCCATGGGGAAGTGATGGGGAATGTGCCTGTGATTATCAGGAAGCTTTCCATGGATCCCTCCTCTAAAAACTATATGCGTCTTATGGTCAGGTGCGTCTTATAGAGCGAAAAATATGGTATCTACTTGATATGAGACCGTGACTCTTCGGCAGAGTTCCAATATCTTAGTTGCTCACCTGTGCGTGCCAAAAAAATCCTGTCCTCATTTTTTACATAAAAGTACAAATGCAAGTAGATAAATAGATACCACTTCGGTGGGAAGGTAACAATGTTCTGTGCACCTCGGTGTTGAGTCATGCCGGCCACATGAGCACGAAGACTGTCTGAGGACAAACGCTGGCTCCCTCGGCCAGGAAACAGAGATGAGCACTGCCCCCTAGAGTCAGGCATGACTGGACGTAACGTCAAGGGGAAACCTTTACTTTTAGGTGATGGAGATTGCAGGCTTGGTCTAAATTACACTCACATGCACGAGCCAGGATAGGTGCCTTTACCAATGCCAAAATTTTTAACCCAGATGGACTAAGAACAGCTTCCAGAGGTAACTGAGATAGTGCTGGGGGCGGAGGGGAGGTTAAACGTTTCTCTCCCAGGCCTGCTGCCACAATCAACCCTCCTTGGCAGCCTTAAAATAACCATCATGTCCACTTTTGCCCCACATGTCTCTTCACCGGGATTGCCTTATTTGAGGCTGTTCCTTCCCTTCTTCTCAGGCCCAGGTCAACAGGTTGTCCTTCTGACTCGCTCGGTTTCTATGTTTCCTTGCGTTGTGTTTTGCCTCTTCACTGCAACCACAGCCCACATCAAGGAATGATGAAATTTAGAGAGGAGGCAGATGTTTCCCCATCTCCTGTACACACTGAAATCAGTCTCTTCTGTGTGCACTGCTAGCACATAAAACACTTTCCTGGCCTTGGTTACATGACAGTTTCAGTAAGAGGCCTGTGGGAATGGCTGTGCCAGCAGAAGACGACTGCCCTGTTTTGGAGTTTGCATCCCAAAAGTTGTTGCCGTCATTGCCAATGACCAAAAATGCTGCAGGGTGAAATCCAAAACAGCTGGAGATCTATAGTCTTTAAGATCTCTTTTTGTTGATGGCAGAGTGTAGGACGTGGAACAAGTTGAAGCAACCCAGATTCAGACATCAGGAAAAGCTTCCTCACTGTCAGAGCAATACGACAGTGGAGCCAGCTGCCTAGGGAGGTGGTGGCTCTCCCACACTAGAGGCATTCAAGAAGAAACTGGACAGCCTTCTGAGTGGGATGGTGTAAACGGGTGTCCTGCAACATCAGGGGCTTGGACCCAATGGCCTTCTTGGCCCCTTCCAACTCTACTGTTCTATGATTCTGTGAGTCTATGATTCTGTCTGCCACTGCTCAATGCATGAAAGGCACAAGGTTCACCATGTTTAAACAGAAAACGCCCCGCAACTCCCAGCATGTGCTATCCAGCAATGCTGGAGCTTGAGGACATTTCTCTGCCTAAGCATCATGCAGTGCCCACAGTGCAGTCCTCCACTTGGGATAGACTCATATAGTGGAGTAGAACTCTGGAAGTAGATCTTGTGCTAACATTTGGACGTATCCCTGTAATGACCATTGCTCTGTTTGGGTGTGCATGTGTGTATGTCAACCACAAGTCATGTCAGGTTTCTGTTTAAAGTTTCAGATATACTACATTTCAGGCTGTTATTGCAAAACATTCTCTAATCTTTCAAATGTTAAATAGTTTAAAATTGCATAAGAGGTGCATGCAAAGCTTACATGAAGAGCTTAATTTATGATAAGAATCAGTGGAAAACTACAAGATGTGTACAAGAAGGAAGTCCTCCATAAGCAGTTGCCTAGCCAAAGGTCTACTTGTAGTTCTGAATACACTGCAGAAAATATGAACACCAGGAATGGTCAAGTAAACATAAAAATGGTCTATCGAAATTGAAATATTGAAAATGCAATGAAAATATTACCATTCCCACAGTACCGGAAACAGAATGTCAGCAGTTGCCAAAAGATCTGGAAATTAGTATACCATGTTTAAATGAACAATTGCAATCTTACAGAAACTATATGAAACATGAAATTTGGCTGGAATTAGAGGTTTTGTTTTAATAAGGAGCTGTCCAGTAAGCTCGGTGTTAATTTTGCAGATAATAGTATAGCTTTTTATACACTGAAAAATGTGCCAGGAAAAAAGGGGGTTCAAGCAGAAATTGAGATACAGAGCATTCAGCCTCTGGGCAAAGAGTTGCATTTCACTTACCTCCTCCGTAGGTTGTGGCACACATAATAGAAGACACCCATGCAATCTGGCTGTAGGAGCTGCCATAAACCATCTGGAGTTCTTTGTAGTAGATTGTGAAAGCTTTAGGGAAGGAGTAAGCAAACCCAACAGAGATGGATGCGCCAAAGACAACTACCCATCCCCATCTTCCGTCAGGAGGAATGTAGCCCAAGCCTGTGCTAGCAGGGGGAGACATGGCTCAGTTATTCTCACGGCTGAAGAAAACCAGGAGGAAAATCTAGAAGAAAACACCCAGTGAAAGCCTCTGTTGGTATGTTTGATACAGGCTATATAAAGCTGGCATTTTGCAGATAATAAGTGTCCAGTTACACCCTTTCTAGACATATAAACCAAAATAAAGCTGCTGATCTAGAGCCATTTCAATCAGGCTTCAGGCCTGGTTTCGGAGTGGAAACTGCCTTGGCTGCCCTGTGGGATGACCTTTGCTGGGAGAGAGACCGGGAAGGGCACCTGTGTTGATTCCTCTGGACCTCCTTCAATAGCATCAACCATGGTATCCTTCGGGATAGTCTGGCTGAGCGAGGAGTAGGAGACAGGACATGCGATGGTTCTGCTCCGACTTGACCGGCCAGTTCTGGGAGTGGTGCTGGGGGATTCCTGCTCTGTGGCAGGGCAGTTCTGCTCGGGGCACAGCAGGGATCTCTTTCATCTCCCGTGCCATTTAATGTGTGCACGAAACCAATGTGGGAGGCTATCTGGAGGCATGGGCTGATGCTCGGCTCTGTCTCTCTTTTTCTTCAAACCTGGGAGAGGCAGTGCTAGTACTGACATTCAAAGCCCTAAACAGCTTGGGGCCAGGTTCTCTGCAGGATCAGTTCCTCCCGTGTCTACCTACCCAGGAGACCCTTCCAAAAGAAGTGAGGTGGGTGTCTACCAGGAGGAAGGCCTCTGCAGTTCTGCCATGCAGTTTTGGTTGAGTTCCCCAAAGAGGCGCACCTGGCACTTGCTTTGTATTCTTTTTGGTGCCCGGTGAAGACTTTTTTTATTTCCCCAGCATTTTAACAGGCTAACTTTTAAATTTCGTTTTGTGTCCATTTTCTTCTGTACTGCTGCTATGTGTCTGTGCTGAATAATAGCAATTGCTATTGCTTTTTCTGGTTTTAGCCCTTAAAATTATTTCTTGTGTTTGTATCTTTTTAACTTTTGTTTAACTTTTGGGAAGGGCCCTGAGAGCCTCAGCTATCGGGTGGTATAAAAAGGAAACTCATACCTCATTCAGGAGATCAGTTTCCATTTTACCACTGTAATCGGTAAAGTCTAGCACATGGGTCCTCAAACTACGGCCCGGGGGCCGGATCCAGCCCGCCATGGTCATTTAATCCGGCCCACCTCTGAGGTTTTTAACACGCTGTGCACACGCCCGGCACCACCTGCATCGTCCTACGTGTGGGGAGCCGGTGGCTTCCTCGTGAGATCGTTTTGGACTCCCTCGGAGAAAACGATCTCCAAGCGAGCAAGCCGCTGCATCGTGGCACATGCCTGCCCCTGCCTTGCCTCCCCTCGCCTCCCCTTGCCGTGCCCGCCCACCCCACCTCGGTGCCCGTGCCCACATGCGCCCACTCCCATGCTGGCCCACATGCCCCACCGGCACCTTTCAATTGACCCCCTGGTGAAAAAGTTTGAGGACCCCAGTCTAGCAGTTCCCCAAGTGACAGTCTTAAGCAAGAGGGAATTCTTTCAGATGAACTGTTCTCCTCTCGTGTGTTTTAATGGTGTATTGTGATTCACCCTTCTTTGAAGGTGCCCATGGTGGCCTACCTGGGAATGAGCTCACCAGAGCCCTCTGAGCTGGACTGAGAGGTGGGTAGTTCAGGCCAGTTTCTCTTGTCCCCCTCCCACATCCTGCCTGCTGCTCCACACAGAATCTCCCATCACAGATATTTACAGATTACTTCTTAGGACAGCGATAGCACTAAAGAGAAAAATAACTCTGCCCTCCAGTATCTTTTCCTGTTGACGCTGGATTGCTTAAAGAACAGAAAGCAGAGAGCAGGAAGGGGTGGCGCATTTTCACAGTGGAGGAAAATGAAGAGCAGGGGGGCCCTGGGCATCTGCACTGGACCCAGTGCCGTTTACCATGAACATCACAGAGCCAGACGTAGGCGTGAGCAGCCTCGTGATTTGCTGGCAGTTCCCGATCATGTACGGGGTTAAATTAAATGGCCATTTGCTGCTCTTCCAGGACAGCCAAAATCCGCTTCTTGAGGCTACTGCTTCTTCCCAAAGGCAAGGCTGACCTGCAAGCCTCTTGGGAACAGAAACAGTATCTGGTCCAACAAAAAACTACAAAACATGGAAGAATGTTTGTACAGGGCCCTGTACTAGATTTTTTTTTTTTCTTTTTACAACAGTGATCAAGGTCCAGCCTGTAACCTGTAATTTTCATTAAAAAATTAACTTGTTTCCAGTTATGAAGAAAAGAGTTAATAAAAATAAAGGTTAAGCATGGGCTTTGGCCTGTAAAACAAAAAAGAAATGCCAAGATTCAGTTTATTCTCAAGCAGTTTGGGAATGCGTTGGGGTGACTGATGAGAACTTCTGATTTATAGGATTACCACCTAGCTCTGCGAAAAGGGGAAAAAAAACATTGTTAAAACAACGATGATGGTTATCAGCAAAAAAAGCTATATAAGCTATATAATTGTGCAAGGTGCATGACCCAGCTGCAATATTTCCTCTGTGATAGTGCAATTAAAAAGCATAAAGTAATTTTGTATGTGTGTAGACACACAGTGGAAAAATCCTATTTGAAGACAAACTTTTTCCTGAAGACAAACTTTATGGTCCATATTGCTGGTGCAATGCAGTGGTTACTTATGAAGCAAGATGATGCAAAACTGCTTGCTGGAGTCTCATTCTCCCAGGAGGCTTGAAACTGCTCATCTGGCAGGGCCTGATCTGGTCATGAGGAACCGGGAAAGGGATTTGGGAATGTGGTGAGTAGCCTGAGAAAAATGTTCACCTGGGTGCAGCAGGTGGGGAAAAAGGTGAGTTCCTGCTTGGGGTTTGTTATGAAAGGAATTCAGCGCAATGTAACAGACAAGCCACCTGGAGAGGTGGTGGGCTGTCCCACACTGGAGACATTAAACAAGGAACTGGACAGCTATCTTAGTGGGATGGTATAAATTGGTGTCCTGCAACTGCAGCATGTTGGATCCAATGGCCTTCTATGATAAGAGTACAAATATTTTAATGCCTCAATAGCAATCTATGGTGCTACCACACTTAGGTGCTCTATGAGTAAATGGTCCACAATGTAATTTATGTTCTCTGTAAGTAAATGGCCCGCAATTAATTATGCAGGCAATGCATGGAGGGGACAAACCAACTGACTGATCCCAATTTGGAGCCTCCACATACAAGTCTGTCTTACCCAGATAAGTCTATGCTCTCTGTGTACCAAAGAAAATTTTCTAAATTTTCAGTGAGACATTGCTTGTTAATTTGATTGCCAAGGGAAGTCTTGCATTGCAAAAGGTGCTCAAAAATTAGTTAGGATGTGCAGCTGTTTGACATGGCATCCACAGCAGGCCTGCTGCGCGCTGACATCGCCACATTTTTTGAGCCGGTGGGGAAGAAACTAACACATGGGGAAGAAACTAAGGGAGCTGAAGGCCCAAGTGGCCTTCTCATCAATCTTACGTGTCCGGGGATTTGGGCCAGAAAGAGACAGGAGGGCCTCCGAGGTGAACGACTGGCTTAGGGTGTGGTGCCAGAAGGAACACTTTGGGTTCTTCGACCACGGCACTCGTTTTCTTGCCAATGGACTTCTGGCAAGGGATGGGTTACACCTCACGAGGATGGGGAAAAGGTCCTTTGGAGATGCTCTAGCGAGCATCACCCGGAAGACTTTAAACTGAGCCAGTGGGGGGTGGGTTCAGGCCCCCCAGTAACGTGTCTGCACTGGACAGGTGTGGGGGGAGGAGCGGGGCTCTGGGAGCAGGGCTTTAGAGATACTGCAGGGACTGACAGGACTCCTACAGAGAGGGGCCAGGTACCAGGGAGGATGGGAGGAAGGAGGATGCTGGGCACTCCAAAGAAAAGAAGCGATGGGAAGGAGTTGAAGTGCATGTACACCAATGCTAGGAGCATGGGTAATAAGCAGGAAGAGCTTGAAGCTCTCCTGGGAATAGGAGGGTATGATCTGGTGAGAATCACAGAAACTTGGTGGGATGAAAGGCAAGTCTGGAATGTGAACATAGAAGGATATCACCTTTTTAGAAAGGACAGGAAGGGAAAGAGAGGTGGGGGCATGGCTTTATACGTCAGGGAAGGGATAGGATGCAGTGAGATAGAATGCAGCACAGATGGGGATTCGGTAGAGGCAGTCTGGGTGAAACTTAGGGGTTTTGACAGGGAAAGAGACCTGTCAGTGGGGGTATGTTATCGCCCTCCAGGTCAACTTGAGACCCTGGATGATGTCCCAACAGGCCAGATTCTAAGGATATCTTGGGGGAGAGACACAGTAATTATGGGAGATTTCAATCTCCTGGATATTACTTGGGAGACTCACTCGGCGGTGACAGCCAGGTCATGTCGCTTCCTAGAAGCTACAGAGGGAGGGTTTTTCACACAGAGGGTCCGAGAGGCGACGAGGGGGGGAAACATCCTGGACTTGGTCTTGACCAATAGGGAGGAGCTGATAGATGAAGTACAGATTAGGGGAGCTCTGGATGCGAGTGATCACTCCATCCTTTGCTTTGAGATCAGGGGACTGGGGCCGTGCAGCAGGGCTAGCACTAGAAGCTGGGACTTCAAAAGGGCCAACTTTGGCCAACTGAAGGCCAGGCTGGGGAAAGTCTCCTGGGATAGGTTACTGGAAGGTAAGCGAGTTGAGGAGGGGTGGATGGCACTCAAAAGGGAGGTTTTGGAGGCGCAAGCCTTGACAATACCTCTAGTCAGTAAGGTGGGTGGGCTAGACATGCACATGTTGGGCATGTTGTGAGCTGAGCCAGCTGGATCTGGGGGTCAGACTAGATAGCCCAGGAGACCCCTTCTGACTTGTTCTGTTTCTATCTTTCTAGTAATTCCGCAGGGAGGTGTGCCTGCTACTGACCCCTTATACATTTCTGCACCAGGTCAAAGTTTTTCATTCTTCTCTCCTTTTAACTATTGATTAGAGGTGATGATTAACTATTGATTAGAGGTGACTGACTTTTATCTAAATACAGATCACTCTGGTTTAATATTCCTTGGTATTCCCTTGTATTTTTGTGATTATTTGGATATGGATTTTATGGATAATTGTGTTATGTTGTTTTAATATCTGTAAACATTTGTAAACCATTCTGAGAACAAACACTGAGGAAAAGGTCTGTAAAAACCTTGAATGAATGAACAGTAGTAACAGCGGCGATATGTTTGCAGCCCAGGCAGACTCTGTGCCACATCTACTCCACGGGGTGGATCTGGCTCATTCCACTCCCCGCCACCCAATAACAGCTGTGAAGAAAGCTGCAAGCAGGCATAGCTGGGCATCCCAGCAGGGCTCCACTGGCTTCGCTCCCCCTCTTCTCCACTACACGCTGCACAGTAAGTTGGCCCCACTTTGGGCTAGCCGCCCACATTTGAGGCGAGGCAGAGCAACAGATAGCAGCAGACTTGTGCGCTGCCTCCTTGCCTGGGAGGCAAGCAAGTGGCATCCATGTGGAGCAGGAGGGAGAGGAGCAAGCGCAGCCCGGGACCACTGCAGTGAGAAGGCAGGCAGGCAGGCAGGCTGAGAAAGGTGGGGCATGAAGAGCCTCTTGCCCAGGGAGCTGGCTCTGCCCACAGACTAGCAGCCGCCCCTTGCAAGACGGGAGCAGCACTTTCATGAGGGACAATGTGTCAACAGCGTTTCAGATCATGTTGTCCGTTACTGCTACTCTTCTCATGGGGAGGCCGTGCAGCACACGGTTTGAAAATGACTGCTCCAGTAAGCATGCAAGAAAGCTTAATTAAATCATAGT
Organism: Varanus salvator macromaculatus; assembly: GCA_023646645.1. NCBI lineage: Eukaryota > Metazoa > Chordata > Lepidosauria > Squamata > Varanidae > Varanus > Varanus salvator. Next base: position 39,539,277 of record JAIXND010000674.1, on the reverse strand, counting down.
GGTGAGGCTTGTGGGTGTGTGTGCGCATGAGAGAAAGAGAGAGAGAGAGCGCGTGCAAGTCTCAGACAGACATTAATCTACAGATCTTGTTTCGGAATTCTACCTTTCCTTCTGCTACAGAATAGTGTCCACCTCAACACAGGCTCTCCACCCACAAGGCTGGAAAAGGACTTCTTGGGGCATGATGTCGTGCAGAGTATGAGGCTGAGAGCCCAACCGACAAGGATATGGCGATATACATTCTCAGAGCCAACAGGAACGTCACCCACCTTGAAATGGTGTTCCACAGAGTTGTCCTGGTGATCTTGCGCTTCCTCTTCCTCCTTAGGGAGCTTAAACGTGACTCCCTTTAAGGGCAAATACTTCATTGACTGTACAGTTTTCCGACAAGGCAGGAAAAGTCCCCCGGTTCCATATGATCCCTGCTTAAAAGGCTAAGTCCATTGCATAAGTGGCAGGTGACTGGCCCCACAGCACCCTGGTCGTGGAACTGGGCACTGTCACACTCGTCTGGCAGCTCGGGAGGGTGAGGGAGGGCACCGGCTCTCGAGATAAAAGCCACTAAAATTCCTGAGCGAGGCTTGAGAAACGGACTCAGCTGTTCCTCCTAAGGAACAGGAGAAAGTCTGTGCATCCTTGTGCCAGGTGCTCAGATCTGATCCAGAAACGGTGGGGCTCTTGCATCACCAAACTTCCTCCTGCTTTCTCAAATCATTGGAACAGGAACCCAGGCCAACAGGAATCCACCGTCTTCCCTTTAGGAGCAAGACCCGGTCCGCTCACCAAGATCGATGGCAAAGGTTATTTCCACAAGGGAGGGAGGGTGGGTGGGCAGGCCTAAGGTCAGCAACAATTTGCATGCTGGAGACAGGAGGAACTTGAGGTGTTTCCTTGAACAGCCACAGGCCGATCCCAATACCAGTGGGAATATCGGAGGCACGCAATGTGTAGCCCTTTGCCAAGGAAGTCTTACGGGCCAAAGGAATGAATAAGGAAAGGGCAAAGTTTGTGCCCACACCTTTGCCAGACCATTAGTCGGTCCTGAGCTGTCTCTTTCGGAGCAAGCTGGCACATTCAACACACAGGCACCTGCTTTCCCCACCACTGAGATAAGCCGAAGGAAAAGCTTCACTGAGTCACTCCTGCATGCAGGCCGCTGATAAATCTGGAGGAATCCCCCACCCCAGTGGAGGGGAGCGGCTGACTGATTCTGCTCTCCTTTCCACCCAGGAGGGGCCCCACAGCTGTGGCAAAGCTCCTCCGGTATTGCTTTGAGGCAGGATCTCCCTGTCCCCACCCACTTACTTTCCTGCCTAAGAAGAGGTACAGATTTTTGAGGATTCCAGTTCAGTTTTTATGAGGATTTAGCAACATTCACCAAGTTCTCCATATTCATGAGATTTCTGAATTTGGCTGGTGCAAGTGAGTGAACAAAATCAGGAGATTTGATGAGGCTGGGGACTTAGGGGCACAGATTAGAGTCACCCCCCTTGAAGTCGAGGGGCTCCTCAGGGCATTGGACATTACAAAGGCGCCAGGCCCTGACGGGTTACACCCGAGAGTACTTAGAGAGTTGGCAGGGTCTCATGCCCGCTGGCCTCCATTTTTGAGACCTCATGGAGAACGAGTGAAGTTCCAGAGGACTGGAGGGTGGCATCAGTGGTCCCAATTTTCCAAAAGGGTAGTAGAAGGGACATGGTGAATTACAGACCTGTTAGCCTTGCATCCATTGTAGGAAAAACAATGGAAAGGCTCATAATAGAGAGAGATCTAGCGATGCTAGATAGGGAAGGGAGGCTGGTAGCCACACAACTCGGCTTCCGCAAAAACAGGTCCTGCCAGACAAACCTTGTGCAATTCTATGACAAGGTTTCAAGATGGCTAGATGGAGGGGATGCAGTGGATGTGGTATACCTGGATTTCAGCAAGGCCTTTGACAAAGTGCCCCATGATATCCTGGTGGAGAAACTGAGGAGTTTTGGGATAGACCAATGCACTGTCCGGTGGATTAGGGTATGGTTGACTGATTGAAAGCAGAGGGTAACCATTAGTGGGGAATCACTGGGATGGCGGCCAGTGACAAGCGGGGTCCCCCAGGGCTCTGTCCTGGGGCTGATCCTGTTTAACCTTTTCATTAACGACATGGAAGAAGGGGTGAACAGTCTGCTGATCAAATTCGCAGACGACACTAAAACTGGAGCAGTGGCCACAACTGAGGAGCAGATACTCCAGATCCAAAAGGATCTGAACAGACTATGGAGGTGGGCAGGAGACAACAGGATGGTGTTCAATGTGGATAAGTGCAAGGTCTTGCACTTGGGGCATAGGAATAGGTGTCATAAGTACAGGTTAGGTGACAAGTGGCTGGAGAGCAGCACTTGTGAAAGGGACCTCGGGGTGCTGGTTGACCGCAGGCTGAACATGAGTCAGCAGTGTGATGCGGTGGTCAAGAGGGTGAACGCCACCCTTGGTTGCATAGCCAGAAGTGTGGCTTCTAGATCAAGAGAGGTATTACTACCACTCTATATGACTCTGGTACGTCCACAACTGGAGTATTGTGCTCCGTTTTGGGCTCCTCATTACAGAAAGGATATAGCCAGGTTAGAGTCAGTGCAGCGTAGGACCACAAGGTTGGTGGCCGGTTTGCAGGAGATGGGATATGAGGCGAGACTGAGGGAACTGGGTCTCTTCAGCCTGGAGAAGGGGAGACTCAGAGGGGATATGTTGGCGACATACAGGTATGTGAGGGGGTGTCACATGCAGATGGGTAGAGACCTGTTCTCCCCTGCAGAAGAAGGCAGGACGTGCTCCAACGGAGCAAAGCTCAGGGAACCAAGGCTCCATTTGGATGCCAGGAAGCACTTCCTGACAGTCAGGACCCCGAGGGTGTGGAATGAGCTTCCATGAGAGGTGGTTGAGGCCCCATTGGTGCAGGTGTTCAAGGATAGGCTGGACATGCACATGATGGGCATATTGTGAGCGGAGCCAGCTGGTGCCGGAGGTCAGACTAGATGGCCCAGGAGGCCCCTTCTGACTCACTCTGTTTCTATGTTTCTAATCACTCTTTTTTACATGACTTTACCACATTCTTCATATCTGGAAGAGAAAAAATTGAGATCTTCTATAAAAAAAAATGAAAGTGGAAGAACGGACGAGGAACAACAGTCAAGCCTCTGGTGACCAGCATTCTGTGCTACAATGCAGGGGTGGGGGCCACGATCCAAGGCCACGATCCAATCTGGCAAAGCTCTCGGGGTTCATTCTGTGCCATCTGGTGGTACGGCCATAAGCAAAATGAGTGGGGCTAGACTGTGGTTCTTACTGTTTCAAGCCTCGTCAGAAACAAGCAGGACAGGCCTCTGCATATCTACTCAGAAGGAGAATCATAAAATCATAGAATAGTAGAGCTGGAAGGGGCCATCAGGTCCAGCCCCTTCTGCTGCAGAAAAGTAAGCAGGAAGGAATTCGTAGCACTTCAATGAGCACCCCAAGTTCCAAGCCTCTGCATGTCTGTGTAAAGGTACATAAGCATGTACAGTGGGCCTGCCCACAAGTAACCAGGGCAAACCTCTGCAGAAGTGAGACAAAGAGCACCTGGTTGCAGAGATGGAGGCTTTTTTCCCAACAGAGCCATTTTCAGTGCTCAGCAAGGGAAGCCATTTATTAGTTGCTGCTCAGAAAGAGGGACTTTTCCCTGCTGGAAGAGGAAGCAGTACCTCAGGTCTGGTGGACTAGATCCATCAGGTTGGAAGATCCCCCGTGACTCATGATAAATAGCAGAGCAATTCACTATTTTTATGCTCTGAACGGAATTGTCCTCTGGGCACACCCTCTTGAGATAGCAACATGCACTACTTTCCTGAGTGGTGTGCCATTCCTGCTCATGCTACTGAGTGCAGCCCTGGATTTTACTCCCCAGGGTTTATCTGCAGTAGCATCAAGGGTTTTAAAGGACCCAGCTGCCTACTGCATGACAATCAGGCTTGCTTGAGGACAGGGGGTGGAACTGTGGTCACCTCTACAGTGTAAAAGGTTTTAGCTTAGGCAAAAGGTGCATTTTTGGATACTGGGACTGAAGCCCAGGCTGGTCTGCAAAGAATTGGAATTAGGTCATAATCAGCAATGGGGAGGAGAAGGAGCTGGAGGAAAGCAACAGACCTATTTCACATGTCGCATTAAGCCAGAGCGAGTTGGTACAGGGTATCAGGTTCTGGGTTGCTCTACAGCTCCATCTGGTGGCCAAAACCAAAATGGCCACTAGTATTTGCAGGATTGCTCCCAGATCGTTTGGAGCTCTCAGTCTTCTGATGAGAACCTGCTGTGGGGAAGAGCCAGCGCTTTTTTTGTAAAATAAATAAATAAATAAAAGGTGCCGGAGCTCACGTCGCCGCCGGCAGTAAGCACACACCCCAATCCCAAGCCTCCGCGTCCGCAGCAGCTCTCTCTCACTATCAGATAGCAGATCGCAGACACAATAGCAGCCTGCAGGCACTGTGTTAATGATGTTTGCTGCTGATCTGCTAGCCAAAATCACTTCGTAAAATCCATTGAAAAAAAGGTGCCAGAACGTTGTTCCAGTGCGTTCTATGACAAAAAAAAGCCCTGGGAAGAGCTATATATGGTGAGGTGGGAAGGTTTTTAAATGAATTTGCATGGTTTAATTTTATCGTTGTGAGCCGCCCCGAGGCTTTGTTGGGATGGGGCAGCATAGCAATGTTTTAATAAATAAATAAAATATAAGAGCCAGCACTTCCCTCCACCAGCTTTTCTCAGCAAAGCAGATCTTATGGGATGCTTGCACCTCATCAGATCGCGGCTACATTTGCTTTCTGCCTTGCCATGTTCTGCCTTGTCACCTCACCTCGGCAGTGCAGGCCTTCTTGCTAGCTGAAGAGTGTTCCAGCTCCTCTACCTTGCCAGAGCCTTGTTAGGGCTGGTTCCTGCTGTGCCTTACCTTGCTTTGCTCCCCACACCTTCACTGCTCCCGAATCCCTTTCAGCTGCCCTGCCTCAGGTACCAGCTTCCCACACTTGTTGTCTTCCTGGCTCTTGACCATAGGCTTGCTCCCAACTGCAGCCCTGCCCTGTTCAGACACTTACTCCTGCTTCCGGACTTCAGCCTGTTTTTTGACTACAACCTTGCCTCTGACTTTACTACCGGAGGACTGTGTTTGAACTCTGTCTTGTCTCAAGTGTTGTTCCCCTGGTCTCAGTGCTTCTGTCTTGTCTCTCGCCACCATGCCCTGGATGCTGACAGCAGCTCAGTATGACGTCTGAACCTGGAAAAGTTTTTGCATTGCGGATTGCTGAAAACCAGCCACTTGCTCTGGGCCTGCTCGGGGTGGCTTGTTCTCAGGATGGCTTTTCATGACATCTGAACCCAGCAGGGTGATTTTCTTCTGGGTTGTTGGAAAGAGAGAGCTTCCAGGCAAGAGAATAACAAAACTTCCTGCCCTTTCTTGCAATCTCACTAGTGCCACTGCCATCCCTCCTCATTTGTTCTCAGTGCCCTCTGTTCCCAAAAATCAAATAGGATGGGAGAGAATGTCCCAAATCTTTTCTAAATTTATTGCAGCTGAGCAAGCAGGCAAGAGTGAATGCTAGGAAATTTGTGTAATTTCCCCCCAGATATACTGGTCTGTCTTGAAATGTGGGCATTTCCCCCTTCCATTTTCTGCTTTGCTGTGGTTTGTGCATGTTTAGCAATCCTGGTTATTCTTCTGTAAGCCGTATGTGGCAGCTGGGAACAGAAACCAGTGGAGGAACGGGACCACGCATGAAGTGAGCCAGTGTGGTGCAGTGATTAAGAGCACAAGACTGGGACGTAGGAAACCTGGCTCTAGTCCCCGCTCAGCCATGGAGCCAACTGGGTGACTGTGGGCCAGCCACAGTCTCTCAGCCAAACACCTACTGCAGAAGCTTGTTGTGGGAATGAGATTGAGAGCAGCAGGAGGAGATTGATGTAAGCTGCTTTGAGTTCACAGGAAAACAAGATATAAATCTAAAAAGGTAAACAGCAGACAAAAGCTGCTGGTGCTGCAAGACTGAAGGAGTTTTAGGGTTGGGGGTCCTTACCCTAGCAGGACATGAAGCACCCTCAAGGACATCGACAAGAGGGCATTATGGACATTTGCAAAAGCCCCCTCCCCAAAATATTTGCAAATAGATTCACACAAACCAAAAATATTATTTTGAGTTTGCAGTTTGATGCAGGGGAGGGGGGGTCACTCAGAGGGAATTCCATCCTTCAACAAAGTGAAGGATGAAATTGAAAGCATTGACAAAAGGGGGAGATGGCTATGCCAGACTCAACAGTGGACAGACACTCCTGGGGTCCTGCGCAGTTGCACAAGCCTCCCCACCCTCCCCCTCACAAATGCAGTCCTGCATTCTTACAGGGTCAGAGACTGAAATCCCATTGGTGCTCTGCTGCAGGGGGAAAGGGTTTCTCTTGGTAGCCAGCCATCCCAGCAGAGAAGTATTTTATTTTATTTTATTTATTTACAATATTTTTACCCCGTCCTTAACAAAGGTCCCAGGATGGCTTACAACATAAGTACAGAAAGGATCCTAAAAACGAACGAGGAGACAAGGATTCCTGCAACACAAGCCCCCCTGAGTTGTTCCTGCAGAGGCTGGGAGAACCAAGAGGGGCTGAGCGAGCAGCAAGCACTGAGGGGGCGACTGTCTGTCTGACGTATGGGGCAAGGCACCCACCCATGGCAGCTTCTCAGGGTGGTTTAGCGTGACTCCCCCGGGAAGGATGCAGGGAGAAAAGAGAAAAGGCTTGGTGAGGGGGAGGGGCAAGAAGAAAATGGGCCAGCCTGCCTGAGGTAAGAAGTCATGGCTAGTACGTACACCATGCTTACACAAGAGTATATAACTCCTTGGACCTAAAGCTAATCATTCCTGAAGATGGAGCTATAAATCAGCATCTAAAGGAGGTCAGAATATTAGCCCAATGTAGACCCTCAAACACCACAGGTGTAACAACATGTCTCTCCCACCCAAAACCTTTTCCCCGCATTGCTCCTTTGGCTTAGGCACCCGCTATTCACATGGTCTGTACTTTGCTGAAGCGGCCATAAAGAGGTCGCAAAGTGGACTTGCACACCAAAGCAGCCCTTGGAGCGATTCCTCATAAAGGAACCCTTGCTTGGAGCCTCAACCCGTGTGGACTGGATCACACCAACCGAGAAGACGCTCAGAGCAGCAGCTGCCCCCACGGCAGAAAGCAGCCGGGTCTTCGTGGGAGAGGCGGCAACCGCACCCCCATCAGAGGAGGCAGCGGCTGAGCCAGTCCTGGCCGCTGGAGCAGCGCCACTCACGCTGCAGGCCCCGGGGCTCACGTGGAGCATGCCGCCATTCATGGATGGCATCAGGCACCAGCAATATGGCCCATAAAGTTTGTTTCCGGGAAAAGGCAGGGAACAAATAGGACTTCTCCACTGTGTGACTACACACCTATAAATTACTTTATGCTTCTAATTGCACTATCACATAGGGAATATTGCAGCTAGGTCATGCACCTTGCAAAATTATATAGCTTATCAACTTGTTTTGCTGATAACCATCATCGTTTTAACTGTGTTTTTTGCAGAGCTTAAGGCGGTAATCCTATAAATCAGCAGTTCTCATCAGTCACCCCAACCTGTTCCCAAACAGCTTGGGAATAAGCTGGGAATCTTGGCACTCCTTGTTTCTTTTACAAGTCAAAGCACATGCATAACCTTTATTTTATTAACCCTTTTCTTCATAATTGAACGTGTCTTTTAAAAAGCACTAATGAAAATCGCAAGTTACAGGCTGGGCCTTGATCACTGCTGTTAAAAAAAAGTCTCGTGCAAGGCCATGTACAGACATTATCCCATGTTTTGTAACTTATCCTTGGACCACACACAGTTTCTATCCCCAAAGGACTTCGACTGGCAGCCAGTGCAGCTGGAAGAGGACGGGCATAATGTGTTCTCCTGAGCCAGTCCCCATTCACAGTCTTGCTGCCCTGTTCTCGATCAGCCAAAGCCTCCAGACCAGTTGCAAAGGCAGCCCCACATGCAGCGCATCGCAGTAATCCAAACAACAGGTCACCAGGGCATGGATAGCTGCAGTTCTGTAAACTGCCCAGAGAGCTTCGGCTACAGGTGGCATAGAAAGGAGATTGAGCAATAAGAATTAGAACCTGTCCAGACAGGGTTGCTGCTGGAACGTCAGCTTAAGCTGATAAAAGGTGCCCTGTGCCACTGAGTCCACTTGTGGCTCAAGGGATCCAGCAGCACCCGAACGACCAACCTTGTCCTTCGGGGGGAGAGCAGCTCCATCCAGAGCAGGCTGAACATCACCCAGTTGGACAGATGAACTAATGGCACCTCCATCTTGTCCGGATTGAGTCTTACCTTGTTGGCCCTCATCCAGCCCATTACCAAGGCCAGGCACTGATTCAGAAGGGCCACCGCCTCTCCTGGGTTTGAGGAAAAAGCGAGACAGAGCCAAGTGTCATCTGCTTTTCGGTGGTAGCTCAGCCCATGCCTCCAGATAGCCTCCCCTGTTGGCTTCATGCAGACATTAAATGGCATGGGGGATAAAAGGCACTTGGGTGCTTTAAATTTGCAGTAGAACGGGAGGGAGAGTGGCTACAGTGAGTCAGGCTTCCGATTTCCCACATTCTGGTGCATTGCAGGATGCTGGATTGGTGGCTGGGCAGGTCTGCCATGAGTTGCCACTGCCAGAGGCACCTTTGGCCATGGCCTCCACAAACCGGAAGCCAGCCTAATCCCAGCACATCCTGTTGGAACAGACCCGTAGCCTAATGGCACTACAGAAGTACTTTAAGCTTATGTTCAAGCAAAGCAAGCCAGTTAAATGTATAGAAGGGTCTTATCATGGATTATATCCTACATCTATTTGGGTATTTTGTGAATAATATCAGATACTGAAGGCATCTTTTTAAAGACTGCTTTTTAGTTGTTCTTTATTTTTAAATAGCTATCTTAATATGGCTGCTTCCATACTACTCACCTTAGCAATGCAAGCCATCAAAAGCGAATTAAAACACTACTCTGTGTGACTTTCTTTTCGGTTTCAGCAGGGGACATGCGTTGTCCTAGAAACAAGGTGGCACAGCTGAGTAAATCTAGACAGTTTTGATGTAAATCAACACAGGAACATTTAGGGGCGACTTAACACAGGAAGCCTAATAGATTTGGATAGAAATATTTCAAACATGCTTTATTGGTTTGACAGAGTAGTTTTTTTGAATTCTTTGCTGCCTTTTTCTAAGAATAAATGAAGACTGTGTGTCCAACCAAGCCATCCAAAAGTGTCCCTTGACTTCTGCAAGTCAACATAGCATCCTGGATTTGCTGACATGGCACCGTATTTGCCGACATGGCACCAAGGATGGCTGTGAACTCGATACTTCTACCCTTTGAGCAGAAACTTAAGATATTTATATGCTGCTTTTTAGGTAGTAAAGAAAGCCTCACAATGCCACGTCTAAACACCCCTGCCCACATGCAAGTAATACAAGATCTCCCTTTCTGTAGAAACCTAGCAGACCAGGAATCTCTTTTCACTTTTATTTGCCGAAAGGGTTTGTATATGGCGGAGCATTTAAAGGTAGGAGGCCACCCTCTCAGTGGATTAAACTGTTGCTTGTTGACAGAGCAGGGAAATGTGTCAAATGCAGATGGTTGCTTAGGGTCAGAATTCATACTCAAATGGCATGTCTGAGGTTTGATGTGCTGATTGCTGCTCCACAGATGTGACCAGATGGAGGCAATTGACCAGTGGGCACTTTGCTTAGTTTCCCTTGTGAAGATAGAGGCAGGCAGGCAGCCATATCCTGTGCAGTGCTGGACCTCGCGGCCATTTTAACTGTCCATCGTTGTGCGGATCTGCTATTTCAGGAGCACTGTGGAAAACTAAAATGGGGAACAGACCAAATTATCCCATGCAGGTTAAGGTTTTTTTTTTAAAAGCTGAGGCCAGTGGGAGCAGCCTCAAGATGCAAGCATTAATATTAATTGCAGAATGGAGACATATCCACAAACATCCAGTTTAAAAAGCAGCTCATCTTTTCACTTGCACATTATACCTCGAGTGGCCTTTTAGTCCCCAAGATAATTCTGCACACCCAGTCACATTTGTGGCTGAGCAGTCAGCTTCACCACACACTACTTCGTTTGGCCCAGGAGAACTATATTCATGCTTGCCAATTTCATCTTGGCTTCTCTCTTCCTGAGTGAAGGGAGAGGGAACCTGACAAGTTCTTTGACAAATATGGAATCCTGATCTACTGTGCTAACAAAGTGTTCAGCTGGCAGGATGAAGTTGACTAGAGAGGAGTCTGCCTCTGTGAGGCTACACAGAAGACAGGCAGATTTGCGATCATTAGCATTTGCGTAAGATTGCCAATAAAATATATTTTAAAATATATTGTATATTTTTGCACAGATTGCCATTTAAAAAAATGCAATGAGCAATCTGCATATTGTCTTGACTCATCTCTGACTGGGACAGCACAGTGGGTGTACACAAATTCTGCAGGACCAACCCAGAAAAATCCATTGACTGTTCACCCTTCCAAAGGAATTTCTATATATCCATAAACACGAAATCACTTGCAGTTTCTCCTTTTTGTTTAGTGGTACATAGAGCATCCTATACTCTCCCTCCTCATTCAAAGGGGCCACGCAGTTGAAAGACTGCATTGTGGGACATGGGGGCAATTGACTAGTTTTCCAACTGAAATTGCTTTTCCGAGCTGCTTTAGTCCCCAGGAGAAGTTATCACTTTCTGAAGGGGCACAAGGGAAAATATTCACAATAGAACAGTCTAATTTCCTGATTAGATTTCTGTAATGCGCTCTATCTGGACCTTGAAGATGGTCCAGATACTTCAGTTGGTGCAGAATAGAGCTGCCAGGCTGCTGACGGGGACTGGGCGTTGTTCTCATATAACCCCAGTCCTCTGTCAGCTCCACTGGCTCCCGATTGAAGTCCGGGCCCAATTCAAGGTGTTGGTTATGACCTATAAAGCCCTAAACAGCTTGGGACCTGGATATCTAAAGGAACGCTTGCGTCCATATATGCCCTCCCGCCCCTTGAGATCAACAACAGATGCCCTCCTCCGGGAACCCTCTGTGAATATTAGGAGGGTGAGTACCCGGAGGAGGGCTTTCTCTGCGGTGGCATCCAATCTATGGAATGCGCTCCCCAGAGAGGTCCGCCTGGTGCCGTCGTTATTTGTTTTTCAGTGCCAGGCCAAGACCTTTTTATTTAAAATTTATTTTAATTGTTATTTGTATTTATTGGATTTTAAATTCCTTAGCCAAGATGCACCGGGGGGGGGTGGTGGTTAAGTAAAATTTTTATTGATACATTGTTATTTACCATATTTTTTGCTCTATAAGACTTTTTTCCCCCTGAAAAGGGGAAATGTCTGTGCGTCTTATAGAGCGAATGTGTGTGTGCAGCAAGTCTGTCAGATGTGCAGCCCATGGGGAAGTGATGGGGAATGTGCCTGTGATTATGTGCCCATTTGATTCAGAATATTTTTTTCTTGTTTTCCTCCTCTAAAAACTAGGTGCATCTTATGGTCAGGCGTGTCTTATAGAGCGAAAAATACGGTATTTGTGTATTTTGTTTTGTTGTGAGCCGCCCCGAGGCTTTGTTGCGATTGGGCGGCAGAAAAATGTTATAAATAAATAAAATAAATAAATAAATAAGTTAGGGGTGCTTCACATGAAACTGCTGCTAGCTGCAATCATGGTCATATAGTGGATAATCTGAAAAATTCTCATCACACTTCTGCAAAACGTCCATATTTGAGCTGAGAAGTGATGTGAGGAGGGGTAGTTTGCTTTTGGGGAAGATATCATGTGCTCCCTTTAAACATGCATCAGACTGGGTGGTGAGAAGAGTTCAGTCAGAAGCTTCTATGAACGAGCCCTTTGTAGAGAGAGCTTTAAATCTTTCACGTTAAATGTACCAGGCCACAGCCTTCCAGAAACGTGTTATGAATTTAAGACAAAAGCAAGCAAAAGAACGCCACTGCTGTCCACTGTATCTGAACAACAGGTTTATTAAGAAAATTAACATGACATGAAGTAAAAATGCAAAATTGTGCAATTATGGCAAAATGTTTAAAAATCCACACATTTGCCCTCAGAGGACTACAGTACTTCTTGCTAACATACCTGAGTGCTGAACAACTGATGCCATTTCTAAACAGAGCAGAAAACAGGGAGTGCTTTGACATTATGCCAACCACATGCACAACACAGCCAGCTGTAACAGTCGAGGGACTCAGCCACCCAGCACAGCTGCCGCATAGCCTCACTCCAATTCCACGGGTCATGTGCAAGGCTGTGGTTAAGGCACAACAGCAGCACTTGGCAGATTGTACCTCCAAATTGATAAAAGTTATGGAATAAAATCTGAAAACGTTATCCCAGTCTGGTTTTCTCTTTTTAATTATAAATGGAAGAGCAATATCAACAAAATAAGCTAAGTAAGAACAGCAAGAAAATAAATTGAGCAGAGAGATCAAACATGGCCCCGCGCAGGTTGGCAATTATGGGAACTTTGGTGCAGATCTGTGTCATCGGTTCTCATGCTGAGCAGGGCTGTTTTAGAATTGGGTTTTCCAAAAGCAAGTTCACACTGGCAAATTCTCACTGGATAATTCAGAAGCATGTAAACAACTAAAATTCCTCAGTTAATATTAAAGGTAAAGGTTTCCCCTTGACATTACGTCCAGTCATGCCTGACTCTAGGGGGCGGTGCTCATCTCCGTTATAATTATTCATGCATATGACTGAATGTATTCCACCTCATGGCAAATAAATCATGAGTTAGCTTTCAAGCATTCTACAGTCAACCCCCCACCCCCAGTGTGAATGGTTAGACAAAAAAAATCTTTGTATTTAGTGCAGATAAAAATTAAAAACAAACCTACTGCTGAATTAACCACAGCATACTGTATTTCTATACATCACATGACAGGGTCATTTGCTAACTTAAGCTAATTTCTGAAATTTCAAGTCAGATTGACATGTCTACTAAATAAATACAGAGGATTGTCAAAAAGCAGCAATAAGTCTGGCAAAGATTTTCAACTGAACTTTTTGAAAGGTACATACCAACTTTTTGCAACAACAAAAAATACTAATGCTTGAGGGTGCTTCAGTAAGTTTGCAGCAAGCTCAGGGGCTTACAACAGCGCAAATAAAGCCAACTAAGCAGTAAGAAAAGTTAAATACATGGAAGCAACTATTACATTTGCGAAATTATATTTGCGAAAAGTATCCTCAAGAAACCAGAACTTATTTAAAAATTCAGTCTCAGCAACTATGCTTAACCTTTCATTTGCAGAAGTACTAGAATTCACATCTAGGGCAGTAGGCTAGTCACTCACCACAACGGGCTGTGGGCTGGGCACAGCATTCTCCATCAGTCCCGGGGTGCATCGCGCAGCACCTGGCTAGTGCTTTGTGGCCCTTCCTCCTTGTTACTCCTTCAGGGCAAGGGCGTACAACAAAGCCTTGTAGCACTGAATGGAAACTTCACTCAGCCATTCCAATGAACTGTGGCACTAACTTGTATCTCAGTCGCAGGGTCAGGTACTGTATGCATGTTGACTATGCAACTCTGTATCATTGCCACTCCCCAAATTGAGTGCTGTTGAGGCAAGAGGTTCTGGCATTGAAAACACCAAGCTGCAGCTAGCCAGTGCCTCATCTTTACTAGCCTAATACTTGAATGTTGTTAAAAACGAAGGGAAATTAGCCACATCATTACCAATCCTCATGGGCCTTTTCTCTCAGCATCCAGGCTACTGTACCTCCAGCATGGCAAATTAGGAAGCCCACAGAAAAAACTGGCTTGCTGAATCTCTGGAAGATGAGGTATGTAACAGAAGGAGGCTTTATTATCCTTTTAGTTTCACAGTTGAGCGTTCAATATATTGTGCACATATTAAAATATACAAAGTCAAGTGGAACCATATTAACATAAAACTTTTCTAGGGATTACAACCCCATGTTTACTGAACGAACACTGTTCTAAATTCAATCTCTTTAACCACAGCTTGACCAAATTATTTATCAAGTCAAAAGTGGTAACCAGCCTAAGATTATGGCCATGTCACCCTTTAAAGCAAAACTGAAACCAAACTAAGATAAAGCAGGGCATGGTTCATTCTTGAACAATTATCATCCCTGGCAAAGAACTGCCAATTACGAGATGTTGTATTACTTTTTTTTAGATCCATCTACTTAGCAATGTGAAAAATTAGTCAATTCAAATGTAGAATTAGAGACACGATGTCACAAGGACCTAGACTCCATTCCAAAGGTTCATGTGTAAATTTCCAAAAGTAGCTACCTTGGGGCACAAAAAAGCTCAATAGTGCAAACTTTCACATTATTTCAGAAAGAACTGGACGGCAAGAGCTAGAAAGGTCCAAGCATGCTAGCAACAGCCAGAACCACTTTTACATTAGAATGACTAGGGGCAATATTGTTTTATGAGAATCCATCAGCTACAAGTCAAACACATGCCAAAACGACACCAGTAGGAACCTAAGATAAGTTAGCATGTCGTTTTTTGCAAGATGGCCTAGTACTATGCACCCAACCACCAGCTGTATCACTGTGCAATCTTATGCATGTTTACGTGGAAGTAGCATTGTGTTCAATGAAGCTTACTCAGAGTTAACTGGGCACAGAATTGCAACCTAACTCAGTCTATTTTGCCTGAATGGGAGTGTCCCAAGTTACACTGTCAGAATTACTGGAGGATGGACCAAAGAAAGTGCAAACAGCGCTTAACCTAGGAGACGGATCTCTCCCTCAACAGCCATTCAGACTACTTAGCCTATCTCCATTCTATGGAAGAACTAGGTCTGCAAGAGAAGGCCAAATAAAATAGGGCTAACACACAAAGCAGCAAGAGGCATGCTTAAGACTAGAGACATTAATACTAATTGACTGCTTTAAAACAGTCCCATTTGACCCATTTCAGACTTACAAGTATTAAAAATGTACTAGCACCATTGGGTTTAAGCCCTTTATGGAATGACCAACACGCTCAACTGCTTTTGAAGCTCTACATTTAATTGGCAGAAGATGACTCTCGTGAAACCAGTGGAAGATTAAGACAACCCAACCCCCCCACTCCCACCCCCTTGTGCGTGCACACACACACACGCACGCACGCACCAAAATGAAACTCACAGAAGAGAAGCATTGCAGCCACCTGCTGTGGGCCATCTCTTTTCCATAAAGGAGCTCATGTTCAGCTGAAGGTGTATCTATTTCTGTATAAGCCACCACAAAGTATAAGCATACAGTATTTCAGGACACATGGAAGAGGTAAGGACCAGGTATTTTTCTACTTAGTGTCACTGAATCTAAAATAGCAAACTAGTGATATTGCCTCAGATTTTACCCGTATTTTAAATAAGTAATTTCAAACTTGCTCTCTTCACCTTAGCTATTCTTATTAGATTTGCTCTCGCTATAGTGCAGTCACCCCAATCCATCTATTCTTGTTTTTAAGTCAAACTGTCACTCTAGAACAACATGATCAAATAATTCTTGTAGAGAAAATGCTGATAATTGCACTTTGTAACCCACTCCTTACTCTGCAAGAAAACATCCATTAGGAAACTAAACTACTAATCCCCTCCTCCCCACTGCAACCTTTAAAGAGCACCCATCCTCATGTAAAAAAGCCATCCATTTCAGCTCATATTAAATACTGACAAAATTGAACTGTTTTTTCTTTAAAAACAGATTTTTCTGCTATCATTAAATACCAAAGTCACTAAGGCCTTTTACCAATGAAAGGAGAAGACAGAAAAGTCAAATAACTTTCTGAAGACACTGTGGATACAATTTAGCAACAGCACATTCAAAATGACGTCCAAGATCCCAGAGTTTATCTGGGGTCTCGTATACCTTCTGCCACTGATCAGTAACTTCATCATACTGATAAAGAGAATTCTTTCTGCTGGTTCTGAAGACATGCTCTTCAACAGTGACTTGAGTAGCTCGAACAAACAAATGGAGTTTACTTTTCAGGACAACAAGTTTAATATATGGATTAATAGACTGGTCACATGGGAAGTCTTTCTTTCGAGTCCACTTATTCAACTCAATGTCATAGGCCTCTACGGTAAACGTATGCTGATGGTTTTCACAGGTTCCAGCAATATAGTAAATGGAGTTGTTGTGGACAGCTGCCAGACCCTGGATCCTAGGCACAGTCATGGGAGTTAAAAACCCCCAATAATCTTTTCGAGGATCATAGCAGAGGAAAAATTCTCCTAAAGTTGAAGGGAAGAAAAAAACGTATTAGGATTTAAGAGTTTTCCATAAGACTTTACTTGTCACAGATCATAAGAACAGATTTGGCCTTCTATTTTTCCTAAGGATATTTCAGCACAATAATACAGTGCTGTATGAGACTCTTCAGGACTCTTACTATAGCATAGCCCAGAGAACAAGCACATGTAATCCACAGTAGCTGCAGGTTTTAAGTTACATCCTGAAGTACATATTGCCTAACATGGCAATATTTATAACTGTACCAATATGCCACTGAATCATGTCAGGGGCTTTTATGTGAGTAAGCACTGACAAGTTATCAGAACCTGGTGCACTATACAAAAATGAGTTTTCCAAATAAAATACTTCTGCGTTAAAGGAGATGATTATTTTCACTATAACGGTGAAAAATGTATCTATACATACACTGTTTTTAGAAGCACAAAAATATCATCAGTATTGCTCTTCATAATTACAAGGTCTACCTCAGGGTTACTTAATGCAAGCAGTTTTGTGGGGAGGCCTCCTCTACTTCGGGTGACTTCCTACAGACAAAAAGTAGGTACAGTTGCACATCCCATCAACCTACGCAGAGGATAAGCCAGTGGGTGGCTATCATGTGAAGAACCTACAATTTGCCCAACGTATCACCTGACTGTGGAATGTGGCCTCCCTCCCCAGTCTTCCCCACAAGGGATACTGCAGGAGGCCCAAGCTGTCTTCTCTCCACACGTTTGCTAACCATTATATGCTTGCTGCAGCCTATTTTTTCCACATTGGTACAACTGTGAACTTCCATAGTTGCACAGGTGCAGGAGTGGGGGGGGGGGGGCTTGAGTGGACAGTGTGCAGTGGGGTATCTGCTGGCATAGTCCAGTGTGCACCCACTCTAGACACTGCCCCACAGAAGCTGCAGGTAGAATTATTTTGCTGTTCTGTAACAACTCACACTTGTCAAAAGGCATGAACCTAGCTCACAAAGAAAGGAATGGTGCATTTTTCACCCCTTTTGCAGCCAGATCCTCAGGGTGACTTGTGTGTCCCAAGGATGCCCTTCACTTTTGCACTTGTTCCTAAGGTTCTACCATTTTCAGAACAAAAGTGTTACCCATCTCATTTAGGGCAGTATTGAACTTTCACAGCTGTCAAAGTTAAAGCTCCAAAATGGCACTTACTATGGGCAAATTATTTTTCTTTAATTGTTTCCTGCAAAAACAACAACAACAACAACCTTTTGTTAATAGAAACTTACCCATGGCTTCTAAGGGGCATGATATATACCCACTAGACTTTGTACACCCAAGATTCCTCATTCCTATAGTTGCTCAAATGCTGGTAAAGAACAAAATTCCCAGCAAGTATTTGCAAAAGTTATATGAAACCATGGATGGATGGATGGATGGATGGATGGATGGATGGATTTTTGGCAACCATGGTTAACCTCTCTAAGGTACTGCTGGGGCAGTTTGAAGGGACTGTCCACAGCTGTCAAAATGGGGTCCCAAAAGTTGGCTTGAGAATCAGCTTTTATGTTTCCCAGGAAAAAAATGGCCTAAAGGAAGAAAGCCACAGCAAGCATAAAACAGCATGTGACTGTGATGGGGAGACAGTGAGAACAGCTGGGTGGAAACCCACAATGGGTTGCCTTATCATGCAAACCTAGTCAGTGCCTGAAGCAATCACTCTGGTCTTCCACCACCATCCACTCCAAATTTACCCTGCCACCAGCAAAATCAGATGGTGGAAGCCTGGATTGGTTAGATTGAATACTTTACCCACCAGAAGACAGAGCTCTAAAACCTGCTAGTGCCAGTAGTAATTTAAAAATGACTTGTGGGATACAGAGGTAGCCAGCACTACCACCATTTCATATTGAACAATTCACTCTCTTAAGCAATGTGTAAGAGTCCCAAGGAAGGCCACAGTGGGGATTCATTCCTGAATCTTAATGTGGTGATAAAACATTCATAATCTTTGGACTACGAAGAAACTTGAAAGGAATTTGATATGAGTTACTAAAACAGAATAAATACAGAGCTTTTCTTGTTTATTGGGACATGTGGGCACATGTTCATTTTCTCCAATTTAAGAGATGATTTGCAGAAAACTAGAAGGCAATCCTAAACAGTTTTCTTAAAATCCACTGCATTCAGTGAACACTACTGGTTACTGAAAGCAGCTACCAGGTACATTCAAAAGGTATAGAGGTTTTCAGAAAATATGAGTGGTGTGCATTTTTGTCACCACATCATAAACAAACATAATGCACTTAAATAGATTTGACAGCAGTTTGTATACCTTATCACCAAATGTACCACACATTATAAATATTTATATACCACCTGTTTCACTAATATGCCTTTGAGGCAGTTAACAATTTAAAGCCATTCATAAGGCAATTAAAAGGATAATTTAAAAGCCTTAATTTCTAAATTAAAGAGATGACTCCACACTCTTACCAAAAGCCAGGTGAGTGGGAGTCATGCATGTTATTTAAACGATATTTTAATTGTTAATGGGGGGTTTAGTTGACTGTTTGTACACCTGTCGAGAACTCCAAAATAATTTTAATATCATATAGCTGTTTTGTAAGCTGCCCAGAGGCTTCGGCGATGGGGGCGGCATAAAAATGCTATAAATAAATAAATAAACAAACTCTTGAGGAAGTGCATACCAAAGTTTAAGCACAGCACAACAAAAAAAACCCTTGTATATACTATTCCCTTAGAAGGGCCTCTTGCACACCTTAAAAACCTGCCAGCTTCAGAATGAGAAAAACAGTCCCTTAGCTAGTCTGCTTAAGGCTTTAGAGTTTTAAACCAATATCCAAATTGAAGCCAGAAAATAACCTGCAAATACTACAGGCATCATTTGGTTTTGATGCCATATACCTGTTAGCAGTCAGATTGCTACATTTTGCACCAACTGAAGCATCAGAACAATCTTCAGAAGGAACCCCACATTAACGTAATCTAAGCGTGGCATAACCATTGTTTTCTGTCACCAAACATGTGCCTCCTAGAACAGTTTAAACTAACCAACAGTGCTAAAATACACTGGTATACATTAGTACATTTTCAGTTTAGATAAGGCCAGTACATTTACTGGACAAACCACTTTCTAAAGATACTATACACATTCAAATTAACATAGAACACATTTTATTCTGTTCAAATCTACTTCACATCATCAGTATTTACCACCTCATTTGAAATAAATGAGTGGAAATTCTGTTCCAGTGAGGAACATAAATAACCCATTTATCCACATGCCTGGGGAGTGCAAATTGCTCCCAGACTAGCAGGTGTTGATCCAGGGCCTGTTTTTCTTCAGGTTTCCACCATAGGTTTAACATTTTCACAGATCTGTAGAGGGGAAACACAGCAGCATGTGTATTGTCTAGCCAGAACCTTCTCGCCAAAAGCCCCTCAGTCTGTTGCAGAAATAACAACTGCTACATTTTCCCTACCAATGGTAGAGCTCCTCTGGAAAGTTATGTTACTGCTGTGAATCCTTATCTCCTTTAACTTCTTCGCATCAGCAAAGTTCATTCAACATTGATGCGAAGCTGACTGAGAAGCAAACTAGATGTGACTTTACCACCTTAGCACTGAAATGCCAGATGTTTTAAAATATAAATTCCTGGTAGTGTGTGGGAATGGGAAGAGATCAGAATTATGACAGAGCTTATGGCAATTGCTGTATTTTTCGCTCTATAAAACGCACTTTTTCCCCTCTCAAAAGTAAGGGGAAATGTCTGTGCATCTTATAGAGCGAATGTGTGTGCGCCCAATGCCCGGGATGCTTCTGGTCCGGCTGCACCATGTGGCACCACCAGGCTTGCATGCGCTCGGCATGCCCTGCTCCGCCCCCCACTCCGGGAACTGCCCACCTGCACTGGGAAGACCTGCCATGCCGCAGCCTCTGCACCACCGCACCCCCCCACGCCACTGGCGCATCCGCATGCTGGCGCCCCCCCCC